>CM077008.1:44612353-45202353 GCA_039090855.1 Macrothele yani | reverse complement strand
ATTTTAAAATTATTATTTTTTTGTTCTTGTGATGTCCGTTTTTTACGGAAGTTGTGGTTACAAAAATCCTGTTCACTCTACTCTGTTAAAATTTTTAATCTGTTTATTATTTTATGGCATTTTAGGTAAAACTTTTTTCATCACAAAGAATAAGACTTTTTAGTACTGTTCTTAAAGTTTAAATTCTCTCTCAGATGACTTTGTTGCTCAGCAGCATGTTTTAACTGAATAATTCTGATGATTTGTTCAGACCCTCTCACAACTTGTGATTTTGTAATCGTTTTTCTGTTTTTGTGGCAGATGACGAGTGTGGGTTGGGCCAGGAAAGTTATAGATGCATGCAAAAACTCTGACTAAATTATTCTACCGGAAACTCTGAGGAGGTTTTGCTAATTTAAAAAAAAATTTGGTGGGCTTTATACTTGCATCTATGGCTTTGCAGAAACCCATTTCCAACTAGGTCTTTGTGGAATTGAGAAAATGCAGAGTTTTGCTGGCCCTTAATAAAGCCAAGGCTTGGCATTCTCGACACTTTCTACATTCAGTTTTGCTATTTCTTTATATTATTGTTTATTCATGCCTGTTGGGCTTTGAAGTTTTTCTATACTGTTTTAGTTCTTGTTAAATAATTTTTTTATTTTTTTACAGTCTATATTTGGTAGTGTGTGAGTTCTGAATATTCATAACTGCTGCGTTACGCGTCATGATCTTCAGGTAGCTTTTTTTTTTTTTTTTTGCAAATTTAGTTTAAAATTTATTAGGTGTTAAATTTAGTCTTTGACTCTGCTCTTAGGTATATATATATATAAGTTTTTCCCCCACCAAAATGTGAACATGTGCTAATTTTGTCACCGTGGTTTGAAATAAATAAAAAAAATACAAAATTTTTTTTTTGGTGTGGAGCACTTACATTCTAAAACTCATGCGCTTTTTTGGGCAACTATTTTAGTTATTAACATAAGTTGTTAAGGCTACTATTTAGGCTACGATTTTTACCATTAGTGGCTACTATTTTCACCATTAGTGGCTACTAAAGCAACTATTTTCTTGGGTGTGATAGGCTGGCAGCCCTGCACTAGTATTGAACACTGTGAGAATTTCTTCAGTAGTACTGCAGCGGTTTTCTCTTATGAGCTCATTCATTGCCATTATAGCCTTTAGGGTTGTGATGTGATGCCCTTTCAGCCTTGGCTGTGGAGAATCTTCAGTAGTTTGAACATTATTCATAAACTTACTCATTTGTAGGTAGCCATGTACTCATGCAGGCTCCTTCCACAGTGAGTCAAATTTCTGCAATAAATTTCAGCCGGGTTGTGGATCTCTCTCTCTCTCTCTCTCTCTCTCTCTCTCTCTCTCTCTCTCTCTCTCTCATGATATACATGACTGCAAGAATATTGCCATCCTTCAAACTGAGTTTCTGAACAATGCAAGCCAATGATATCACATATGAGCATTCAGTGTTGTGAATCATATGCTCTTTATCAATCATGAAACATGAAAAATCCAAGATGAATTTGTCAAGGACTTGTCCACACCAGAAAATCTCACTATTAGTACTCACGACTGCTATCACCCCACTCCCTCCCCATTTTCTATTGTGAAATTAACTTCTAAATACACGAAATATGAATTTTCGAGATGTAAACAGCAAAACTTCTGACCACTCTCATGTCCTCTTTGTTTATTGCAAACTGACTGCCAGTCCTAACATTATTCCTTATCATTCACATACCTTTGAGCTAGCTGCTTATATATAAGCCAGCTACTTTCAAATCTTACATGTGCAAAGCTAAACTTGTAATTGTCCTTTTTGGCCAGCAAAATATAATAACAATGTAAACATTGAAAGAGCCCATGTAATTTTTCTTCTAACAACAACAACATATCACTAAACTGTTCTATGAGATTCAGAGGTTAGCTCCACAAGAAATACAAACTACCAGATAATTTTTTTTACTGATTTTTTACTTACTGTTGCTGTATCAAACTTCTCCATTTACAGCGATCTTGACATACAACTCTGGCTTTACTGACCTCCATCACACAATGAGCACAAGACCTATACTTCATACTCATAATCTTTTTCTCATGCAGACACTACTGAATCTGATGCTCCCATAACTTCCTTGGCCTTCCTCTGCCTTTCCTTCCTGCCACTTGGGTTAAAAAAACATTCTTAGTAAGCATCCCATCATTCATTTTTTCAACTTGGCTGAACCACCAAAGCATATTAGTTTCCACCTTGCTAACAACATTTTGCTTTACATTACACAACTACAACACATATTCATTCATCACATGATCAGAACTTGTCTTGCCACCCCCTCCCCCCACACCCCCGTAAGTAGCACATTTCTCCATCACACAAACAACTCCTATGTTTCTTATGTAGTACCCAGGTTTCACTGCTGTACATCAGAGTAGGAACAATTACACTTTCATAAACAGCCATGTGGGACTCTCTTGTAAACCCATCATTTCCCGTAAAAACCTCCCAAAGCAGCTATGACTTTCAATGAAGATTTCACTTGCCTACTAATTTCATCATTGAATTTGTTCTATCCGTGAAACATGCTTCCTAAATACACAAACTCATTCACCTGGTGAATCACTGTGCCATTTACCTTTGTATTACATTCAGTGCTAACAGTTCCTCGCTCAAAAACCATAACTTTGGTTTTACCCTTATTTATACTCAGTTTGAATTCCATGCACACTTCATCAGACAACAACTTCAAGTTAAAGGTGCTACAACCTCTTTTACGTCCGGAATGCCAGAAACTGGAAAAAATAAGAAAAAACAAGAGACCTTTTAAGGGCCCCAAAATTTTTTTGTTCCTCCAGACTTTGAAAAACTACTACCCATCAGTGAAAGGGAAGTTAGGTTTCACATTAATAATCTTTAAAAATAAAAAGGCACCGAGCAAAGATGGCATAAATAATAAAATTATGAAAAAATTACCAGAAGAGTATGTGCAAACCCTTACCAAAATTTACAATTATGCCATTAAGTTAAAATATTTCCCTGATGATTGGAAAACAGCAGAAGTAATTTTATTACCCAAGCCAGGTAAGAACCCGGCAATTCCTGAAAATCACAGACCCATTTCGTTGCTCCCAACCATGGAAAAAATCTTTGAAAAAATTATACTTGTTAGGATGCAACAGTTCGAAGAATACCCAGTTATTCCATTTATTCAAGGAGGTTTTCGTGACAAACACTCCACAGTGCACCAGCTCTCGAGAGTTACTGAAAAATGTGCAGAAGGAATAATGAATAAGAAACACACAGCGGCTATATTCCTGGATGTAGCTAAGACTTCTGATAAATGTCCACACGAGGCAATTATCTACAAACTAATGGCACAGGACTTCCCACCTTGGATTATTCATATAATCAAGTCTTATCTTGAAAACAGAACTTTTTGTGTAAAAATTAATGGGAAGAAATCTTCAAAAAAATAATTGAAGCTGATGTTCCACAAGGCAGTGTACTTGCTCCTATGCTATACTCTATTTTACGTCAGGTTTTCCAAATTTTAACAAAAAGAATCTGAGTACAGCACTTTATGCTGATGACACTGCACTGGCCTATACTTCCATGAATAAAAATCAAGCAACATTTATGTTGCAATACTATGTGGAAAAACTGGAGAATTACTTCCAGAGATTGGAAAATAAAAATTAATACTGACAAAACCCAAGCAATTATGTTCTCCCGCAAAATATAAAATTACAATCCTGACTTTGAAATTGAATTGTATAGCAAAAAAATACCTTGGGTAAAGGATGTTAAATATTTAGGCCTCATTATCGATCATAATATGAATTGGAACGAGCATATTAAGGTAACCCTGGCTAAAGAAAGCTCTTAAAATAAGAGGATGTCTCCAACACATAATTAAAAATAAAAGGCTTAGCAAAAAAATAAAACCTTGTTATGGAAAGCATGCTTCAGCCTGGTGATTACCTATGGCTGTCCTATCTGGGGTAACTGCAGAAAGCAGCAAAAAAATATTACCTCATTTCAAAATAAAACTCTTCGTATGATGGTAGGACTCGATGGTAAAACATCCAATAATGCTATTCGTAGTATGCTAAATATCAACTCTATACATTATACTATGTATGATCTAGCGCAAAGGTAATACGAGAAAGCCAAGTTAAACATCCCAATCCTCTTGTCAGGGAGGCCCTTAATTATGTTGTCAATGATACTGACAAATTTAAAGGACCGAAGGGTATCTTAAATAAAATTCCTGAAAAGAATCCATTTCACAGTTATACTTCCAAAAAAATTAGAAATAACTGGGACTAGATTGAAGGTATTCTTCACAGATGGGAAGAAAGCAAGAATTGAATATCAGGAGTTTTGGGGAGAGAAAAACAAAACAAAAAAAAAACCGCCCCTTTTAAGGGCCGAGCTATGGCTACCCTCACCATGTCAGGCAAGAATCAACAAAAGTAAACCTGAGAAAAAAATTGCTAAACCAATGGGGGAAAAAATCTTGTCTCTCATCGGCTGATGAGTGACGATGCAAAATACAGACTCCGGGCGGAATACAGAGCAAACAACAATTTTTGCACTTATTTAAGCAACCAGCGCCTTCACTGTAAATTACTTGTTGACTGTTCCTAGCACCACTACAGCATGACTACACCTAAGGACCCCAGAAACAAGGACGGTAGGAGGAGAGATACAGGCAACAGTAACAAGGCCCTACTTCTCCCGGGCCGCCCCAGTGGCACAGTGGTCTAAGCGATGGCCTCTGATCATTCGTCCGAACGGGGTCCGGGTTCGAATCCCGGTGAGGCATGGATGTTGTGTTTGTCTTACGGCACTGGCTCTCTCCCTTCCCTGGACCCAGTGACCCTAAATTAGGGACGGGCGACTGCTTATAGCCCATTGAGTTGCTCATGGTGGTCGTTAAACCTCCAATCAAAAAGAAAAAAAAAAAAACTTTTCCCGGACGCGGTCAACCTCCTGCAAACCACCGTCAGGGATACGATGCTGACACTCCTGGATACTCCAGAAGTGCAGCAGAAAATCTCTGATATCCTTAAGCCACCGATTATGGCTGCGGTAAAGAAGGAGGTGGGAAAGTTACAGAAGAGAGTAGCAGAGAAGGTGGAGTCGGCAGCCAAAAGGATCAAGCAGGAGGTCACGAAGTTCATCGTAAAGGGTTTTGTATCCCATCTCACCATTGAGGAGGTGTCTGCAGCGCTCGGGGAGAAGGGTATTATTACCCGGAACCTTGAGTGGGCTAAATACCGAAACGGTGCATGGAGGGATGCAATGACATTCTTCTCGGAGGAGCAAGTGACGGTCGGCCTCATCACCATCCTAGGCTTTAGGATGGGGATAGATGTTTTCGCGGAAAGAGAGACTCCACCTCCTACGCAAGGCAGACATTTTAAACAACCCAAGAGAGGAGGACCCAGCAGAAGAGGTAGAGGTAGATTCAGAGGGGAGGTCCGGCTCCATCCTCTTCCTACCCCATCAGAAAGCAAACCTTTGCTCAGGTGGCTGCACCGCAGCAACCACCTACTTTTACTCTAATGGGGAATCCATCCAGTTCTGTGATACCCATGGAGCTGGATGATAGGAAGAAGTTGCAGCTGGCTTCCTACCTCATGTCTTCCCTTCAGCGGCAATTGTTGTAAGTCCTGGTAAAGGGAGAAAAAGGGGGGAGGGTGACGGATCACTTTGGCCGTATTAATTTCGTCCACGTTCACTTCGTCCACTTCGTCCAACGTTCACTTTGTCCACTGTTCACTTCGTCCGCTGTTCACTCAGTCCAATGTTCACTTCGTCCACTGTTCATTTCGTCCAGCGTTCACTTTGTCCGCATTCATTTTGTCCTCAGAATGAATGGAATACCGTCGAAATTTTCTGTTTTCATGGAGTTTTTGTTATAGGCAGAAGAAAAGGTCAGCGAACATTGCTTGCATGCGATTTTTTTCCTTGTCTGAGTTTCTCGATTAAAATATAACGATTTTAAATGTTATTTAAAATAAAATAAGGAACTTAACTTTGAAGAGTTTTTAACTTTTCTTATGTGGTATGATGTCAATCACTACAGCATGACTCACGTTATTTTCGGAAAAGGATTATAAATGGGATTTTTTAATAACGCTGCACTTTTACTTAAGCACTAAATATTTACATAAGATTCCTAATATTTCTCTTTTACTTAGGCACTAAATACTAATTACTATGCCTCATGCGTATGCCCTTTTGACAGTTTTTATTCTGCCGATGTCTTATTCAAAACGTTTACAGATCCATTCAAGGTAATCATATTGTGCTTTTACTGAGGCACGAAATATTAATTCATAATCTCTAAGCTTAGGCCATCCCAACAGTTTTTATTCTACGGATATCATATTCATAACGTTTACCTATCAACTCAAGGTAATAATATTGCGTTTTTACTTAGGCACCAAACATTAATTTACTGGCCTTAAGCCTAGGCGGTTTAACAGTTTTTAATCCGCCGATCTCATATTCATAACGTTTAAATGCCATAACAATTTAGTCATATTCCGCTTTTACTTAGGCACTAAATATTAATTCATAGGCCTTAGGTCTAGGACCTTTTAACTGTTTTTATTGTACCGATGTCCTAGGCCCTAGTAATTAAAATTTTATGGCTAAGTAAAAGATCAATATTAATAACTTGATATGTTATGCAAATGCTATGGACATTCATTGTAATGGATTAAAAACTGTTAAAAAGACCTAGGTTTAATAATTAATGTTTGGAGCCAAAGTAAAGGTGAAACATTAATAACTTGACTTGATATGTAAGTGTTATGAATACAACATGGTTAGAATAAAAACTGTGAAAAATGCCTAGGCCTAGTGACTATGAAATAAAATTTAGTTCATAAGCAAAAGCGCAATATTATTACCTTAATTTGATATGAAAATGTTACGAATGAATAAAAACGGTGAAAAAAGGGCTAGGCCTAGGACCTATGAAATAATATTTAATATCTGAGTGCAATATTGGACCTTGACTTGATACATAAACATTATAAATATGACATCCATAGAATAAATACTGTAAAAGGTCTAGGCCTAGGGCCCATGAGATAATATTTAGTGCCTGAGCAAATGCGCAGTATTATTACTTTGATTTGATATGCAAATGCTATGAATATGACATGATTAGAATAAAAACTGAAAAAGGCCTAGGGCATATGAAATAATATTTCGTGCCTCAGTAAAAAGCGCAATATTATTACCTTGAGTTGATAGGTAAACCCTATGAATATGACATCCGTAGAATAAAAACTGTTGGGACGGCCTAAGCCTAGAGATTATTAATTAATATTTCGTGCCTCAGTAAAAGCGCAATATTATTACCTTGAGTTGATAGGTAAACCCTATGAATATGACATCCGTAGAATAAAAACTGTTGAGACTGCCTAAGCCTAGAGATTATTAATTAATATTTCGTGCCTCAGTAAAAGCACAACATGATTACCTTGAGTTGATAGGTAAACCCTATGAATATGACATCCGTAGAATAAAAACTGTCAAAATGGCCTACACATGAGGCATAGTAATTAGTATTTAGTGCCTAAGTAAGTAAAAGAGAAATGTTAGGCATCTTATGAAAATATTTAGTGCCTAAGTAAAAGTGCAGCGTTATTAAAATATCCCACCTTATTGTCGTTTTCCGAACATAGCGTGAGTCATGCTGTAGTGATTGACATCGTACCACACAAAAGAGTTAAAAAGCTCTTCAAAGTTAAGTTCCTTGTTTAACTTTAAATAACATTTAAAATAGTTATATTTTAATCGAGAAACTCAGGCAGGAAAAAAAAACCGCATGCAAGCAATGTCCACTGACCTTTTCTTCTGCCTATAACAAAAACTCCATGAAAGCAAAAACATTCCACGGTATTCCATTCATTCTGAGGACGAAATGAACGTGGACAAAGTGAACGGTGGACAAAATGAACAGTGGACGAAGTGAGCATTGGACTAAGTGAACAGCGGACAAAGTGAACAGTGGACAAAGTGAACGTTGGACGAAATGAACTGGAGGAAGTGAGCTTGGACGAAATGAACACGGACGAAGTGATAGGGAACCGGGGGGAAAAGGCCTTTTTAAGGGCCAAACAAAAATTTTGCAAAAAGGAATTATCTTTCTTGTGTTGAATACCTCTCCCTCTAACAAACAATGTGTTGTTTGTCTTGTCTTTTTGCTTAAAAATTTTTTTTTTAGTTCTGTCTAAAAAAAAACAAAAAAAAACGGCCTTTTAAGGGCCGAGCAAAATGTTGCACAAAAGATTTATCTTTCTTGTACTGAATATCTCTCCCCCTAACAAACACGGTGTTGTTTGTCTCGTCTATTATATTAAAAAAAATTTACGCCTTCGTTCTGACTGGAAAAAAAACAGGACTTAATTTTTTCCGCTGTTGCACACAAATGTGCAACAAGCAGACAAGTAGCGAGGGGGGAAAAATAAATGATGATGATTGGCTCTTACACTACCGGCTCCTTAAAGAAGGGAAAAAAATTAATAACACTGTTTGTGGCCGTTTTTATATTTTTGTTTTTCTGTTGTTTACTCAAATTGAGTAACTTAAACTTCGATCGATTTAAACTTGTGTTCACACCACCTCAGCTATGGATACACTCACCATGTCAGGCAAGAATCAACAAAAGTAAACCTGAGAAAAAAATTTAAACCAATGGGGAAAAAATATTTTCTCTCATTGGCTGATGAGTAACGAAGCAAACAGCGGACCCGAGAGGAACACTAAGCAAACTGCCAGTTTTGTTTTATCCGGTGTTGAACGTCGATTTTCTTCTGGGAAACTTATTCTGTGTGTGATGGGTTGTTTTTTTTTCAGGTTCCCCCTTTCCCGCGTTCTTCCCTTCTTTTTCCGCTGTGCTCATCTGTGGCAGCGGTGTACCGGGCATTTTTCTGCGGAGAGAAATATCGCTCGGAACGGCTTGTGGTTGCAGGTAAGTATGTAAGGCAGCTTATAACTTCACTACTTAACGGGAAACTGTTTACTCCTTGTGCTCTAATATTTCCATACTTTTCTTTTGTGCTATTCTATCAGGGCAATCTGCTCCTGACTCTCTTAGATTCTCTTTCACCTGCCAAAAGGCGCATAGCGCTGTGGGTTCGGGTCTCTCAACCTAAATGAGAAACTCCCCCTTGCATGCACACTTCATACATCCAGTACAATATACTCTGCAGATCACTTCTGCTCTCTGCCAGCAGGACTGTCATCAGCATACAGCAATCTGCACACACGGATATCACCAAGATATAAACCACTGTCATCTATTTTGGCATCACGCATGCACGCTTCCATAAATATATTAAACAGCCATGGTGACATTACACAACCTTGTCTTACTCTTGCACCAAGAGAAAACCATTTTGATAAAACACCATTCACTTGTACACAAGCTCTACTACCAGCATACATGGCTTTTACACTATTAAGTAGATTCCCAGTAACACCATATTCATTCAGTACCTTTTACAAAAGTGTCCCATTTACTTGGTTGTAAGCTTTCTCTAAATCTATGAAGGCAGCAAAAACTTTTTTACCAACAGCCAGATACTGTTCAATCATCATGCGTAATGCAAAAATTTGGTTAGTGCAGTCTTTACCAGGCAATAAAACTTCTCTGAACATCCCACACTTTCTCTGATTTAAGACCTCGTACTTTTTCGATAATGACTTACCAAACACTTTCCCTGGTAAGCTAATACCATGATTTTCCTTTTACCATATTAGTAAATATGAATCATGAAAAAAGATGAGTTGTTTACTATCCAAACCTATCCCATTACTTTATAGGGTCTACTTTACTACCCTTTAACATAAGCTGTTCTGAATATTTAAAACTTTTGGTTGTAAGTTGGCTGTTATACCTCTGCCACACTTTCTTAAACTGGTTCTGAAAGAATCAGATTCTATTAAACCCCTTGGTTGGCCAGATCTTCAGACTATTCCTGTCAACCCCTCCTCAAGTGTAACCTGCATTGGCAGTACAGTACCTAACATACGTAGTATTAATCAACATACATACCACTAAGCCATTCTCTGAGATTCAGAGGTTAGTTCCACAAAGAAAGATAAACCACCAGATAAATGTTTAACTGATTATTTACTTACTGTTGCCATATCAAACGTCTCCATTTACACTGATCTTGGCACACAGCTTGAGCTTCACTGACACATCCATCACGTGGCATACACAAGACCTTCCTTCTGTACTTCATGCTCATAATCTTTTTCTCATGCAAACACTCTTGAATTTGGTCTTCCCATGATTTCCTTGGCTTTCCTCTACTTTTCTTTTCCACCACTTGGGCTGAAAAAATTCACGTAATAAGCATCTCATCACTCATTCTGTAAGCATGGCCAAACCACCTAAGAATTTGAGTCCCCACCTTACTGGCAACATTTTGCCTCACATTACACAACTGCAACATATCTTCATTCCTCACATGATCATAGAGTGTCTTGCCCCTCCCCCCCCATAGGTACTGCATCTCTCCCACACACAAACAGCTTCTATGTCTCTTCTGCAATACTCAGGTTTCACTGCCATACATCAGCATACAGATGAACATATTTTTTATGTTTAAAAAGAAGAGGAAAACTGTCCACTTATCGTTATTAGTCATCAATGACACATCTCTTATGCCTGACTCAGAAAACACAAATTGTTTTACACCTCTCGTGTAGCTCAAAAGTATCAAAATTTACCTTCTCATGTCGTATTCCAATAATTTGAAAATCCATTCTCAAATGTGGCAACATTTGAATCGACACGTGTTGCCCCTTCACATTCTCATATATTCCATGGCTAAAAAAGGTAGCTGTCATTGCTGAAATGTCCCATATAACACTTTTACATATGTACCTTAAAGTGTAGAGTTCATTTCCAATATTCAATTAGGAGTACTCCTCCATGAATCGCTTTAATAAAACTCGTGTTGAAGCATTCCAAGCATCTTAACTTTTTTTTTTTTTTGCTGTGGAATTTTAAATCTAAGGCTTTTGTAGAGAGAAAGAGAGAGAGAGACTTTGATCTCAGATTTTCCTTGTATTTTCATAGAAGTGTTTCTAATTAGTGAACCAAATTTCTTCCACAACAGTGTTTTGGGTATTACTCAGTTCTGGGTCACACCCCTTCTGTATATAGTCTAAACAGTAGTTTCATAACTTTTGGTTAAGTATGTGCTACGGAGAAAATGCAGTGTTTTTCACTTGCTCTGATCCTGATTATATTGCTTTTCTATCTGGTTCCTACCCACTTTGATGTCCATCTTTAGATGCCGTATCTGTTATTACGGTTGTACAAACATAGTTCTCAAGACTGTTAAGACACCCAAGTGTTCTACCATAGCAAAGCTGAGACACACTGAGTTAAGTGATGTCTCAGTTGTAAGAAATACATATTTGGTAAAATTAATTTTCAGTTTTTCTCTGTCTGTGAAGTTACAAATTATTTTTGATAGCTTTTCCATGTATTTACACTTTTACTTTTTGTAGTGGACACAGAACTGATTTCTTCTGAGCACAAGCCCTAAAAGTTTGCTGTGCATTATGAAAAAAGCCCATGTTAGTTTATTATCATATAAACTGTTAGGAAAAATTATTAAAGAGAAAGATTCTTTTGCAAAAAAATTTCTGGCCAAAGCCTGGTTACTCTTTGGGATGGATCACTTAGAGTAAGTTTGGTGCCACATGGAATTGAGTGTCTGTTAGTGATTATTGTTACTGGTGCCCCTAATCTTCAGAGTTAACATTTTTTTCTTTCTCCTCATTCAGAAATGTGATTGAGTTTTGATCATTTTAAGATATTCTAGCTTTTCTGTGTCACACATCCTGTTTTAATTTTTAGTACTTTCTGCTCATGGAAAATGGGTTCTGTTTTTGGTCTTTGAGTTTTAAGTAAATAATTCTCTGTTTTGTTATGCTTGTGATATATTAAATTTAAGCATATGATAATATTTAGAAAAATAGTTTGTCATTCTTTGTTTTTACATATTTCTGCATCCGACTTTCTTTTTAAGGTTTTCAAAGTAAAAAGCAAAGAAGATGGGAAATATTATGCAATTAAACGATCAAAAGAAAGGTTTAAAGGAAAATTTGACAGGTACGAAAAAACACCTTGCACCAATTTGAACTACATGCTCCTATTGTTTAATTTTGTTTTTCTTTGCGTGATATAAAATAATGAGAATGCTCTTATTGTGATCTTTTATTGCCTAAACATTGTAATCTAATTTGCAGTCTGTCTTTTATTTTCAAGTCCTTGTTTGGAAACTGAAAAATATAACATGTGGTCATTCAGTTTCTATGAACAATTGAGGATGAATATAAAACTTAGAGATGTTAGTGATGCTAAAATGTATACTATTTTTTTTTCTTTTATAAAACATTTGTGCTTATACAGGATGTCCCATTCACTAGAGGTCCTAAAATTTTCTTTATAACTTGAAGAATAATCATTGTATTTTAATAAAATTTGAACAGGACATACTTTGTTTTGTGTGAAACATATCAATGTCACAACATGTGCTAAAAGTGGCCACCAATTTGTGTTCAAGCATGTTGAACATAGCACTCCACATTGTTGAAGGTTTGAACAATCATATCTGGAGTCACTGCATTAGTTTCCCTTTGGATGTTTCCTTGTAGTGTCTTGATCTTGGGGGGGGGCATCTGTGGCTTGTACACATTGCATTTCAGAAGGCCCCAAAGGGGGAAAAATCAGCTGTGTTAAACCTGGCCACCATGGTGGCCAAAAGCCTCTTGGAAATGACTTTATTAACAAATAATGACTCATTTTTGACCAAGTTGGCATTGGGTGTGTACTGTGTAGCAAATTGTGCTGTTCTGTTGAAAGTATCCTATAGTTAGCTCCTCATCATCTAATTGATGAAAACTTGGAACCGATTTCCAAGTGCACTGTGGTTGTCAATGTTTTGTTTAAGAAAACTGGACCAATTGCATGACGTCTGGGACACTGCTCACCAAACTCCAGTTTCTTAAGCATGAAGTCGTTTTTCATGTAATGCATAATGATTCTCACTTGCCCAAGCAGAATTGTTTTGTGAATTTACATACCCACATAAATGGAACCGTGTTTCATCAGTGTACCTCAAGTAGTCCTTTATTCCTCAATTTCAAGTGTTGAGTCTGGAACAAATAGCAGTATGCAAGTCTCTTTTGGTGATCTTGATCTGTCAATTTGTGGGCAACAGTGGCACAGTAGGCATAAGATTAGCTTTCTGTGCAGCTCTCTGACATGTGCTTTTGGAACTTCCCATCCTTTGTCCAAGTCTACACAAGGACTCAAGTGGAGAACCATGAAGTTTTACTTTCACATTCTGACATGTTTGGATGGCATCCTGCCATGCACATGCAACAGTGTTCCCGTACTTTCCAGTCCCCCCTCCCCAATTTTTGAATGTCACATTTTGATGGCTGCTTTCAGCATCTGAACTTCGTGTGAAATTTTCTCTGACAAGTCTTTATCATTCAGTCCTCCAGTTAGTGTGGTCACAGCTGCCTCACTGAGCCGGTAGGCTGTATTTACCAGCTCAGTGAGGCAGCTGTGTCAGTCAAATGGGGTACACTTTCATAGGCATCACTCACTGCCAGGCAACAGACAAGTGCCACTGCTACTGTTCACCCTCGTGTACTTGGACACAAATAGTGGCCACTTTCAGCGCATGTTGTGACATCGTCATGCTTCACATGAACTAAGGTATATCCTTTTGCTAATTTTATGCCATATGCAAATATAAATTTATGCTACCTACTAATGAAACTTGTCGATGTAAAAGTTGAAAACGTAGGACTCTTACGATTGCAGCTATTGAATCCTGAAAAATAATTTTGATTCTGATCCATAGATATGAAGATAATGTGAATGGACAGATAGGCAAAATTACACTGTCAGCACATGCATCTGTAGGAGAGCATGTGTCAAAAGGTGATGTTCTTATAGTATTACTTAACATGTATTTTGACATCAAAAGATATACTAGTAATACAGACACAATGCTGTGGATGGGCTGGGGTGAGCTTCAGCCCACCCAACTTTTCTTTGAGCCCACCCTTTAGCTCACTCAAAATATTTAAGCAGTTGTGAAACATATGGCGGGTGTAGCCATCTATGATTTTAGGGAACTTGGATAAATGTGCACGAACTTCTCGAATTCACTGAAATTTTGTCATATAGAATGAATATTTTTGTTAAATTTAGTGTGGGTACTTCTGGAAAATGGAGGGAATCCTCTGAGCGAATTTCTGAGAGAGTAGTAGAAACACACCATTTTTGTAATTATAGTTTAAAAAGGTGAGAGAGAGAAATATATAGATTTTACTAGTCAAGTTACAAACTAAAATTTGTAAACATCCCTTATGAAAGCAAAAAGACAAAAAAAAAAAAAAAAAGAAAAAAATGACCTAAATAAGCTAAAATTGCAAAGAAATAGTAACTTGACATAGAGATTCATATCCATGGTTGCCATACTACATACGTTGAATAAATACTATGTGCAATATTCACTTGAAAAGTTTTTCTTTTGCTAGGGATAACATTGTCAGCATCGGGTAAAATGCACATGAATGTAATTTTTTGCCAAACACTTTAAAATTTGCCCCCTCCCCCCACATACTTAACACCCCTAATAGCCCACCCAGTTCTGAGCTTTGCCACTGTAGTAATACTTTATACTTAAGAGGGAAACAAGGAGGAATTTGTCTTGGAATTTTTTTTTTATTTTGAGTTGCCAGCTCATGGATGTAAAACTATCAAGATACAGAATTTATGATAATTTTATGGATTTTTGATTTGGAATGTACCCATTTTATCGGTGAATTTTCAGTATTTTTTTTTATCAGGTCTTCACAACTGTAGCTCATTGTGTCACTGCAGTGGTTGCAGTTAGCTAAAAGGAACTACTCTCCTGGCAATAATTAATTCATGTGACGATTAGATGAAGTTCAACCAATGTCAGGTCTTTTTATTTACGCTTCCCAACTGTAGGTTGAAGAAGCGTATATGCTCCAGCTTTGTCCGTCCGTCCGTCTGTCCGCACGATAACTGGCGTAAAAATGTTTCAATTTCGAAGAAATTTTAGTATGTGGTAGGGGACCACCTGGGGATGAACCCTATTGAAAATGGGACAAATGGGGCTAAAGGTCACGACGTAGGAGCGGAATCATTCCATTGCCCTTATGCGTCATAACTTGCGTAAATATAGTTCGATTTCAATGAAATTTTACTATGTGGTAGGAGACCGCCTGGGGACGAACCCTATTCAAAATGGGTGAAGTGGGGTCAAAGGTCAGGACATAGGATTGTGATCCATTCCATCGCCCTTATCCCATATTATTAAGGTGGACGTCAAGTAATTTTGCTTCCTATACTTCCAATGGAAAAACTTTTGTACACATTTCCTTCACAATTAATGTGTTCCCAAGGATGAAAATTTGAACATCGATTAAAATAACTTCATTTCATAACTTGAAAAACTTAATATTTTCTAAAACATAACCATAATTATATTCAAAATCAATAACTTTTCCTTTGGTGGTGTTGAAACCAGAAAAAAGATGGCGCGACCTGTACTTTGATGACTTCAGTGGACAAGTAAATGTTGGATTGCATAACTACGGTTATGGTTTAGAAAATATTAAGTATTCCAAGTTATGAAATGAAGCTATTTTAATCGATGTTCAAATTTTCATCCTTGGGAACGCATTAATTCTGAAGAAAATGTGTACAGAAGTTTTTCCATTGGAAGTATAGGAAGCAAAGTTACTTGACGTCCACCTTAAAGTAGCAATTCTTGTATGTATGTACATTTTATTTTGAAAACTGCTCTAAGAATTTTGATGAAAGTCGTTAGCCTACCGTTTTCTGGTACTGGAAATCGATTTAGCTTGATCTTGACTTTAGGAGAATTCGTTTAGTGGGTTAAATAACCACCCCAAATTATAACGTTTTTAGTGTCATGGCATTGTTCCAATATTCCATTAATGTTACCAATGCTTAGAAATCTTATGACGTCAGAATCTCACGTTTGAGAATGTTGGCGCGCGGTCACGCCATCTGTCTCATTACGTCACGCATTGTGTGTGGATCTCATTAAAGTTTTATGATGTCACACTCTTGCGAGCAGATGGTCGCGATTCCCATCTGCCTCATTACGTCACGCGTTGTGTGCGTATGTCCGTCCGCAGGATAACTCGCGTAACAATCGTTCGATTTCGATGAAATTTTAGTATCTGGTAGGGGATCACCTGGGAAGTAACCCTATTTAAAGTGAACAAAATGGGGTCAAAGGTCAGTACATAGGAGCGGGATCCATTCCGCTGCTGTTATGCGTCATAACTAACGTAAAAAAGGTTCGATTTTGATGAAATTTTAGTATGTGGTAGGGGACCACCTGGCAACAAACCCTATTGGAAATGGGGTCAAAGGTCAGGACATAAAAGCGGAATCACTTCCATCGCCATTATGCATCATAATTTGCGTAAAAATGCTTTGATTTGGATGAAATGTTAGTATGTTGTAGGGGCTTGCCTGGGAATGAATTCTATTGAAAATGGGCAAAGTGGTGTCAAAGGTTAGGACTCAGGAGCGAGGTCTATTCCATAGCCCCTATGCATCATAACTTAAGTAAAAATGCTTCGATTGTGACAAAACTTTATCATGTTATTTCGGAGGTATACCGAACCGGTTCTGTTGAATATCATCGAAATGGGATCAAAAGTTGACACAGGACCAAGATTTATTCCACAGCCATTATTCTCATAACTTGAGTGATAACTTGAGTAATGATTTCTGATATGTTGGAAAGCGTATTATAATCAATGCATTGCATGATTTTACAAACTTGTTTCTTTCATGTTGCTTTTATATTTCCTTGCCATTGATTCATAATTTTAAATGAATCAGTTCATTTTATGACTACTCTCATAAATCTTTCTAATCCATTTTTATTAAATGCTGATATGTGTTTTACCAAACCGTTTCTCAGTTGAAGACTAGTGTCTCCTATAAATTGAAACACATAGCTCCAATCAGTGTTGTGAATAAAACTCTTTGCAGAAGATATTTTTTTTTCAGGTTCTTTAATCAGTGTTAGAAATAGTAATTCCTTATTGAAACAAAACATCTATATATATACTGTATATTGGGTTGATGCATAAGTTCATGCTATTTTTCACCACACTACAGGAATGTATTACATCAGAAGGGAAAATGGAATCAATCAACTATGTATTCTGCCCCATTGTTTATGATGGTGTCCCAACATCTGGATAGGTCTGCAATGCCATTCTTGAAAAAACGTGCAGGTTTTGCTGCGAACAAATCATCAAGGAAATTCTGGAGATTAACATCATTGTTGAACGTTCTGCCACGGAGTGCATTAGACAAAGATCTGAACAGGTGATAGTTTGAAGGGGTAACATCTGGGTAATAGGCAGAATGTGGAAGGATCTTCCATAAGCAAAAACTGTGTACATGCATTTTCACACCAGTATGTGGGTGGAGAAGGATAGAAAGGCATCTTTAAAGGAATTGTTACTTCTATGACTTCGTGTGTAGCATTCTGACACCTTCCTCAAAAAAAGAAAAGATTTTAAATATGTTTGCTTTACAACTGCTATGGTGAGTCATACTAGTATGTTCAAAAAGTTCCATAACTCTTTGAATATTTACCAAATGTCAGTGAATTACGTCATTCCCCAGTGAGCAAGTGAAGAGCATCATGTGACCGACCAGCCAGAACCGGTTTGATCCAAATCCAACACGTGCAGTGTATGTGCGTAGTTCGTGATTACAGGCATTCGAGGCTCTCCGTCGCGAGGACAATGATGTCGAATTTTGAACGGCGTTCGTGTAAAATTTTGTGTTCTGCTTGAAAATCTTTCGCTGAGGCTTTTCAAATGATTAAATCAGCGTACGGTGAGAGTGCAATAAGTCGAACTACAGTCTGAGTGGCATCGACAATTCGAAAACAGGCGACAGAGTGTCGAGGATGATGAGAGGTCAGGACGACCTTTAAAATCCACAACGGATGAACAAATCGCCATTGTCAAAGAAATTGTGAAAAATGACCGTCGAAAAACTGTTGTAGCGATTGCAGAAGTTGCCGGCATCTCAGTTGGAAGTGGCCATGCCATGTAACAGAGAAACTGGACATGCATCACGTGTGCCAACAGATTGTTCCCGAAAACCTGACACAAGAAAAAAATGGATGAGTGCATGCAAGTTTGCGGGGATAACATCGATGCAGTGGATTCAGATTCTGATCTCTTGAATCGATTGATCACTGGCGATGAGACTTGGTGCTTTCTGTACGACCCCTAATCCAACGGATTGTCAAAAGTATGGAAATTACCGTCGTCACCGCAACCAAAAAAGTTCAAGGCTGACTGTTCCAAAGGAAAGGTCTTGTTAACAGTTTTCTTCGATTGCAAGGGGGTCGCACTCAAGGAATTCCTTCAGCATGGTCATACAGTCACTAAAGAAGAGTATGTCAACGTCCTGAAATGTCTCCAAGAATCAGTGAGGCGCAAGCGACCCGATCTTTGGCCAAGACCAACTCGTGGGTGCTCCATCACGATAATGCACCAGCTCACAGATCCCTCCTGGTGTCTGATTACCTGTCCAAACATCACATTCCCGTTCTTCCACAACCAACTTATTCCCCAGATCTTGCTCCATGTGACTTTTTCCCCAGATGAAGAATTTGCTTAAGGGGTGATGCTTCTCAAGTTCCAAAGAAGTGCAACGAGCTGCGACGGAGGCACTGGAGGATGTGGCAAAAAAAGGCTTGCAATATGTATTTAAATCTTTGTATGAGCGCTGGCAAAATTGCATAGTTGCCCAGGGTAACTACTTCAAAGCAAACACCACATAAACAGGTATTATCTGTACTCATTCTTTTTTAATATAAAAAGTTCCGGAACCTTTGAACTTACTGGTATATTTCTCCTGCTAGTTTAAAAACAGGTACTGATTTTTCTTTTCTTTTATAGATATTGATATGTGTAGTTCATAATTTATTTATGTGAGAAAGCTTTATGATTCATGTTTCTATTGAAGGCAAAGGAAACTGGAAGAAGTAAAAAAGCATGAGCAGCTGCCAAGACATAGAAATTGCATCAGTTTTTATAAGGCTTGGGAAGAAAAGCAGTATTTGTACATTCAAACAGAACTGTGTAGAATTAGGTAATCCAATTTTATTTTTTCCATAATTTATGTGTATTATGTTTTTGTTTTTTTTAAGCATTGGTTTGTCTTCAGTATTGATACAAGATTTTCACCATGAAGAACTGCAAAATTAATTCATTTTTAATATTTTCCTGAGGACTTGGAAATTTAATATTACCATTGATATGTGTAGTTTCGTCATCATAATCCCAGGCCCAGATACCAGTGTAATGTTTAAGCACATTTTTGGCACAGGCCACTAAAAGATTGAGAGAGAGAGACTGATTATAATTTTGGTTTGAAACAAACTTTCTCCATCTCTTTCAAGATTTTGTACCCTTAATCACTGATTGATTTTACACCTGTCCAGAAGCCAAAGGTAGACCTTGTTCTAGGTCTGTTTCTTGGTCTGTGATTTAATGCTACATAATGGAACTCTGTATAATCCATTCTCTCCCATGTAGCACATATATCCAAATTACCTCACTATAACATCAGCTTTTTCTTCTGCCAATGAAATACCCAATTTGGTTATGGCATCTTCATTACCAACTCTGTTTTGTCAATGAATCCTTGTATTTTCCCTTCTCTTATAATTCTGATGTCAGCATCTTCTAACTTCTGAAAAAATGACTTACTTTATACTCTAGTCTCACTGCTATAAGTTAGGATAGATGTAAGTATTGCATTGTATACAGCCAATTTGCTTCTCTAGCCAACATAATCTTTCTTAGTGAAAATGATTTTACGATGAAGGATCCAAAAGTTTCCGGACTGGGTCCGTAAGCCTATAGATTGTTCAAGTTACAAAGCTGAAACACATTCTTCTTAAAAATAAGATCCTCTTGCAACAAGACACTTCTGCCAGAAACTGTAAAGTTCGTCAAAGCACTTCTGGAACCCATTCTTTGCAATGTCCTTAAGTGCAACCAGTGATGTATTTTTCACTTTTTCTGTGCTCTAAAACCAACGACCCTGAAGTCGACATGTCAGCTGAAAGAAGAGGTGAAAGTCGCAGGGGTGTGTGATCAGGTGAGTATGGTGGGTGTCGGAGGACAACAGTTCTTGTTTTGGGGAGAAACTCACGAATGAGTAGTGATCTGTGTGCCGGTGCATTGTCATGCAACAGCATCCGCGATTGATCGCCCCGTAGTTGAGGCCTCTTCCTGTGGATCGACTCACATAGATGTCACATGATGTCCTGATAGAGCTCCTTGTTGACAGTGCATCCTTCAGAAAAAACTCAAGATGAAAAATACCCTTGATGTCGAAGACCTCTAGCATGATCTTGCCTTTTCTGCAATCTCAGCGGAATTTCTGCTTGTGTGGAGATAATGGTGATTTCCACGTAGCTGATGCCTGCTTAGTCTGCAGGTCAAAGAGGATGCAAACAATTTTCATCCCCCGTTACGATTCTTCTAAGAAATTGTGGGTCTTGGGTGGCGGTAGTTACAAGATCGCTCACCATTTCCATCTATATAGCCAACTGATCTTCATTTAATGTGTGGGACGATGTGTTGAAACACCTGGTGCATCTTCAGATCATCCGTTGACACGTCGGTCTCCAGTATCCCAGCAGCCTCTGCTATTTGCTTGATCATCTGTTGTCTGTTGTCACGTATGATGGCCGCAACCTTTTAAATGTTTTGCACCTGTGCGAGCTGTCACTGGCCACCTACTTCGTTCGTAGCCTTTGACCTCCTGTCTGCCTTCTCTGAAGCGTCAATGCCAGTGAAATGTTTGTGACCACAACAGAGTGTTTTCGCCATAAACTTACTTCAACATTTCATGAGCTTCTGTTGGACTTTTGTCCAAATGAACTCAAAACTTAATGCGCTGCTAAAAAACGCAATTTTTCATCAATCGGCGAACACTGCGTAAGTTGCTCACAATATCCAGATGTACCACAGGGAGCACCTGACGTAGATGGATGAAGCCAATTTCCCTGTGATAGGGAATAATGTCATAACGTAATCCAATAATCACCCTGGGTATGCAATACATATACTTTGCCATAATGGCACCCTCCAGGAACTTTTGGATCGTACTCCATGTTCAATTAATAGGAGTCTCTGCTATTGCTTGATCATCTGTTTTCTATACTAAATAGGAGTGTTTCCATGCTTTACTGAATTGATTTTCTAATACCTTTTTTTTATTTTAGGTTGTGCTGTTTCATCAGTAATCATGCCCAAATAATTAGAATATGTTACCTGTTCTTTGTCAATAGAATCATTAATTTAGACTTACGAACAGTGATATGCATCCCAAATTTTTTCACATATCATGTTCAACTGATTTAGGTTATATAGTGACCTGTTCACATTCATGACAATTAGTTCTCTGTCATCAGCATACTTCATCAACATTTTTTCTGCTTTTATATTTAATTTATGAGAGTAAGCACTTGTTAAAGGAAGTAACTTTGCAACAGATGTCGAGATCAATAAATCTAGTTTTAAACCTTTATACTATTAAAACTTGTTTAAAAATTTTACAATCTTTTATTTTTGTAAATAAAAGATAATAGTTTTCATCATTTTGTTGTTACACATGAATCGGAAAAACAATAAATCTAGTATCAGCAGTTTGCTCTTTGCTGGTGATTTGGTCTTAATACCTAAGAGCAACAGTAGCTTACAGCAAAATATTCATCAGTTGAGTAGGACTCTTAAAGTATGTTTTTTTTTCTAATGTTAATGTTACATGTTGAACAGTAAGTAAGGCAATGACTATTCTGTTTGCCACCTTAAAAATACTGTAGCTGTTCCATGTATACGTGAAGAATATTTCTTTCACAATCTCCATGCTAAAAATGATAATTGTGTATTTAGTTCAGTGAAGGTGCGTGCATTGGTATTGGATTTTTACTGCAATGAAACTTTGGTTGTACATATCCCAGTAATGCGTTTTCACGTTTATGCACAACTCTGAGGTAGTCCCGATATTTCACTGTAGTTTCTATCCCTTTTTCAGTTCAGTTATATGTAATTCATTTGTACGTTGTTGTTTTTTATTATAGATTAAATTTTAAATTATCAAAAACACGTGGTTCTTGGACTTTTTTATATGTAGCCCAGTTAATTAAAACTGTGAGAATCGGGGCAGCATTTTTCTGCAGCCATGAAATAGGTAATGCAACTAAAAATTTACTAAATAATGTTATAAGTTTTCTCTCTCCTCTGAATTCAAGAAATACGATACAAGAAAGGTTAGTGAATATTTTACTCAGCACTAAATAATGCTAAATCAGCCAGTGGACAAACTGCTTTGAAAAGAGCCATGCTTATAAGTAAAAGATGTGTAATGGGGTATAGAATATAAAACAATACTGTATTTGGATTTACTTATTAGTATTTCAAAGGTAAGATTTTTTTTATGTATGTGAGTATATTTTGAAAATATGTAATATCATACAGAATTCGTTAACCTAGCTTTTGTAATGAAATTAGATTAAAAAAATACTAAAGCCAAAATCAACATAAGTAAAATAATACAAAAGTCAAAATAGATATAAAAAAGTTTTCATGTGTGTATGGATGCCTTACATTATAAATTCCATAATCTAAAATTATGTGGGTTTTTTTCCAGAGGCATTCAAACTTTTACTACAGTATTTTTAGCATTTTAAAATTTCTTTTACATGTTTTTTACATTTATACATTTTTAAGGCCATCCCCTAGAAAAACACATAACCAAAGTTCCACTATGTCTGGATGCAGTGCAGTTTATAAAACAGGAAAGTTATATATGGAAATGGACAATACAATTAGCAAAGCAAGGAAAACTTCCCATCAGCTGTATAAAACTGTTTTTTCTAAGGAGCAGGTAGGCCAAAGAGCAATGCTTACTGTTTACAATGCAGTCTTTAGTCCTACCCTCTTCTATAGCAGTGAGAGTTGGTTACAAAGTAAGAGTTCTCCTTACGCAGTTAGGCATGGCAAATATAAAATGTATTCAGTGGTGTGACAGGAATAGTAATGCAGACAGGTATTACATTAGAATATTCAAAGCAAACAGAATATAAATTCTAAAATTTGCTTGTAACACTTACTGATCATCCTTGTAACACCTCCTCAAAAAACATGAAAATTTCATCACCCGAATGGTACTGGTGATTTTCGAGCTACATCCGTTTCTGGATGGGTCAAAACGCTATGAGAAAGCAAGAGTGTTTTGTCTAGCGTAAATCTGAGGATGTTCAGATTCCTAAGCTAAGTTCGCTTAGTTTCAGTTGCTTGGAACTTCACTGTCCTGGGTGATGTAATGATTAGCATACTCTACTGGAAATCGGGAGATGCAGGTTCGTTTTCCACTCCAGGGGGATGAAATTTTCAAATTTTCTGAGAGTGTTGTTACATGGGTGACTAAGTAAGTGTTACAAGCAAATTTCAAAATTTATATTCTGTTTGCTTTGAATATTCTATCGATTTCCCATGTATTATGAGGAATATTTCTTCCTTCATTGATTTATCTGAGGTAATACATTGTAAAGCAGTTGGTCACAGACAAAGAGGAAAGACCTATGGCAAGATGGATGGATTGGTAAAAATTTGGCCATTTGTGATAGGAGTGATTAGTCAAAGGCAGAAAATTATGCAGTGAAGCAAAAACAATGGAGAAAGTTTGTAGATAATTGGCATAAACTATTTTGTTTTATTTTCATATTCAGTACTTAAGTGTAGTGCCTCATCAATCTCTGAACACCCAATTTTATGTATACAGGTATGATGCAACAGTGAACAAATCAGCATACAGGAAACTGCTCATACTAGAACCAATAGCAACATGTGATACTAAATTACTTTCTGTAAGTTATTTATCCACATAGATCACAAATAAAAATGGAGTCTTTATCGCTGTCTTACTATCCAGAGACAACTTACAGTATTTCTTTTCCTTCCATCTCGAGTTAATTGATGTTAATATCCACTATCTACACTTAATATTGAACCACTTACCAGAACTTTCTCTCCTTCCATGCTGACTTTTGCATGACTCTTGCAACAGTTAAACTGGGAAAAAGTTTAGACTCATATGTATCTTGATTCACCTGATGAAACTTTTAAAGTGTGATCAATGCCAAAAAATGAAATAATAATTAAAACAGTAGCACACTTTGTGTTTATCAGGGACAAGATGTAGTACTCATAATGATTGTTGCAATTTTTATGTCCAAGTGATTTTGTTAATTCTGTAGTTTGGCTTCAGTTGGTCATATGGATTTCAAATTTCTATATCAGCTGTCATGTTTATGATCGTTGCAGAGTTTTCATCCAGCACTAAGGTAAATAGGGAATACTTTTCTAACAGTAACCACTAGTAGATCTTTCATTCTCTCTGCTCATAACCTTTTAGGCTTTTCCTTAGAGCTATAAGTAACAAGTTCATGTTCCTAGTAAAATAACTTAGAACTTCGAGTGTGTGATTGTGTTCTATCCATACAGCATATACACTATATTGACAAAAGTCACCAGACACCCCTTCAAAAGCAAATGAACGGATTTGCTGCATTGTTAAGATGTGTGGTACAGCTGCAAATGGTATTAAAACAAGCCTACAGCTGACCGCGGTCATATCACACTGCAAGGTTGAGTGAAAATGTCGTGGCGAGAGAGAACTGACTTTGAGAAAGGAAAGATTGTTGGGTATTATATTAGTGGGTTGTCCATAAGAGAAACCAGGAGGTGTTTAAACATACCCAAGTCCCCTCTTTTGAATGTACTGAATAAGTGAGAGACACATGGTGTGCCTGAAGCAGCAAAACATACCTGCACACCAAAGAAAATCGGTGATAGATGATGTCGAAGCCTCAGGAGAGTCATTACAGCTAATCGATGGAGTACTACTGCACAAGACATTAATGTACAGGTGAGTAACAATGCTGGAACCTCGGTATGCACACGTACCATTTGCAGAGAACTTCATTTCATGGGTTACCATGGTCATGTGGCTGCTCATAAACCTTTCATCTCCACTCGGAATGTTACTCGTCATTGAACATGGTGTAAAGAACATTTACTCTGGACTGTAGATTAATGAAAATAGGTCCTATGGACTGATGAATCCAGATACAAAATCAATCAGTCTGATGGCTGTGTGTGGGTATGGCGGCAGCCGGGTGAACGCTATTTACCGCAGTGTTCTGTTCCTACGATCAAGTTTGGAGCTGGCAGTATACTCGTGTGGAGGTGGTTTTTCATGGTATGACCCCGGCCCATTGGTTATCGTGGACAAACCTGTTAACCAGCATGTCTACCTTGATATTCTGGACAATTATGCACCTGCCAACTCTGTGGCAATACTATGGAACCGAGCCTTGTTGGTACCAGCAGGATAATGCACCGAGCCATAAAGCAAGGACTGTTACTGCGTGGTTTGACGATAATTCTGTATTGTGGGTGGACTGGCCAGCAAAGAGCCCTGATATTAATTCCATAGAGCACCTATGGGATGAATTAGAGCACTGCATAAGAAGTTTGGAACCAAGGCCTACTATTAAGCAACAGTTAGCGGCAACATTATGTACTGAATGGAAGCATATACCTATCGCCGTGTTCCAAAACCTTGTCGAAAGCATGTCTCAAAGGGTCAGTGCATGCATTACGGCCAAAGGTGGACCAACACTACTAATGTATGTCAATAAAAGCTATGTTGTGTTTCTCTTCTAGGTATCCGGTGACTTTTGTCAATATAGTGTATGTGCTTGTGTTCATTGTACCTTAGATTCTTTAAATGGCCCCATTGTGTTTCTGTCTCTCTCTCTCTCTCTCTCTCTCTCTCTCTCTCTCTCTCTCTCTCTCTCTCTCTCTCTCACACCTCTATTCCCTGTATTAATTGGATAGGATTAAGATGCTCTATCCTAGAACAATTTATTTTGTATGATCCCATTTCGTTAATTCATATTTTTACATGTTTGTAGTTCATTGGAAGCCCATTTTATGCATGCATTTTTAGTTTTAGTTTAGTTATTCATTAACAAATATGCAAGGGATATCCTAAAAGTTCTTGGCCTGACCACGAAGAAGTGTTTGTGGAAAAATATGGTAGGCCTATTTTTCTACATAGTCTCTTCTAGGTCCATACATTTTTTCCAGGATGTTCCAAGGCTCTTATGCCCATTAAATAAATGATTTATCAAGGTTGTCAAAATAGTCTTCCACAGCATGTCTTGTCAGGTGTGAATTTTGAGACATCTTTGTCAATCCTAGAATTCACACCTGATGAGTTCTTTTTGACATTTGGAAGCAGATGGGGTAGTGTGAGAAGGCAATGTCAAGTAAGCAAGGAGAGTGTGATAACAATTCAAACCCACATTAATGGATGGCAACCATAGTAGCTGTTGATTTGTGGCTTTTGAAGCCTTATCTGGATGAAAGAACACCCATTCAGTCAGCTTTTCTCAGCATTTATCCTTCACGTGCTGGTGAAGTTTCCATAGTGGGTTAGCATAGTGGGATCCAGTGATGGTTTTGGCTGTTTACAGGATAATCAACCATCATTGTCCCTCTTAAGTTCCAGAAAACTATTGCCATTACCTTTCCAGTAGAAGTGACAGACTCTGCCTTCTTTGGAGTGGGTGAGGCACCATGCTTCCATTGTTGCTTTGATTCTGGAATATACTGGTGTCCCCACTTTTCATCCATTGTTACAAATAGTTGCATAAATTCTTCTGGATTGACTTCAAACAGTGAAAGCTTGTTTCATGACATGTTCTGTCTCATCAGCTTTTGCTCAGATGTCATGAGTTTTGGAACCAAGTAGATAGAAACCTTTGTCATTGCCAGATGTTTTGTTGGCATATGATCAACTGTTGTTTTTGACATGTGCAGAGTCTCACTAATCTGCCTGACCATTAAACGTCTCTCTTTTAGTACTGTTTCCAGCATCTTGTCTGCATTTTTTTTTTTTGTGATAGACTCTGAGTGTTGGCCCAAGCAAGCATCATCTTTCACACTTGTTTCCCCAGGCTTGAATTCTGCTGCCTACTTCTTTGCAGTACTGCTGCATGAAGGGGCATTCTCTCCTAGTGTTTGAAGTGGCATTCTCTCCTAGCGTTACCACTATATCTTCATGGATGCCCTTTAGCTCTAACCCTTTTTTATGTAGATGATATATCACACAGGGTTTGCATGACCCCTGCTATCCTGAGAAAGTTTTGGAATTTGATTTCTCGTTTTGCTAGGCCTGGAAAGTCCTTGTTTTTTTTTTTTTTTTCATATTTTTGTAAAAGGTTCAGGAATAGTCCTGGAATTTTTTTTTTGCAATAAAAAAAACAAAAAATAACAACTATTGATAAAAATGTTTGAATTGATTGTGTCACTTTGTTTTAGCTCTCTGCAGTGTGTGCTCCTGATGGCATCACTTCCTTCCATGGAGTATGGAGACTTGATGCTATCTCTTTCATTTCATTTAATGCTGCAGTGCAAGATGTTTGAGTGCCATATATCCAGCCACCTTGGTTTGTGGCATAGCAGTTGTGTGCAGTTGGAGTCACAACAGTGTGTGAAAACCTTCCTGTGAGTCTGTTGCTTCTAACACATGCTTTCTTCACTGAAGGAAATTCATATCTAGCCTCCCTGCTGCCAGTGTGCATGGTATTGAATAGATGACTTTGCAATAGAAAATCTTCACTGCCATGGCAAAATTGTTTTGTATTGTTATTGTGCTAGGTTCCAGATTGCTTCACATGAGTTTTATACAGAGCAATTTTTATATGGGGAAATTTCACCATGTCATTGAAGGTGTAACATATACTCAAGAACACTCATAACAGCATAAGAATTCTAAATGCATAGTAAATTTCAACCGAGTTTGCAAAATATAAAACAAGGCACTGTAATTCTTGCAGAAATTTTAGCTTCTGGAATTTTTTTTTTTTGAACACCTGGAAAACCCTGGAATTTATTTTCTGTAAATGTGTATGAACCCTGATCACAGTTCTGAGTTCTTGCTTCTCAGTTTTTTCCTTCGTTGGTTCACTTAGTCACCTTCTAGGACCTGCAAAATAATACTACTCATGAGCATAACTATGAAGCTGAAAATTGATCTCTGGGCTTTTAAAAATTTGTATTATTATGTCCAAAAAATCCATAGCCTACGATTCTTCCTTCATGGTCAGGCCAAGAACTTTTGGGACTCCCTATGTATATTTTGTGTATTTTAATGTGAAATATCTACATCCCCTAATTCTTTGCCAGAAGCAGTGGATTTGGCCAATGATATATTGGTTTACATCCTGCAAAAGTAGTCAATATAGGTGCTATATTAAATCCTGCAAAAGTAGTCAATATAGGTGCTATATTAAAAATTTGAGTTGTCTTTTGGCAATGACTGAAACAAAGACATGTATCCTTTAACAGTAAAACTACTTAAAATTTCTTGAGTTAGTAATCTGAAGCATGACAAAAGTTTTGCACTAATACTTTTCCTTGTAATTCATAACTGATGAAGATAAAGCTGCAATAAATGTGTTATGTGTGGAGGAGAGAATAGGGGTTCTTCTTAATATTACACAATACTTTTCCTTATTTCATTATTCCTCATAATTTTTCTAATTTGAAATTTTATATCTTTGCTTATAATTATGAGAGTCAGTGGTTTAGGTAGAGGCTGAGATCAAATGAATGAATCCTTACAGGGTGGAGGAGGTAATGCTGAGTTGTTGAAAAAGAAATAGTAAGTAAAGCACCAGCAAGAGTCTCCTGATTAAAAGTCAGGATGAACACAATTTTTTTTTTTTTTTTTTTTTGTCTTTGCCTCAAGAGAATTTACTTTACCCTCTAATGAAAGGCCTGTTACATGAGCTAGCTTTCTGCAAATGAAATATTTTTTAATAGTAAACAAAAAAGAATTTATTTTTTATTTGCATACATATGCATAATTTTTCCACTAGCTGGTGTACAGATATTTTTTTGAGGTAGCGGAAATGTGTATTTGGCATCAAATAGTTGTGACTACTGCATAGGTTACAGTAGATGCACATTCACATATCCTTGTGTGAATTGTGAACAATATGCTCAATCATTTGAACCAGTTTTGTGTTGTTTCTTATGTGTGCTAATTTCATTGGCTGGTGAAGTCTGCATTCCAGGTTTCTGATTTTCATTAGTATTATATCGATTTTTTGAACTTGCGTTATTAGCTACCAAATTAGAAGCAAGCTGTGTGATTTGTCATCATGGCAGTTAGTGGTGCTAGAAAAGTATGAAGACTCCTTGTACTTAACACAGAATTCAGGGTGATATCTGCAGTGATAAACAATGTCTTTCATAAACTCACGATTTTCATTGCAGTCAAAATCAATGTGATATTGGTTCATCTGCTAGTGAAAGCAACACATAAAGGAATGACATCATACTATGCAAATAATATGGCACAGATGCTGTTGAAGCACAGAAGACTAAAAAACTGCTCACTCAAATTTAAACATAACTTGCAACACAGTTTTCAACTAATTTGGATGTAAGTCATTTTCCTCACACTAAATTCAACATTTGTTTACAAATGCCTGTTTTTACATAAAAAATATTGATAGACTAGATGCTGAAGGTTTGTAAAAATCTGATCTTGAAATAGCTGTGTTTCTTTGAAGGGTGGGAGATTGATCCAAGGAATCAATACTGTTGTTTTCTCACAATATTTTTTTTTTATTTTTTTTTATTTTTTTATTTTTTTTTGTTATAAGCTTAGTGAAAATTTTCCAAATACATGGAAACAATCTGAATAGACAAAGTCATCGCACTTTCCATGTTTTCTTTAATTAACACACAGCAACAGAAAAATTGTTATTCGGACACCACTGGGATCATACCCCAGATCTCTCAATAACTAGCCTAGTGTGTTCGCCTTAAGCTACGGTGTGCCCCCATAAGCTACGATGACAACAATCCACACCTACAGTGGCCAACAATCCACACCATGGTTTGTTGACCACTGTAGCTTAAGGCGAACGCACTTGGCTAGTTATTGAGAGATCTGGGGTACGATCCCAGCGGTGTCCAGATAACAATTTTTCAGTTGCTGTGTGTTAATTAAAGAAAACATGGAAAGAGCAATGACTTTGTCTATTTGTTATAAGCTTAATTGTGTGATGTTTTCAGTGATGAAATTTGTCGAGGTTCCTAGATTTTGTTTTACATAAGGCATGATGACAAATACATCATCAATGTAATGAAACCTGTTAGTAGGTAGAAATGGGTGATTTGGGAATAAAGTTCCTTCTATTGCTGTTGATGAGTCTTAGCAAGGAGAAGAAATAATGGAGAGTCCACTGGAATGCCAATTTACCTATAGTAGGGTTTTATTATAGACAAAGCAGAATTAATTTTTGTGTGAGAACATCATATGTGTCTAATTTAAACACCTGAAAGTTCAACTTTCTGAAAAAGCTTCTTCACAGGGAGTTTGTTGGTGTTGAAATAAGGAATTGATGGCAAGAGAACTCAACACCTCAAGGGTGAAGAGCTGTTCATTAAATGAAGAAGAGGTTGCTAATTTTCACTGAAATTTTTAGTTAATGGTATTGGGATGGCTAAAAAGCCAAGTTTTTTTTTATTATTATTTTATTTTCATTTTTACCAGACTGGTTATATTTTATTCCACTAAGGGTCTCACAGGGAAATCTTTTTTGTGGAGTTTTATTTGAAAAAATAATCATGGAGTCCTGTAAGCTGTTTCTTTGGGCAATTTTGTTTTTGATAAATTTTAATAAAACTTGTATTGAATATATATGACCTTTTTTTTTTCCTCAGATTTTCATTAGCTTTTTTTTTTTTTTTTTCCATGTATTTTTAGCTTGAGCCAATATGCTGAAGAAAATCACGACATTCCAGAATATCTCATATGGAATTATTTAGTAGACCTTCTGCTGGTATGTTGGCTTTCAATTCTGTTGTTTATATTTTTTGTGTTAACATTCTGCAGATGTAGTAGTTTTGATGATAGATATTCTGAAGTTTGAAATCTAGTATTTCGTTTTACATTTAACATGTTATAATTTGAATCATAGTTTATAGATAGATGGTTTTGGAGGATCTGGATTATTACTGTAATGAAAGCAATGTGTGGAAAAGTAGAACATTTTATTGTATTGTATTTATTCACAATAATAGTTCTGTTTTAAGGTGGTTAGTTGGTTGTTCTATGTATGAACACACTCATGTGGCTGCTGAGTAATTTCTGTGAAGCATCTTGTAGAAACTAGGTGAAGCTCATTATGCATATCACCATGACCAATTTCATCTGGTTAGTTTGTGAATACAAAGCTTTTTAAAAGAAATTTGTTTGCCTTTATTTAAAAGAAAAGAAAGAAAAAAAAAGTTATATACTGTAAAATCTAGGGTACATCTTATCTGTTCAGGCTTCCAAGGTTTCGATGTAGCTTGACTGATTGCAAACCAATCAGTGTGACACTTATTCAGGTAGACATGAACTGTGTCAGATGACTTTGGTTCTTGTGCACTGAATGGTAAACTGCAAGAGGGTTTAGAAAGAAAAAAAAAAAATTCGGGGTAGGTAGTGTCGGGGTCACTACAGCTGGGGTTTTTGGCGTAAAACGTCGTACCCTGGCAGTGTTGTCGGGACAGGGTGTTTGTAGGGTTGGCAAGAAAAAAATTAGCGCAACGAACTTGCATGTCTTATTTTATTTATTTCTCACATTGCTGACTAATTTGTAAAATTTTATTGAAGACAGGACAATGGTACGAGTAGTACGATATGTAAGACTTACATGCTACACTTATATCTCTTCTAGAGAACGTTAAGTCTATCGTGGTATTCTTAAAAGTTGTGAAGTCAGTTGAATCCGTGGCCAACACCAATCTGAACTTGTCATTCAGAAACTTTTTCAGACGATCGTTCGACGACTCAATGTTAAAGTCCCCAGTGAGCAGAAGCGGTATGTTGGGATCGCAGGGCCAGTCGCCAACTATTGTTCTGACATGCTCTGTGTAGTAAAGCATTAGTTGAAAGAGAAACATCTCGATGTAGTTGAGCGGTGTCTGTGGATGAATATAGATGGACACTAGAACAAATTTGAATCGGTTGGTAACTCAACTTCCACAAGTACGCCTTCGCCGACAAGAATATCCTGTAGACAATTAAATCCAGAATACTTGGGTATTGGCCGTCGTGGAACGGGTCTAGCGACATGAGCCCTGCACATTTTCTGATTCTTGAACACTGCCGTGCCACTGTAGAGTCCACTACTTTTCTTCTTGCCAGTGCCATGACTCGTACTAGGCTGTTGGTCGTCATCATCGCCATGTCTGTCGCACTCTTTGGACTCAATGTGTTTGAAGCCGGGTATGTTTGACGGTTTTGTCTTTATCCGACCATCCTGTAGGAATATTGATAATTATGTATGGTATGTTGAATAGAATGTTTATAAATGTACACTATAGCATTGTATCCTTTCAGAAGCAAGTAGCGCTCCGTTCCACTGGCAGACTTTTGACTTCGGAAAAAGGAAAACTAATGTATGCATGAAACGATACTCACCTAAATAACTTAAACTTGACCCAAAGTAAAATAAACGAATATTTAATAGAAACATCATAATAGAATGGCTATATACAGAGCTGACGAGATCGCTTCTACATCTTGCAAACATGGCACCAACCGGTGAAGAACCAACAACAACAAAACATAATGACGTCATATCAGTTCTGTCTTAGATCAGCGTGCGTGAGTTCACACGATAGGTCACGTGCTTGATACAACGAGGATTTTAAATAATTCTCCTCTTCTATTGGGTACGCTTCAACCATACGACTGCTGCGAATCATGTCATATCTTTCCACATGTTTCCAACAATCTCCCACTCGATGAGTTGTAGTCGCATGCTATTCTGAGTTCAGTCTTTAACTTTTCATGCTGGTCTCTGGGTAGTGGTTTTGTCATGATGTCTGCTGTCATGTCTTTGGTATTACAGTACTCTAGTTTCAGCATTGTCTGCTGAAGGTCTCTAACGAATTTTAATTTCACATTTATGTGTTTCGCTCGAGCGCTTATTTTCTCATTTTTGATGAGATTTATGCATGACAAATTGTCTTCAAACAATATTGTTTGCTCTGTTTGTGGATAATGCAAATCATCTAGTAAAGTTCGGATCCAAGTCAGTTCTTGGCAAGCATGAGCTGCGGCAACATATTCTGATTCTGTTGACGAAAGAGTGATACAATTCTGTTTCTTGGAGTTCCACGATATGGTGCTATTTCCAAGTTGGAATACATATCTGCTGGTGGATTTTTGGTCTTTGATATCACCTGCCCAATCTGCATCGGTGTGTCCCTTGAGGACGGGTTGGTGTTTTGCACTGAGGTGAAGTCATATGTCGAACGTAGTTTTCAGATGATTATTTTCTGTATGGCATTCCAATGTTGTGATGATGGTTTTTCCACTCTTCTGATTAAAATCTCAACTGCAGTTGCTATATCTGGTCTTTTGACTGTGGAAATGTACAACAAGGCTCCCACTACTTCACGGTATACAGAATTATCTGCGAGTGTTTCTTCTTCTGCTAGATTGTTGTGTTTTCTGAAATCTGTTGACATTGGTGTATAACTTTTCTTCAGTGGCTCTTCATCATATTTGTTGATGACATCCTTTATTTTTGCACTTTGATGAAGTTTGTAACTTCCATCGTTTTCTCTTTCCAAATAATTTGTTACCTTCCCAAGATCTTTTATTTCAAACATGGTTTCAAACATTTTTCTGGATTTATTGATATTTTCCATAAGATCAGACGCAATTAAAATGTCCACATACATCATTATATATGTGAAGGAATCCCCTTCCTTGTGTGTGAAATAGCATGGGTCAGCTTTTCCTTGGACGTAACCTTTTTCAGATAAAAAATACATAATATCTAAAGTATTATTTACCTGATATTGTCAAAGTATTTTGCACGTTGTTGCTCCGTGAGGCACGTGCTCCCAGCCTGAGTGGTCTTTTTGTTACGGGTTTTTGGTTAGTTATAAAAAATAATTTTAGAAATAAAACAATTAGGTTATATATTTTCAGTTCTATATTCATTCATTCTCATAATCAAACGTTTTAAATTTACCTTACTTAAAAGATTTTTGTAGTAAGAGTTATACTTATCGCGTCAGAAGAAGTCTCACATGGGGTTCGTCGTCATCATGTTACGGCGAGCGCTTTCAGTAAAATCATATTACCATCATCGAGCCTCTACTTCTACACGAGGGTTCCTCGCGTGTGTGTAGTCCTGGAGTTTATTGTCGGGAATCGAAAGGAAGGTTTGAGGTCATTTATGTGTTAGGTGATTTGTTTCTCATGTGTCGCCATCTATTGGATGAGTTGGTAGGTATCAGTCGTAAGTGTAAGCCACTTTTTATTTTTGTGTAGATATTTTTGGGCTATTATTATTTGTTCGGGCCGGGAGCACGTGCCTCGCGGAGCAACAAAGTGCAAAATACTTTGACAATATCAGGTAAATAATACTTTAGATATTATGTATTTTTAATCAAAAGCATGTTTATAGCATAAGACAGCCTTTTAGGTTGCCTCATGAATTGAATATTTCGTTTTTCAGATAAGAAATTTGCAATGGTTTGATTCCATACCCTTGCGGATTGCTTGAGTCCATATATTGATTTATTAAGTTTACATACTTTCTTTTCTTGGTCTTTTTCTATGTAACCTGCTGGTTTAGACATATATATTACTTCTTCTAGATTACTGTACAAAAATGCAGTTTTTATATAAAAATGATGTACATGCATCTTTCTGTATGCTGCTAATTTAAGTAGGGTGTGAATTGTAGTATGTTTTATGATGGGAACAAATGTTTGATCATAATTTTCACCAGGCCTTTGATTAAAAGCCTTTGCTACAAGTTGTGGTTTGTATCTATCTATGTCCCTATTAGCATGGTATTTTATTTTAAATATCCATTTGCAACCGATGGCTTTCTTTTCTTTAGGCAAATCAGCAAGTTCCCAGGTTTTATTCTTCTTTAGAGATTTAATTTCTTCATTTGTAGCTTCCAGCCATTTTTGTTTTTCTTCTTCTGGCAATTTCTGCATTTCATGCCAATTTGTAGGCTCAGGCTTAGGTTTCACTTTGGCAATGCATGCTAACCTGTCAGGTGGTTTTCCTTTTGTAGTTCTGGCTGATCTTCTGGGTTGTGTGCTTGTGCTTTCACCTGTTGATTCATTTGATTCCAACAAAGGTTTTTTCACTTTCTAAAATGATATCTTGCGTGTCTTTGCTTGATTTTGATATTGACCTACAATTTTCCCCGTGCACTGGGACTTTCATCAAATTTCACACTACGGCTTATTATCACTCTGCTTGTTCCTGGTATTGAGATATGATATCCTTTGGTTCTTTCACTGTATCCAACCAATGTGTTGGTACATAAGCATATTGCTTTGCAGCCAAATACCTTTATATGTCCTATGTAAGGCTTGTAGCCCTTCCATAGTTCGAATGGTGTTTTCCCCATAGATCTGGTTGATAGCCTATTTTACAGGTATGTTGCAGTGATGAGGGCTTCTCCCCAAAACTTGTTTTCTATTTTCGAATCCAGGAGCATTGTCTTCGCCATTTCAATGAGATACTGGTTTTTCCATTTTGCTGTGGTGAATATGGTACACTCGTTTTGTGTTCAATTCTATTCTCGGCAAGATAGCTTTGGAATTCTGAGCCAACATACTCTCCTCCGCTGTCAGTTCTTATTATACCAGGTTTGGTTTTAAATTTATTGCTTGTGATTGAAACATATTGCTTCAATCCTTCTGTAGCTTCATTTTTATTACTCATTAGATAAACACATGTAAATCTGCTGAAGTCATTGATGAAAGTTATGAAGGATCTTTTCCCTCCAGGAGTCATAAATTCCATAGGACCACATATATCACTATGAATCAGCTCTAGTGGCCTTTTGTGCTTTATGTACACTCTCCTTGGGATATGGTTTTTGTGCCAGCTTGCCCTTTATGCAGCATTCACATTTAATATTTCTTTTGCAATCAGACAATTTTAGTTCTTTTCCCATTTCCTTTCTTAGCATCTCTCGGATGATATTGGGATCTCTGTGCCCCAAACGCCTATGCCACAAGTTTATACAATTTTGTTTTTCACTGTGTTCAGCAAAATTGGCTTTTTCAGTTTCTCCCACTGTATTCAGCTTATGGAGATTTGTGGTATCAATAGTGCCTATGGCTGCAGTGATTTTACCACGCTTTATTACGCATTGATCACCACTGAAAGTAACACTATAACCTTTTTCAGCAATTCTTCTCACTGATAGGAGGCTAGTTTCTAACTCTGCGACGTAAAGCACTTCTTCTACTTTTATATTGTTTACTTTCCCTTTATCATTTATGCAGTGCAAAAATCCAGTTCTCTTTCCGGCAGATTGCATTTTTGCTCCATTTGCGGTTGTAATATCCTCCTTAGCCTCTGGATTAATTTCTGTGAAAAAATTTTTCGTTGTTGGTCATATATCTAGTTGCGCCTGAATCTATTGACCATTTTGTATTTTCAACCTTGGCTAGCGTTGTTTTAAATGTGAACTCTTCTGTTTCATATTTGAATTTTAGTTCATCAATTTATTTCTGGCAGTTTTAGCCGGACTTCTTTCCTGTGTGCTTGTGTTCTTCTGTTTATTCTTATTCCCTTTTACTTTTCTCCAATGCCAGCATTCATTTTTAGAGTGACCTTTCTTATGGCAATATGAGCAATATTTTGCTACTTTTGCATTTCTGTTAGATTTGTCACTTGTATGAAATGCTGTTGTGGAATCTGTGCCAGTTTGTGCTCTCTCTTTTCGACTATTATATTCGCCGATGAGTTTATTTTTAACATATTCTAATGTTAGTTCAATCTCATGTTTTGCTTCAAGAGCTGTTACAAGTGTGTCATATGTGGATGGAAGACCACACAACATAATAGCTGCAAGGTGTGAATCTTTAATTTCTTCACCTATAGATTTTAATTTATTTGCAATTTCTAATAACTGGTTGATATGTTCTTGCATATTTTCGTGATCATTATACCTTATACTGTACAGTTTTCTAAGCAAATAGAGCTTACTGCTCAAATTTGTTCTTTCATGGATTCTTTGCAAAGCTAACCACCTATTTCGTGCAGTAGTTTCATTTATGACATTTATTATTTGATCATCAGTCAAAAGTAGGCTTATAGTTGACATTGCTTGTGCGTTTTTCTTAATCCAGTCCTCAGTTCTAGCTGTAGGTTCCTCTTGGGGAAACTACATTCCAAGTATCTTCTTTAATGAGAAGCATCTGGATTTTAAATTCCCATTTTGTATAATTTTCATTATTCAGTTTTGTGATGGAAAAAATTTGTCGCCTTTATTGGACTAGGAAACACCATTTTATTTTATTGTTTAAGAACAACAGTTTCACTTTATCAACTACGCATACAATATGGCTGATTCAATGAGCGGTTTAACTTTTTATTTCCGGTTACGAAAACTCTTCATTAGCGTTTATCGTTATTTCATTGCATTTAACATATTATTATGAGTTCTTTTTCGTCTCTATCCATTGAACAGCTCAGTCTCATAATCGAAATTGTAGGAATATTGATAATTATATATGGTATGTTGAATAGAATGTTTATAAATGTACACTATATCATTGTATCCTTTCAGAAGCAAGTAGCGCTCTGTTCCATTGGCAGACTTTTGACTTTGGAAAAGGAAAAACTAATGTGTGCATGAAACGATACTCACCTAAATAACTTCATCTTGAGCCAAAATAAAATAAACGAATATTTAATAGAGACATCGTAATAGAATGGCTATATACAGAGCTGACGAGATCGCTTCTACATCTTGCAAACATGGCAGCAACCAGTGAACAACCAACAACAACAAAACATAATGACGTCATATCAGTTCTGTCTGAGATCAGCGTGCGCGAGTTCACCCGATAGGTCACATGCTCGATACAATGATGATTTTAAATAATTCTCCTCTTCTATTGGGTACGCTTCAACCATACGACTGCTGCGAATTGCGTCATATCTTTCCACATGTTTCCGACACATCCAAGTCTCCACGAGTGCCAAGTATATGGAGCGTGAAGTGACTGGGTCACTGCTCAAGTTCTGCGCCTTTTGAAATGTCCGCCAACATTAGACCAATACACTGTTATGTTGTAGAACTTGTACAACAGCTATTCTACTAAGAAACGTAACCAAGCTTTCAAGGATGTTGCTTGACCACTTCATCCACATTGCAGGGCACGTTAATCACTTGGACCACAGTATCGTAGTTGCCTGATCTGCATAAACGGTAGTCGCAGAGATATTAGACATTCGCTGAGTGGATCCAACTGCGGCAAGTGTGTTGGCTTCGGTGGATACGTGAAGCTGTTACTCTTACTCAGCTTTGGCACCTTTCCTTGCTTTACTGATGTCCAGCAGTTTGAGCACAACATAAACTGTTGAACGTCTTCATCTGTGCATTCCTGTTGTAAGAATTGCAACATAGCTGCATTGGGCCATTTTAAATAATTTTGGAACCATATGCGATCACAAACTCCTCAAACAAAACCCAACTTGTTACCAATGAACGACTTTTCAAAGTGCTTCGTCGCCAGACGCCAGTGAGTTATAAACGCTAAATCTCGATTCTCAAACATCTCATCCGCTTGTATTTCGTCACATTCCATCTCACTGTCGACATCCATTGCCTGTGAACTGGCGTTAAACATTGCAGCATCTGCGCGACTGGTACTTGCCTCAACTTGTCAATGCTGCCTCTTCCTCTGTATTCATTCTGCTGCTGTCATAGGGGCCTTTTTGGATTCCTCATTTATTCTTCTTTCACTTTGTAAGTGTTTACGATAGGCATTTACTTTCTTGTTTTGAAGATATTTCGACACTTTTGAAATTTTAACGAAAATGTGTCCAAGTTCAACACTTTGTCACTGTATATTTTTTCAAGTTCTTTCACTATTGTCGCTATAAGTGTTTTATTTTATAGTACTCGTCGAGCTCTGTTAAACGACATCTCACACAATGTCCTACGCATACGTGTTCCTGAGCTATATTAATTTTGCTGCGCGTTGAACCGGTAATTTTCCACTTCAACTTGGCAACCATCTTGTGGCGACATGTGATGTCATGCACTCAAGGCTAATGTCACGTGACATTCTTTCATCCTTGCTCTTTTAAATCGTGTATTGCTTATTTCGATATGCGTTATAGTTATAAAGTTATTAAGATTTGTCTGGTATACACAAAATCGTAACATTGACTTTCGCATAGTTTCTTTCCCCCCATACCGGACCCGCGAGGTAAGATGTTTTCCGTCAAAAGTTTATATACTGTAATATTCAGGGAACATCTTATGTGTTCAGGCTTCCAAGGTTTCGATGTAGCTTGAAGAATGAGTTGGCAAACCAATCAGTGTGACACTTATTCAGGTAGACATGAACTGTGTCCTAAGATGACTTTGGTTCTTGTGCACTAAATGGTAAACTGCAAGAGGGTTTAGAAAAAAAAAAGAGCTAACAATTCTTGTGAGCTATTCCCATGGTGGTGCTTGTAAAAGATATGTCAGACTGCAACTGTACATCTATAGGAAAAAGTATGAAAAGGAATTGTGAATCGTAAATATTTAATGGGAATTATAGAGGATAAATTTATTAAAATACATTACCTCTCAAATTTTTGATCTATACACCAGACCTGCGGTCTTACTACTTTGACAGGTCTGTCGACCATGCGTGTTTGATTTGCCATCCAGCATGGTCGTTGATGTTGCTACCTTGTGTCTTGCAAATTTCCAGGGATTACTTTAATTTACGGATAATTGCTTGAGATTGGTGTTTGATCACTTATTAAGGAGTCCCAGTGTGGGATTGATCCAACATCAATTCCACGCAATTGTCCGGAAATTAGAGGAATCCCTGGAAATTTGCAAGACACAAGGTGGCAACATCAACGACCATGCTGAATGGCATATTAACCAGGCTAGGTCCCCAGACCTGTGGAAGTAGTAAGATGCAAGAACTCCTGACAATGATCTGTTGTATAGATAAAAAATTTGTATCGGGAAGTATAAGCAAAGTTGACCTGTTCAAGATCCCCAGGTGCAAAATGTTTTTTTTTTTTTTTAGTTAATGGCATAAAATTATATGAGGATTATCCCAATTGCTTCTGTGAACTGGTATTAAAAGCACTAGTATAGCATTTTAATTAGCATGTATGTCATATAAAGTCAAAAAAAAAAAAATTCATGCTATTGGTATCAAAATGTCCATCTCTTAATGGGCACTGTATCTCTGCATTCTGATTTGAAAAATTCTATTTAATTAGTTCTTCTAACACATTTTTGTGTTGAACTTCATTATGTGGTTATAATATTAATTGTACATATTTGTCAACTTTACAGTTGTAATATTTTGTACTGTTTCTCACGTTGTATGAATATCAAAGTGCTCATGAGAAACATTCTTCTTTGTGTGACATTGGGTTATCACAGTTGAATGTTACTGAATATAAAAATTAAGGTAAAATATTATATAAATGAAAGTTGTTACATTTTCTTTTTCCTGGAATAGTTTGGGATATTAAACTTTTACCTGGCGAAAGCATAATTGCCTTGAAGTCTTTTGTTATCACCTTCAACAGTCACTCCGTGAAGATATTCTACTTGATAAGCCGATACAGGTGGGTAACAATTCTTCTTAATGGATCTTGATTCTAATCAATAAAATAATTCGATAAAAATTTAATAAAAATAATAAAATAGTGAACGGTCAAGCCGTCGAAGGGAAAATCGATCTGATAAAATATTCTGTCTTGACAATAGCTTAGACTTCGTTTCCCGTTGTACTATTATTCCCAAACTAGTTTCGACTATTATTCTCATAGTCTTCGTCTGTGGGTTAAACGACGTGTTTCTCATCATGCATGTTGTTCATCAGCCAAATATCTCACAATCTGCAACATGACACGAGTCATATTTTGAGTCATATTGCAGATTGTGAGATATTTGGCTGATGAACAACATGCATGTTGAGAAACACGTCGTTTAACCCACAGACGAAGACTATGAGAATAATAGTCGAAACTAGTTTGGGAATAATAGTACAACAGGAAACGAAGTCTAAGCTATTGTCAAGACAGAATATTTTATCAGATCGACTTTCCCTTCGACGGCTTGACCGTTCACTATTTTATTATTTTTATTAAATTTTTATCGAATTATTTTATTGATTAGAATCAAGATCCATTAAGAAGAATTGTTACCCACCTGTATCGGCTTATCAAGTAGAATATCTTCACGGAGTGACTGTTGAAGGTGATAACAAAAGACTTCAAGGCAATTATGCTTTCGCCAAGTAAAAGTTTAATATCCCAAACTATTCCAGGAAAAAGAAAATGTGAGTAACAACTTTCATTTATATAATATTTTACCTTAGTTTTTAATATTCAGTAACATTCAACTGTGATAACCCAACGTCAGACAAAGAAGGTTTCCGTGAGCACTTCGATATTCATACAACGTGAAAAACAGTACAAAATATTTCAACTGTAAAGTTGACAAATATGTACAATTAACTGAAAAATTATTTTTTTCTATTGGACAGCTTCGATTATCTTAGTATAAAAATCAACTTAACCTTGTTCTTTCTGAAGCACAGCCTTGCCACTAGAGAGTGTATAAGCACATGGCTTTGCCCTCAATATATATATATATATATATATATATTATTCCACATTGTTGCTTCATTGAAGAAAAATGTGTTTTGTTGGATACTTTTTACTACACTGGTGTGCAAAAATTAAGGACGAAAAGAAATTAGCATAACAGCGGAACGAGCAGGCAGAACAGACCGAAAGACAACTCAGGAGATAGACTAGGGTCCAGTACAGTAGGGCATGCGCATATATGCAGCATAACGGGGGGGAGGTCAGAAGGGTATAAAGCACACAGGCGGTGTACGCTCAGCAATTCGGTGAAAGCTATTGCACGGTGTACAACATCGGTTTGAACGACGTCAAGTTGCTGCCACCATGTGATATGGCCAACAGGCAACCCAGTAGACGACATCTGGATGACTTTACACGAGGTCGCGTCATTGGGAAGTTGGAAGAAGGTCGAAATGTGACTAGTGTGGCCGAGGAGTTCGGGATCACTCACAGCATCGCTTCACGAGCTTGGAGAGCATTTGAAATGACAGGAACAGCTGCCCGAGAGTTTAGCAGTGGTCGTCCATGAGCAAACACGGCGACGGACTACCGGTATGTTGTTCCATAGGCGAGAAGAGACAGACGGCAGACAGCGGGAGAAATCGCAAGGCACATGCAACAGACAACTGGACATCCGTTATCGTGTTTTACCATAGCCAGGAGGCCGCACAAAGGTGGTCTATTTGCACGACAACCAGTACGGTGTGTGCCATTAACACCTGTTCATCGTAGACGGCGGTTTCTGTGGTGCCAGGAACACAAGAATTGGACACATCAGCAATTGAGTCGAGTGTTCTTCACGGATGAGAGCCGATTTCTCAGACTTGCTCATCAGACTAAAGTCTCATGAGCGATTCTGGACATATACACATCTGGAGAGAGCAGGAAACACGCAATCACACCTCCAACATCATCGAAAGGGACCGGTTTGGAGGTGGCGGAGTTCTCGTTTGGGGCAGTATCATGCTTAGTAGCTGTACTGACCTCCACGTCTTCCAAGGAGGTTCAGTCACTGGTGTCCGCTATTGTACTGAAGTTCTCCTGCCTCACGTGCGTCTGTTTAGAGGTGCTGTGGGTCCTGAGTTCCTCTTCATGGATGACAACACTACACCTCGTCGTACAGTGGCTGTCGCAGAGCTGTTGAAGAGTGAAGATATTCAACGCATGGATTGGCCCGCAAGGTCCCCGGACCTAAATCCAATCGAACACGTGTGGGACCTTCTCGGGAGACGCTTGGCAGCACGTCACCAGCAACGATTCCACAGCTACGATTGGCGCTACAAGAGGAATGGGCCGCAATGCCTCAACAGCTCCTTGACAACCTCGTCCTCAGCATGGACAGACGTTGTAAATCCTGCAATGCAGTCGGGCGTGATCATATCCCCTACTAAAGGCTGGATTTTTCTTGGCAGCCGCCTGTCACATGGATGCTTCTGTCTTCTGTCCAGTTGTGCTCGAAGCTACCTTTTCAATGAAGTGCCTTTGGATTCCTTGTTTGGACGGTTTTGCTCGCTTGTCCCATATTCTTACATCTTGGGGATCTTATGGTATGATTTGAGTCGATGTGGAGCACTTCTGCACGATGTTACATTCGAAAAACCGTCTCGTCCTTAATTTTTGCACGCCAGTGTATGAACATTTTGCATCCATTTTCTACCACAAATAATGCAGAGTTTTCCTACTAGGCAGTTTAAATGCATATTACATGTGCTGCTAAATATTTGAACTCCAAAAATTCTTCCTTTGTTGCATAGCTTTTTCTACAAGCATTTTATGTACAGTTTTTACTTATGATAAAACAGCTCTCCTCCAGGGGGAATTTGTGTCAGACATCCTTCAGTATGAGGAATATGTTGCATATACATTGGTGTTCAAAATTAAAGAATAATTTCTAAATTTGTATGTAATTTGATGTATTTATAAGAAAATTCAATGACACTTGGCAAACTGGTTTATTATCACATTACTTATATGTACTCTAGCAAAAGATGATCAGAATCTTATAATTTGTGTGTGTTAATATCATCTTGTAATTTACATGGAAGAGCTATCCATGGAATATGATCATCCCTGATAGCTGTGCAGCTCAAGCAACAACAGTGGTGACGCATTTTACGTGGATTTATTTTACGCAGATTCAATTATACTCGGTCAGCCCCACTGCTATATTCATATCACACGGGAAATGGAGCTACAAAAGAATCAATCAATGCGTGCTAGTGGTCCCCCGTGGTGTGACTGTGTGTCAGTGATTTTAAAGGTTTTCCTACCATCAACAAGGAAGAAAAACATATTACTCAGATGGCCAAGCAGATTGAGGGGTGAAGGCTTCGTCGATATTCTCGAGGAAGAAATAACAGATTTGATTGATGGACATCAAGAACCGTTGACAGATGAAAAGTTAGAAGAACTTGTGAACACTTTCTCAGATGAAGATGATGATGATGCCGCCGCCGAACAAGATGAAACTGCGAGCGGTAATCTGCACAAGTTTGCCGAAATTTTCCAAGCAGCAAAGCACTTGAAAGATTTAATTTCTAACTATGATCCCTCTATGGAACATAGCCTTAAAATAAACTGAAGTATTATGGACTCTATAATGTTGCATTATGAGATTTTTCAGCAGCTAAAGACGCAGCAGGAACAGTTGCCAAGAACGATGTTTTTCCCTGAAAAAAAATAATCCTTTTACTGGCTCCCCATTACCCTGCCCAGAGTCCCCAACTACTGCACCTAATGCATCAGCTTTGGACCTCAGTGTTGATGACCCTGCAGTGATGGTGTTACGCAGTGAAGGCAATGATTAGGTAGGTATGCATAAGGATTTGCATCATGCTATCTCATATTTTAACTGTAACCGTTACAGAAGTACGTATACATTGTTCTTTGTAAAATACACATTATACTGTAATAGATGTGTGTAAGTGAATACCGTACATACAGGGTGTTTCATAAAGAATGTCCCGATTTGAAAAGTGGATATCTCGGCAACCACGAACCATTGATGAATGCGACTCGCATCATGTCTGCGGGCATGGCCCAGAGTTTATGACTACCGCTAGATGGCAGCAGGAGCGTCCAAACAGCAGCTGCGCTTAGTGAGTGAGAAGATGGCGTCGAGGCAACAGAAGGCATTTTGTGTGCTCAAATTTAGCAAGACCAAGTTCGTGATTACGGTGCAGCGTGCGTTTAAATGGCGTTATGGCAGGGCTCTACCAGTGGGCAAAAACATTCGTCGTTGGTATCGACAATTTGAAGAAACAGGGTGTTTATGTAAGGGAAAGAGTCCTGGACAACCAACCACCTAAGCGACGAATGTGCAACGAATTCACGGGGTATTTCAGCGAAGCCCACGGGAAGACGACTCTGAAGATAACATTTTGCAGCAGGACGGCACACCACCACATTGGAACCTCCAAGTTCGTCGGTTTCTAAACGACACATTGCCTCAGCGTTGGATTGGACGCAGAGGACCTCATGACTTGGCACTACACGCTTGGCCTCAGAGATCTACAGACATCACACCATGTAACTTTTTTTATGGGGATACATAAAAGACAGTGTTTATGCTCCCCCTTTACCCGCTGACTTGGATGAGCTCCGAACGAGAATCACGGCCGCGGTAAATTCTGTGACTGAAGACACTCTCCGACGCGTTTGGGATGAATTCAGCTACCCGCTGACTTGGATGAGCTTGTGGCCGCCGGCCGGCAGATGGCGCTTGGATCTGTCCACCTACGTCACCTGCAAGGTAGGTGTAAAATGTAAAACAGCTCTCGCGCTCAGAAGCAGAGAGAAGAGACTTGCGCTTTGTGATGTTCAGTTCACGATCTGTTAGCTATTCGAAGAAGTTTGTTACTGTAGACGCAATGATGTGAGATGTATATATCAATTTTGATTCTTATTATTAAAGAGATATGGAATATATTTGGGGCTCATTCTAAATTCATTTAATTACCTCCAAAGCTCCAAACGAGAATCATGGCCGCTGTAAATTCTGTGACTGAAGACACTCTCCGACGCGTTTGGGATGAATTCAGCTATCGGCTTGATGTTTTTCCACACCGATAATAATCCTTTTCAAAGCTTTTTTTTTCTCTTCCATAAACTGCCGGGTTCTGGGTGCTCGTATTGCTTGTTTGGAGGCTCTAAAGATCGCTCTGCAGGTTTGTTTATCTGCCACTGCTGTGAAGGTAACTGGCTCACTCAAATGAACTTTGATCAGCAGGGGTGTGGGGGAGGGGGAGGTGAATTCCACCAAGAGAGGCAGGCAGGCCAGCTGGAGGATAGAGCAGAGGCAATCCCTTAAACAAAGAAAAAAAGCAAAAAATAAACAAGCTTCCTTCTGTTTTATAGCACCTACAGTTGAGCTACTAGAACAAACAGTGCACGAAAACACAAAGGTGGGGTCTTCGGAGCTGCATTTTTATAAAAAAAAAAAAAAAAAATCATGCTTATGTTATCAGTTTGTCTGTCCGTCCGTCTATGGACACCTATCTCTGCAACTATTAGTCTGATTTGAAAAAATCTTTTTGCGTTGGGAAGCTTAAAATATACGAATGATGATCCTTCATTTAATTTTTTTTTTTTTTATATATGATGTAAAATTTTGCCACTAGAAAGCGTAAATTCAAATGATATCGAATTCAAAATGCATTTTATTCCATATATTTGCTGCTAAGCATCCAATTGAAAAAATTATTTTACTTTTGGATTCCATTTATGTCAGAGTATTTTAGGTATAGTCACTTTTTCAAGTTACGCATAGATTTTCCACTAGGGGGCATAAAGTAAAGTGTGTTTTCCCCGATATCTTTACTTCTAAAACTCCGATTGGATAATTTTTTTCTTCAGCAGATACAGCTCCTGATAGAAAATCTTTTGCATATAATTTTTAATTTTTGTTAAAGAATGGTTTGGCCACTAGGTGGCATAAGTGTTAATTTCTGCTTCTGATGTATTTGCCATAAAATCTGAGCTTTAAAATCTCTATTGAAAAAATTCATTCGTGCACCGATGCCACTCACGTTGATAAACCTTTTCGGAGTATTTTCTTCTTAAAATATTGCATGATTTTTCCTCCAGGGTGCATAGATCATACATATATCTTATTTTTGTCAATATCTGTGCTTCTAATGACTCAATTTGAAAAATTCCTTCTTTATTGGATGGATATAGTTTCCGGTGTGACATGTTTTTCATGTAATTTTAAAATTTTCAAGTAATTCAGACCTTCCACTAGAGCGTAAAGGTTAATTGTGTTTCTTCTGATATCTCTGCTTCTAAAACTCCGATTTGAAAAATTCTTTCTGCACCAGATACAGCTCCTGATGGAAAATCTTTTGCATATAATTTCTAATTTTTGGTAGAAAATGGTTTGGCCCACCAGGGGGCGTAAATCTTAATTCCTGCTTCTGATGTATTTGCAGCAAAATCTGAGCTTCTAAAGTCTCAATTGAAAAGGTGTGCCCTACATAAGCTGTTTTTTGAAGAACGACATTTACTTAATGAATCATATCTTTTTTTTTTTTTTCTAATTTTTTTTAAGGAAAGTACTACTGTGTAAATAACTTTCTTACGGGTCTTCTAAAGGTTATTAAAATGTTTACCAACTTTTTAAAACAATAACCTTTATAAGGCCCGTAAAAGTTATTTCCACAGTAAACTATGAATAGAGGTGCCATAAATTCATTTACAAGTAGGAAAATATTACATCCTTCATGTGCTCTGTTTGTGCCAAGTTAAGCTACAAAGGTTGGTTGTTGCATTACTGAGTTTGTTAAATGGCAATGCCTACTCCAGGTAAACAGCACTGTTAACTATACAAATTATACATTTCATGTTTTTTTTTTTTTTTTTCTGGGAATGCAATAAAATCACTGCTGTTCTTCCTTCATGAGCACTGTTTCTGCTAAATTACACTGAAGATGGTTGACTTAAGTTCAAGTATGAGCATCTTTTTTGAAGAGGAAGAAAAGGTGACCATTGCACATGCATCTTAAGAGTGTAAATAAAGCAAAAGATAGTGAGTGGAGCTATCAAAGTTCTTTCTGAATTGGTGGAATCCTTGAAAAAAAAAAAATGGAAGTGATTCATATTATTAGGTTATTCTTATGAATCCATGCTTGTATAATTGCGTAAACCAAAGATATCTGTCATCTGGTGGATAAGGCTTCAAAACAATAAGGAGTGGTGAGTGTTTTTTTTTTTTTTGTTTTTTTTTGTTTTTTGGCTAGTGCATTTGGTCTTGAAATTTCGTCCACCTGGTATACTGTGACAAAGAAAAGTCAAAGAAGCTTTGTTCCGCCTAACTTGCTCTTATGCTTTTAGCGTACATCTCTGATATGGGCCACTACTTTTATAAAAACATTTGCAAATCTTGTTTCTATGTTAATTATTTTTTGTTTTTATTTTATTTATTGTTTACATATTTATATAGAACTTACACTTTTGCATTTTGAACTTAGTTGCAGCTTTTTTGTCAGTTGAAATTAAGTAACTTATATTTAATTATTAGTATTTTAATCATTCTCAGCTTATATACATGTTTTCAGGCCTTGAAACACTTGCATGACCACAACCTGGTTCATTTAGACATAAAGCCCGACAATATTTTCATATCTGAAGATAAGATATGTAAGCTTGGAGACTTTGGTCTTGTTCTTGATCTCTCAAAAGTAAGTATTTTGTTTTAGTAAATGATGTTTTCTGTATTTATTTAAGTATTTGCTTATTCATTCAGGTAAGTATTAATCATTAAAAATGGAATAACTAAAGAGGATGCCATCTATGTATTTCCTGGTTCATCTTGTTGTTGCCATCCAGTGTTGATATTATATAGAGTACAAAGTTCATGCTGCATGTGTAAATATATGCTGGACTAATCAGTTCTTCAATATGTGTTCCCTCATAGCTCAGTTATTTTGGAAATGTAGACTTACAGTGGTATCAACAACGAATATGTCAATTTGGTTCCAAAAGTAATAAAAATTTTTACAAGTCTTTTTTAGCTAATTGTGAAGTTACATATTTTAACACACCTTTTGAAAAACAAAAATGTATGGTATCATTTTGGCTATCAGTTTGCCTATGGATATGAAATTTTGCCACTTGTAAGTAGTTTTTCTGAATCTCTGCATTTGTATGTTGATTTTTACTCCTGCTTTTTTAGTATGTTGGGTCTGAAAAAATCATAATAAGCCCAATATGCTTTAAAAAAAATTAGGTGTGTATAAACTATCGATAATTAGCTGAATGTGAAAATTTTTTATGTAGGAAGTACAAAAAGAAGACTATTGAATGCATAATTGGCTGCTGGAATAACTTTCTCTGAAGTAAGACCTCGTACCTTTTCAATAATGACCTTACCAAACACCTTCCCTGGCACACTCAGTAAGCTAATACCATGATAGTTCTTGCAGTCAGTCTGATCACCTTTTCCCTTATACAAGAGAACAATGATAGCATATCTCCAGTCCTGAGGTGCCATTCCTAACTCCCAGCATAACTGGCAGAATTCAGTAACCAGTCAATTACAGAATCACCACCATATTTCAACATCTCAGCAGTTATGCCATCAACTCCTGGAACCTTACCATTCTGAAGAGATTTTAGAGCTTTACACACCTTCTCTCGAGGTCCCTCCTGTGCATCCATCTCTCACTATGACATCACATCATCTGCTTCTGCCTCAGAATCACCTTTGCTTTCTTGACCTAATAACTCACAGAAGTATTCACCTCATCTTTCACTTAACTCATTGGGCTCTCATATCATTTCTCCGATCCTATTCTTCACACAACTTGCAACTTTGTTTCCCCCATTTTTTCAGTGTCTCATATATTTCCAGAAAGTTTTTCTATCTTTCCAAAAAGCCATTTCGTGCCTTTCCACCTTTTCCTTCCTGTCCTTTGCCTTACTCTGGTGAACCAGCTTTGCTGCCTCACGCTTCTTACAGGGATATTAATCTTCAGAAACTCTACCTTGCAACATCACCAAATAAGCTTCCTTCTTCTTCTTTACTGCCTCTTTAATCTCACTATTCCACCAAGCATCACCTCTAGTGCTACCCACTATTTTGGTGCCACAGATCTCTTCAGCGGCAGTGACAACACAGTTTTTAAAACAAGTCCACTTCTTTTCTACATCCCTCTTACGTGACTTCAGCTCTTTCAGTCGTTCACTTAGTAGATTAGAGTAACTTTGGTGGACTTAATGGAGCCTTTCAACATTTATTCTTTCCACCCTTGGCCTCTTCCTATTTCTTTGCCTCCAACCAACATTCAGTTTCACTCGTGACACCACCAAGTAATGATGAGAGCCAACATCCACACCTTTTATCACGGGGATATCAACAACTAAGTGTTTCATGATAAATTAATGGCGTGCTGTCTCCGTATGATTTCATCAAACCACCATCCCTAATTGTACAATAAAAAACTTTATTTACAATAAAAGATATGATTTAAAAATATTTAAAGGGCAAGATCTTTCGGGGCTACAATGGCACCCGTCCTCAGGCCACCCAACAGTGCCACAGAGCACTCGGAAGCGCCGCAATATATAACCAGTCCCCCAAGGAGACCCACAATGCATTTGTTCAAAATGCAGGTGATGCCAATTGAGGAAAACAGCAAAACAGAAAGTAATACAAATAATATAGTTGATTAATTAAGTAAGGTCCTCCTCTTCTTCAGTAGGTTGAAGGGGAGAAGTAATTATTTTCCTCCATTGTCTAGGAACAAAAACAGGTAAGTCCAAGTTACAACAGGTAGTACCATAAGAAATAATATACAGACTCTGTAAAAAGACGGTTTGTTTGTTAACAAAGGAGGAAAGTACTATTGTATTAGGCCAATCGGGAGAATAACCTCCCTGACGAACAGCTGTAGTAAATGATGTAGACATGAAGTCAGTTCGAAGCGCATATTTGTGTTCTGACAATCTAATGTTCAGACTTCTAAGGGTAGAACCTATGTAGTATTTAATATCATCGTTATAGAGGCCTTGGGAAGCAATGGGATACGATATACTCCTGCTTTATTCAAAGTTGCGACTGGATCTCGGTCGTTACGTATGGTTGAAAAAATGTTTTTGGTGCAAATTCCAAATTTAATATTGTATTTATGACATACTTTCCGCAATATGGAAACCACGGGAGGGACGAAGTCAACTTTACCAACGTATATAGGAGATACGACCTCCGTTGACAACGTCGTAAATCTTAGTCTTTGAAATTTCTGTAGAAGTTCCCGAAAGAAGTAGGCGAAATATCCAAATGATATGGCCAAGTTCTGTATGAAAGCTAGTTCGTCCTGACATATCTGACGGGTTGAGGAATGAGTAAACGCACGTTTAATTAAAAAACGTAAGGCTGAAGCTTTGTGTTCCGGGACAGGGGGAAGGGGAAGAAACAAAAGGTATAAGACAAGGTATGAAGGTCGGTTTTCTATAGACAGATAATTTGATAAGATTAGATGTCAAGTCATGAGTCAATAAGATGTCCAGGAAGGGTAATATACCATTTTGTTCAAGTTCCATAGTGAAGGTGATAGTAGGATATTGGTTGGAAAGACAGGTGGTAAATTCGTTCAGAAGTAACATGGAGTGAGGCCAGAAGACCAACATATCATCCACGTATCTTAAGAGGAATGCCGGTTGGTACGTGAATTGGCTCAGTACTTTTTCTTCCAATGACTGCAGTAAAATTTCCGCCAGAACAGGGGAGAGGGAGACCCCATTGGTGCCCCCTCCATTTGTTGGTAGAATTTGCCATCAAATTTGAAATAAGATCGTTTTGCAACCAATTTCAAAGCAGAAATGATTGCATCGACCTCCAATGGGGAGATTGAGTAATCAGCAAGTAATTTCCCTTCAATAATCGAGTGGACTACTTCAAGTGGAACGCTTGGAAACAGAGACACCACATCAAGGGAAGCCATAACAAAAGAGTTTCCCTTGGGATCAAAAGATTTTATTCGTGTTAATGCCTGGGTAGAACTGTTAATGGATACTGATGAATTTGTAGTAAGTGGTTTTAGGTAAGTTGCTAAAGCTCTCTCCAACATATGGGAGGGGGCCTGCATACCCCGAAATCAACAGTCTGAGGGAGCGGTCAGGTTTGTGGGTTTTGATTTTCTCAAACAACTCAGGGATTCTTGTACCAAACAGGAGGTTTCATTTTGGTAGAAAGTTTTCTACCAAAATGAAACCTCCTGTTGGTACTTAGAAGAATTTTGTACTGAAGAAATAAATTACATTAAAGAAATCTCATGCAGCTATGGATACCTTCCACAGAAAATAAATAAATGGATTTATGAAGTACAAGTAAAGATGCTAGATACATCTTCCCCTAAAAGAAAAAAACAATTACAATATGTTGGAGCAATACCTTACCTTCCAGGAATATCTACAGAAATCAATAAAGTGTGCCATAAATATGGAATTCAGATGGGAAACAAAGTAATATCAATTGGAGATATGATAATTAATAACACTGAAAAATGTAGTACTTTAGAAAAGGCAGGTGTGTATGAAATACCTATAAGTGGATTACCACTAATATCATATATTGGAAGTACCAAAAATCAATTAAAACATCGTCTACAACAACATATTAAAAATTGGCAAAAAAAGAAGCAAAAACAGCACTGATACAATACTGTCGGGATAACCACATGCACCCGAATTTTGAAGAGATTAAAATAATAAAATCGTGTCGCAATGAGAGACACCTATGTACTGCAGAGTCTGTATTGATTGAAAAAATAGAGATCGAATTTGTAATAATAACGACCCAAGTACCCTTAATGGAAAGAACTAATAAAAATTGAACAAAAAAACCAAAAATACAGAAGAAGAAAATGAAGAGTTTACTAAAGTGAATAAAAGATGGAGCCATGGTGGAAGTTTTTCGTAAATGACGTTGGAGCGGGGCGGGGAGTATGGACGTGTCGCTCACTCTCACTGCGGTAGCAGTGGAGAAAACATCTAGAACACCTCCTGAGGATAACCCCAGGTGGGGGTAAGAAAGTACTAGAGGCAGTCTGTGTGGGAATGGCATGGGGTGTGGTGAATGAATGTTCTAGTTGTCATGAGGTGTACTGTTGGGAAGGGGAGTTGAAGGAATAAAATGAGTCGTATGTAAATAGTTGTATATACGTTTTTAATATTTTTGTTCAGCATTTTGTATGTATGTAAATAGGCTGTTTGTGTTCGTTGATGGTACCAAAAGGTTTTGAGTTCAAGATTTGGGGTTTTTAATATATTTCAATCAACCAACGAAGGCTGGGTTTTACAAGCTGGTGGGAAAGGTGGGGGGGGGGGGAGATACAGTTTATGCGACCTAGAGTCATTAAAACAGTGCACTTCACGGACTTGGGCATTCATCGAGCATTTGAAAGAACCTGAAGAGGAAAATGGAACACCGCACCAGGGGCTTGAACCAAGCAAGACAACTAAAGGAATAAAACGTGCAGGGAAATGTGTAAAAGGTAAGCAACCTGTTATAATTATAATTGTATGCACGTAAATTACGAACAACCGTGGCCTGGGCTATAGATGGCGAAATTAGTAGGCTAGGGAATTCTTCATTAAAAGTCATAGCTGCTTTAGGAGGTTTTCACAAGAATGACTGATTTTCAAAAGAGTTCCGAATGGTTGTGTATGAAAGTGTAATTGTTCCTACTTTGATGTATGGCAGTGAAAGGCAAAATAAGGCCAAGGACGTTAAGGGAGGATCAGATTTAGGAGTGCCTGAATGAGAAAAAGATTGAGTATGAAGTATAGAAGGTCTTGGTACGTCGTGTGATGGATGTCACTGAAGCTCGTGTTGTGTGTCAAGATCGCTGTAAATGGAGAAGTTTGATACGGCAACAGTAAGTTAATAAGCAGTTAAAAATTTATCCGGTGGTTTGTATTAGCTGTAAAATGTTTATTTGTCAGATGGTCTTTCTTTGAGGAGCTAACCTCTGAATATCAGAGAACAGCTTAATGATATGTATGTATGTATGCTGGAATAATACAAGAAAAAAAGAAGAAAATTAGTATAGCTTTAATTCAATATTGTGCAGAAAAGAAATGTGTTCCCGAATGGGGAAAATATTCAGCTGATTTCCAAACATCACATACAGCAAGAAATCATTGTGTTGGAGTCTGTATATCCAAAAAAAAAAAAAAAAAAAAAAAAAAAACTGAAGAAAATAATTGCCCTTGAACTCTTACAAATGTGGATAATTCCAATTAAAAAAGAATAAAAATAAGGAAAAGAGAAAATTATTAAAAATGTTGTCCTCTAAGTCACATTTAATAGGTGACAATAAGAGACAGCATGGAAAAATCAAGTAACCAATAAGAATCAAGAAGACAATGATGTGGGCAGACATCTCCCTAACCAAACAGGAAGCTCATAATGTCAACAAAATCAAGCAGCTAAAGATGCCCACGGAAACAGATGGATAAACTTTATTTTAGTGCTGGATGATGTTCAAATGATAATAGCCAGGGTCAAGCATTTTGCAATGGAAGGGATTTCTGCTCTTCTCAGTATTTGATTCTGCAGGTCATAACTTCCTTTTTAAGTTTTTGAATTCAAATTATTTTATTTTAAAGGGGTAATCACCATATAATAGGAAGAAAGTTTAAAATAAAAATGAACATTGTTTTGTTTTCAACAATTTTAAATTCAGATTATCTGCTCTATGAAAATCATATATTGAAACAAAGTAAATAAAAATGGTGAGCACAGCATCGACTAGGCAAGTGTGTCTTGGACTGGATGAAGAAATGTTAAACAAGACTGGAGTATAAGCAGAATGAACAACTTCTTCATATACTGAATTAATATAAATAATCACAGGTCTCAAAGAAATGTGGAACCCTAGAAATAACATTTAAAACATGAATGCAGAGTTCGGCAGATGACATAATCAATTATGCCAAAAGAAGTTGGTTTAAGTGCCACATAGAAATCAGCGTAAATGCTAAGCACTTATGAGCATTAGATTTGAACACAATGCTTTCTAACCTAACCAACTTCCCTGACTCTTAATGTGAATGTGAGAGATAAAGATAGTTTAAACCACCACCACCTTTTTCCATGAGTATTGATGGCTGAGAGAAATAGTTAGTTAAAGCTGTAGAATGAAAACCTACACAGTTTCAAAATTATTAGCAAATTTTGCAGATAGTTTCTTTGTCTGTAAATCCAAAATAATGTTTACAAATTTCTTTTCCTTTTTTTTTTTTTTTTTTAAGACAAATTTTTCTTATTGCTTAAAATTTTCAGGTTAAACTTTACCAAGTCATGGAAAGGTTGCCAAATGGGAAAAAAATCATGTAAGTCAAGGAAAGGTCATGGAATTAGTGTTGTAGGTTCTAGTAAGTTTGACAAAGTTATGCTTTTTTTTTTTCTTCTTCTGATTTTTTTTTTCATTTTGGATATTTTTCTGATCATTTCATCTTTTTTTATTTTCATTTATTTTTGTAATACTGCAAAAGAGCAACTTTCTATTTTTTAAGAATTTTTCCAAAAGAAATGCACATTTTCCTATTCCTGATAGGAACCAATCAGCAGAGCAAACATTTTTGCCTTTCCTTTTTTTTTAAAGCAAAATTAAATTTCAAAATTGGTACTTATCTGTCCAAGATGGAATTGGTGCCATTTCTGTGACCCATATAATTGTTTTTACGATTAAGAGAGTAATAGCTGTACCAGCCTTTTGCATTTAGTTTTATTTAAAATGCATGTTTTTTCATTCTTTAGTCCCTTGTTGTTATATCAAGGAATGGAGCAAACATATTTCCTTTTGTTTTAAAGTTAAAAAAATAGTATTGGTTGATCAGTTTGCGGAGAAAACAATTTTGTGGGTGTCAAAGACAAGGACTAAGAGTTCGAATTTTGAACTTTGATTTCTTTTCAAACAAAAGGAAAAATGTTTGTTCTTTTTGTTTGTTAATATGGCAAAAAGTGACTGGGGAATGAAAAAGCATGCATTTTAAGTGAAATTAAATTTTATCTAACCGCCACAATTGTATTGAATGGTAAAATATGGGTCTAGCGTTTTCATTGCTGTACAGTCAATCAAAATGTACTTATTTTCTTATCATTGGAATTTTTTAATGTTCTAATAATTATTGTTTTATTGATTTTCCTTTAAGTCATCTTACAGGAAGTTTTTTGTTTTAATAGTTGTGTATGTGTGGATACATTTTTTATATTTACAGTTCTGGAAATAGTTATTCTCTGTTTTACAGTTCCTAAGTTTGGAGAAGAGTGAGAAACAGTACTGAAGAATTACTGTAATATCTGTCTCTTCAGTAGTCTTAAACTGAATTCCTTGACATGAGGAACTGGTTTCCAAATTGCTCAGTTTTTGGGTAATAAATGTAGTAGATCTGTTCGAGGGATAGTACTAGATTAGAGGTGTAGTATGCCCCCTGCTACTCAGATGCAGTTGTCCTATATAGTAGCCAATCAAGATCCTTTAAAGGTAAATGGGTCAAAAGTGGTGATTGAAACTAAACTTCTTTCCATCGGTAAATATGCCCAAATATATATTAGCATCTACTGAGGATCATAAAAGGGCATCATGGGTGTAGGGTACTGAGATTTGAGGAACTTGTATTAACAAATTGTTGATATACTTAGCAGTGGACCTTTGGTTTAAAATATCATAGATTAACAATATTTTTATCTTGTCACCCAATGAGTATTACTTTTTATATTAAGGATATGTTTACAATATCTTATCACGTGGCAGCCAATTTCAGCCCATTGCCAGTTAGTGTTCTTAAGTGGACTTAATAGATTTCTGCCAATCAACGATGTCCTTTTTTGTGTACTGGATCCCAAATAATATGGCTTATACATAATCTGGTGTATATTGTGAAGGACTATGTCCATCAAAAAACATTCCCATAATTTTTGCTGAAAAATTATTCTCTTTAATTATCATCAAATGTTATCATATCATACAAAATAAAGTAACTCTCGGAACTGAACCATGAGTAATTGAGATATATAGTGATTTCTTAACATATAATCTTTTAGATCAAAGTAAAAAGGAAGATACACGAGACTCGTGCAAAATCTGTTCAGTTGGACAGCAAGCCAACATATTAAGTATTTCTTGTTTTACATCTGCCAACTTTACACACTTGTTGTTACACTGTGAAAATTCGTTGTGTGCACTGTTAAATGATAATGAATTATCATTATTTCACTCCTCTTTGTAGAAATCAGTTTTCTATGAATTTTTTTATGTATATTTAAATCTGCATATATTGATTTTGTTTTTGAAAGGTGGTAATTAATCTTCAGATTTTTATTGCTATACTTGAGTTTTCCTTATCGGTAAGATTAATGCTATGAAGACCACTTTTTTATTAATTGAAAAATAAAGTAGATTAGCCATTATCCTATGAAAATACATTTTTAAAAGCATTAGAATAATTTTTCTTATTTTTATTTATTTTCTTTCTCACAGGAGGATTTTTCGGATGCCATTGAAGGTGATCCCAAATATTTAGCAGCTGAGCTGATGGAGGGTAAATTTACTAAAGCAGCTGATGTTTTCAGGTGACAAAACGAAATAAGACTTCTGTTATTACTCAATATGCTGGGATTAATGACATTGAAACAGTTGAGGGGATCTGAAGTAGAAGTTATATAAAGAGCAACATCTAAAATGTTAGATTTCCTCCACTAGACATGCCTGTTTCAATGAAGGCCCAATTCTTTACTGATAGGTCATATGTCACAGATGCTCCTAGTTATATTTATCTGAAGGTATATGTATTAATTAACAGTCTCAAGACATACCATTGTGAAAGAAACTTAGGGAGACCTTCATCCAGCAGTGGATTGTTAATGGATGATGATATGTATTAATCAAAACATGCAATTCAGCTATGCGTTTCTTATCACATAGTTCCCTCATACATAAGAGATACTATGCATGTTGGAATCAAACTACTCTTTGATGTAAATGAGAAAATCTAAGGACTGGCATTAAATGTGGCATTACAGATAGAATGTTAACTTGATTGTAATTTTGCTTTAATTATATTATTACAAGATAACTTACTTTGGTATTCTTGAAAACCTTAAAAACACATCACTGTGGAAGGGTCAGCCCACAGCTGATGGTTCCAGATGGTCATTCCATTTAAAGATTCTGGAACAAAACCCAGAAAGTTTTAGTCTTTTGGCAAATGCCACACAGAACTAATTGCTATACCAACAATATTTATTCTAAAGCATAATTTTGAATCATCATCTCACATTCAGAGAGGCCCCTGTTGCTGTAACATGAAGCATTATTGCCCAGAAGAGTGCCCACTGCAGGCAAACCAAGCCAAAGTCATAGTTTTGCTTGCTTCCAAAGAAACTGTTTGTGCTGAATGCAAGATCAATTAAAATGGTCAGAGTTAGACCAAATGAATGAGTTTGTGAAGTTATGAAGCATCTTTGAATTGGAAAACAGATTGGATGGTGAAATTAGTAGGAGAGTGAATTTAGTTTCAAAAATAGCTGCTTTAAGAGGATTTTATAGAACTAATGGGTTGTCAGAGATGTCCTGAATGGCTGTGTATGAAAGTGTAATTATTTCTCATTTGACATATGTGTAATGAAATGTAGGTGTTGCAAAAATTCCGTTATTTGCATGCTGGGAAGAGGTTTTTTTTTTTTTTTTTTTTTTTTTTTTTTTATTATGGGGAATTTGTGGCAAGACTTGTTCTGGTCATATGTAGAGTGAAGATGTGTTCAGAGATTTATAATGTGAAGCAAATGAGATTTATTATGTGAAGACAAATATTTTCAGGGGGTTTGGACATGTTAAAAGAATGAGTGATAAAGAGCTAACTAAAACACTATTCAGCCCATGTGGAAAAAGAAAAAGGTAGAGTAAGGCCAAGGAAATAATGAGTGAACCAAATTCAGGAATGCCTGCTAGAGAAAATTATATTGAATATGAAGTACAAGAGATGTGTGAGAACTGAAATGGAAGTTAATATAATTTTTTAAACTTGAATTATGTGCTAAGATATCACAGTAATTGGAGACATTTGGTACAGTAACAGAAAGTATGCAGAAAGTATGATACGCCATTTTATTCATTGATTTGTGTGATTGACACCTCATGTAACCCCCCCCCCAGCTGTACACCTTTTTTTCACTGCCCCAGTGGTTCTAAGTGCTTTCTTCTGACCATTCATCCAAGATGGGTGCAAATTCATGTCCCAAATAAGGTATGGGCAGTGTCTGTTTTGTGGAGCTGGCTCCCCCTTCCCCTCTTGTTGAACAAGCATTTCCAAATTAGTGGTGGGTGGCCACTTGTAGCCCAGTGAGTTGTTCATGGTGGTTGTTTAAGCCTAAAATAAAAAAAAACACAAAAAGAAATGCCTCTCCTCATAAGTCATTACACTCTCTCAAAGTAAGAATGGAAAAGATATAGGGGTACATAACCAACACATGACTGTGGTTTTATGTACAGCTGATGGATTTAAACCCCCACCGTATGCAATGTTTAAACACTAGACATTGCCGAAGGGAGAAGTATTTCTGTGCCACCCCTGTTAAACCCTCAACTAAAAAAAAAAAAAAAAAAATTCTGAATGTCATCAAGGAGTGGATTATTGGGTTGTTTTAGCAAAGTTATCCTGGGACTTTGTTGTGGTGTCTGCATGTTCTGCTTGTATTGGACTCTTACATAGGACACTGGGCAAAGAAGGGGGGGGGGGCTACAAAGTCTGGAGAAATTAAAGCCAAACAACACAAAGAACTACCCGCCACCTTTTTTTTTTTTCTCCTACTTACTTTTTGGAAGAGAATTTTGCAAATTCTGGAAGAGGAAGAAATGGGTTTCTACATAAAAATTCTGGAAAGAATGCCTTTATGTAGAGCTTAACTATGTCAGGATGCATGATATTTGTTCTCCATGCACTCACTGTATGTCAGTAATAAAGCATTTAAGGACAGAATAAAGAAACTTTACAATGACTGGCTCTCTAGCGAAACCTTATGCCAACATGGCTTGTGTTAATGAGCAAATCTGCGTGTCTAGATTAACATAGTGCAACAGAGCATTTCATGTTTTTCCTGCTTTTAAGAAGTGCTCTATTTCGAAGCCCTCCTTGGCATAGAGGATATTTTGAAGTGACAGTGATAAAACTTTCAATTCACAGGGAATTCCTGTGATCACATGATGATTTTGCTCATCCAGGGCATAATGATATATGGTAGGCTGGGAGGTGTATCACTTGTGCATAGTGTAATTAAATGTGGATCCTTAATTAAATATTTAAGGTACCGAAAACCCTAATTTCTTGTGTTTTGATTATAACCAATTTTGAAATCAAGTTTGAACTTGTAATCAAATAAATGCTGTATTTGTTTGTTTGTTTTTTCTTGTGTGCATTCCCCCATCCCCTTCTCTAAGAGAGAAACTTCAGTCATCAAAAAAACATGTTAAAAAAAAAAAAAAAAAAAAAAGGTTTTTGCTGAGGCCAAATGAAGTGCGTACGTGCTTTTTGATGTCACCAAAAACCAATCGTGCTGATATCACCAAACTATGAACATGCCGTTTTATACACAATAAAAATGATGAAAATGGCATTTAAAAACATTTAATGATAAGTTAAAACCAATTTCATGAGTACTTTCAATCCTACTTTAGGACCATCCTCAGATGAAATGAACACGGCCTAGAGATCACACAGGTTAATATAACATGCACATTGCCAGATTACCGTATACGCATGATTAAAGTTCAACACACTATTGATGTAAGCAATTAATATCCTATGAAATTGAGTCAGCATTCATGGTGAGGAATAGGGTTGTGACGTCCAGACTGTATGAGGTTCTTCCATACTCCTGATACAGATACTGGAACCTCATCATTGCAGCACCAGTCCATATTCTTAAGAATTAACAAACTCTCTGCTAATAACAAAGCTGACTTACTGGATGGGGTCACCACTACAGCCGCTTTGTCCCATTCAGGTTCATATCCTCCTCCGCAAACAGTCCTTGCCAATGCTGTGTTTTGTGCACCATTGCGGACACTATATTTGTGTTCCATAATTCTAGTCTGTAATTTCCTAGATGTAGAGCCGATGTACGCAGAATCCGAGTTACCTGCATCATTAGAATGCAATGGAATATTGTAAATTCCCCATTTGTCCATGTCTTTCACATAATCTCTGTCGCTGCAGATCAGGGTACGGATGGTTTTTGTCCTCACCCTAAAATCAATATGATATTTTTGGCAGATATTCTTTAGGGCTTAAACAATGGGCGGCACATATTGTACTGATCCTACATATCTTGAGATTCGGTCTTCACTGGACAGCGTGATAGTTGTCCAGTTCGAAACTCTGAATTACACTCCGTATCATGTCCTCAAAGTACCCGAAGGATCGAGCCTGGTCCCTGATTATCTCTAGCTCCAAATTCCTAAATTGTAAAGAGGACAAATGCGATAAAGCACATTTGACCTGGAAATGAAAAGCTGACATCTTCCGACTCCAAGGGTGAGCCAACGTAAAGGGAATTAGAGATGGAACTGCAGAAGGTTTGCGATAAACCGAATAAGTAACATTTTGCAAAACTGGATCCCGAGCTATTAAAATGTCTAAATAAGGAAGTGAAAAAAATATTTCCATTTCTGCTGGAAACTTAATGGAAGGATAGAAAGAACCAAGTAAGTCAACAAATTCTTGTAAATCATCATTGGTAAACGGCCAGAAAAGTAAAACATCATCGACATATCGCATGTAAAGAATTGGGGAAAGCCTACACTGGCTAAGAGCTTGATTTTTTAGATTTTGAAGCAGAATTTCTGCTAAAACCGGAGACAGGGGGACCCCATACGGGCCCCTTCCAACTGCCGATATATTTGGTTATCAAACTTGAAAAAAGAAGTCTTTAATTAGCTGAAGAGCCTGGTAAATAGCCTGAACCTCTGCCTCTGGGAAATCCTGAAGATGTCAGCAAAGACCTAATAAGGTTGTAAACCATGCCAATAGGAATATTAGGAAATAACAAAATAATGTCTACGGAGACCAAACGGAAAGGTTTACCATAAAACTGAAAAGAGCGCAATTTTTCAACAGCCTGTGTGGAACTAGAAATGGAAAACCTGGACCCGGAGGTCAGAGGTGCAAGAAATTTTGCGAGGGCTTCCTCTAAAGGTCTAGTGGGGCTTGACCGGCTCGAAACCAAGGGACGAATCGGAAGGCCATGTTTGTGCATCTCGACTCTCCCGAACATTTCTGGGATCCTTGAGCCTGGCACAGAGTGTATTGCTTCAGTGATCTCCTTAGGAAGATTTCCATGGTTTTTTAAATAGCTTACTGCTCTTAAAATTACTGCCGTGGGGTCTTTGTTGATCTTGACATGAGGGATATCAGCTGGTCTCACCCATCTTATCTAAATACTCTTGTTTGTTGAAAACGACTACCTGTGACAGCTTGTCAGTCGCCACTATGGCCAACTCAGGATTCCCTTTCAGTAATTTGAGTTGTTTTTGTTCCTCACAAGTTGTCTTCGTCGGAAACTTTCATTTACTTGGTCAACCATCTCACCGCTGATGCTAGGCCTACTGGCTCCTCCACAATGTTCCACATTGCCAGTTTCTTCAAACTGATTCATCCACCGCTTAATTGAATTAGTTGATGGAGGATTACAACCATACTCTAAACTGTACCGTTTTTTAACTTTAATGACATACTTTAATTCCGCAAGCCATAACACACACATCACCTTCTGCTGTACGGATCACATGACTACTGATTGCGCATTTCTCATACACTCCTCATCAGGCCACACCTAGCGCCATTTATCGGATTCTAGGAATAAAAATTCTGTAAAACAAAAATTTAGATACCTTGTTAGTAATACGCGACATAGGAAACCAGACAACGCTCATAGTTGTTTTTTTTTTTACATAATTTTGTAATGTGTCCAATAATTCTCGGACACCCTGTATTTAAGTAACACTGATTTTTTGGTGAAAGGGATTCTTCTGTTACACTGAACCTAACTTTATCTGCCATTTGCTTAAAAAAATGTTTTGTCCAGGAATCATTTTCATAACAGAATGGGAAGCTTCTTTTTTCTTGTTGGACACATGCCTTTGTCAGCAAAAAAATTATCAATGAATTCTTTTTGTGTTTTTGCATAGATAGAAAATTTATCTATCATGACAAGCTTTGTCTTGTACTCATATCACGAGTGCTTTTGAACTGCATACACGTTTTGTCTAGAGTTGTCTCCCAGATCCATGCATCGATGTCGTGCTGCGCATAGTTATATCTGCAATATCTAACACTATATTTGCTGTAGTAAGGAATGCCTCGGATGTAGTAACACCCCAGGCGTCCAAATATAAAATCATAAATCATTGATGAAACGTTGAAGTAGTCCATTATTACAAGTTACACGAGGATATCAGTTGTTAAAAAAAATGCGATAGTTAAAATATATTACAAGAGTTCTAATAACTCATATTAAACCATGATTCATTTAAAAGTTGTGTCAATTCCTCAGTTATGTTGGTAATGAATAAATCACAGTAGCTTACATCCCCGAGGCAACAGGAACCAATTCATATTGAAGATGTCTTGCTAGGTCATCTGTACATAGGTCCTGATAATCAAGAGTCACAGGACAAGAAAGGCTATTAAAGCAGCCTTTTATAAGACGACAAACTGAAATTATGTACACAAGTGAAATGAAAAGTAATCAATATGTGCAAGTTAAAACATTTGCCAGCATATTGTATGTTGCAGTGGGGGGCAAAAATAGTTATTCTTTTACCTGACAACGTTCCATATGATGAATTAAAGGCGTGTCTTTCAGTTTAAAGGAAATCCACTATGTTATGTAACTACGTCCGAGCCTGCGGATGTCGCTGATATCTTTCCAAAAATCACGCAGGTTTCTGTGTCGAAGAATCCCCGTGAATAGGCTTAGACGTGTGCAGTTGATGTTCTACAGGCCTGTGAAAATCAGTCCGTTGGATCTGATTAAAGTTGACACAAGTTCCAGTGGACGAAGTGAAAATGGCGCACAGGCAAAGGCGAACATAAAAAGATTATAGTGTAGAGCACAGTACGACAATCACCACTAGAAATTGTTAATTACAACTCATTGCGAACTTCTGGAAGACCAGCCTTAGTCATAGGGCTGCGACGCATTTCGGTGTACATCCAACACCATCCTCAGGAAGAAAAAATGCATTTCACTTGCATATGACAAGCTTTGCAGTTACTTCTAATCTGGTCTTTCTCTTAAAAAACAATAATAGTTCATATGCTACAAATTTCTCAAAATTATGGGGGAATTTTTTTTACTAAAGAATAAAAAATATTATTTATGTCAAATTTTTGGGTAGTGCCCCTAGCCTTCCCCAGGACTACAGACCTGCCAACTGTTACAATTTTATCGTATTTAGTACGATAAATCATGCGGCAGTACGCTAATATGATTTTGCAGCCAAAAATACGATTTTTTTTCAATAGTCACGTTTTCCTCCATTTTTTCCCTTTTCAGACAGAAGCCTTGTAACAGAATCGTGGTGACGGGTGATGTATGTCGCGGATTTATTTTGGTTCTGTAACTTGATTGACATTAAATGTCCGTCATTACTGTTTCACATGTTATGAAAGTTCTGCAATCGGGAGATTATTAAATGATGTTAGATACATATGGGGCATAGTATTGGCAATTAAAATCAAGAAACAATGAGCTATATATGTACTTACTATATTCGTAGTGGCTGTTGGGGCTTTCTTAAGTACACCTGTAATGTGTTTATTCACAAGATATTGCCGTACCTATCAGACTCATTCAAAGAATGTAAACTTTCTTCAATTGTGAAGTTTAAAAAATAAAATTCATGATATTGTAAAATCTGCCCCAGATAAAATTGAACAAGATGAATTTTTAACAATGAAGGTAAACAATTCTTTTAACAACATTGAACTATGAAACAGAATTAAAACCTTGCGGAATTTTTTAAAAAACAAACTATAATCTTGAAGAGGAAATCATCTTGACTGCGAAGCACCACAACAACAACAAAACATGAAAACGAATCACAACTTTGCCGAAATTTTAAAAAACGAAGTCTTGAAAAAGAAATAATCATCTTGATTGCAAAGCATAAAGAAATAAATCTCCTGACTGCGAAGTACCAAACTAGTTTCTGCTAATATTCATAGCTATCATCAATGGTAGGTGCACGTACGTTGTAATTACCGCACTCACTCGCTCAGGTATGCGGCTCAACCCGAATGCATGTTCAGCCCTGCCTTGCAGATATTTGCGTATCATGATTTAGGTTTTACTGCGCATATCTATGGTGTCGCCATCTGTAGTTAAACAAAATAAACAAGTAGCATTTAGGAGTAGAAATATACACTTGTATTTTTAGGTAATATTTGATGTAAGCTGTTTTATGTTATTGTTTTTCTTCTTGAAATGTTTTTTCTCCTGTTCAACGATATATTTTATTTTGGTCCTGCTGACAAAAACAATATCCCCAGAACCTAATTAAATCTCCTCATGTGGACTCCCGACCATAGATGCAAGTTTACCATTTTTCAAAATTTTCCAAAAACGGAAGTTAGCCGTAGTGAGGATTTCTTCCGTAATCATAATTTTTTTTCTTGAGAAAGGCGATGTACATCGCAGAATTATTTTGTACTCGTCCCCGTAGCAGAATCGCGGCGACGGCCGACGTACATCGCAGATTTATTTTGTACTCGTCCCCGTAGAAGAATCGCGGCGACAGCCGAAGTACATTGCAGATTTATTTTGTACTCATCCCCGTAGAAGAATCGCGGTGACGTACATCGCAGGTTTATTTTGTACTCGTCCCCGTAGCAGAATCGCAGCGACGTACACCGTAGGTTATTTTGTACTCATTCCTGTAGCAGAATCGCGGCGACGGCCGACATACATTGCAGATTCATTTTCTACTAATCCTCGTAGCAGAATCGCGGCGACGGCCCATGCACATCGCAGATTTATTTTGGTCTTGCAGACAAAAACGACATCCCCAGAACTCAATTAAACCATCTTGCAAACCTCCTAAGATGCAAGTTTTTCGCCTCTCAAAATTTCTGAAAACGAAAGTTAGGCGGAGTGAGGATTTCTCCCGTAATCGTCATTTTTTTTTTTACTAATAATTAACAACATAAAAGTATTTGCTGATTAGATTTAATTAGTTTCTCAATAAATTTTTGATGTAGGGGAAAAATCCATACAATCTCATCAAGAATTTATATAGCTGAAATAGGCTTCAAAAATTATCAGCATGCGTCGTGTTACTATTTTTCTATCTGAGTGTTACGTTTTTTGGTTCTGAGAGGTTGGCATTTCTGGGACTACAACTGCAGCAGGTTTTCATATTGAAAACGCATTTTTTTGGATTTGGAATTTGTATAAGATTATTTTGTGCTTCAGTATTTTCCGTTCCTAGGATTCCCAAGGGCAATTGTATTAAGAGGGTAGTATACCATCAATTGTATTTGATAGTATACCATTAGCAGATGTACCAGTACCCAGAGAGCAAGCAGTGGCTGACCGCACATCGTTGACGACCAGGGTTGACATAGACTATCCAGGCTCTTACAGACTGACCACTTGGTAATAGCAGCACAAATCAGATCCAGGTTGAATGTTGGAGGCCCAAGTGGTGTCAGTGACTGAATGGTATGGCTCACACTACATACCCTCGGCTACAGGAGCCAACACCCTTTTCGTGTGCCCCTGTTGACTGATTGTCATTGAACCTTACGTCTCACCTGCTACCAGGAACATCTGGTGCAGCATCATGGTGTCACGTGAATCCCGTTTTCAGCTGTACCGACCTGACAGGAGGATGCGGGTTTGGCATCAACAGCGCGAGACCATGGTCCTTTTGTGCCAGGTCAGCTCTGCTCAAGTCGGCGGCGACTCTGTGATGGTTTGGGGAACCTTCTCATGGGACACATTAGGTCCCTTAGTGTGGTTGGAGAGGTCTGTAACTGCTGTGTGCTACCAGCATGTGCTGGTTGTGATCACCTACGTGCTGTCATGGTCGTCGCGCATCCTGCGGTCGATAGTCTGTTCCAGCAGAACAGCGTGCCACCCCACTGGGCCCCAGCCACTCAGGGCGTAACTCAAGGAATACTCATCTGAGTTTAATTAAGACCCAAGACCTCTGCTTTCTTTTCCTGGAGTGTATAAAGTTCTGAACAAGACTAACGTTGGATTAACCGTGTACATACGAAGTTCATTCCGGAAAATTCTCTCAAGACTTCAGGAACGCAAATCTGTTGTGAAATTTGGAAAACGTTCGTTTTCATTGTCTCTTCTTACCATGGCGAACACTTCTGCTATTCCACTTTGGTCCAATACTAAAAAGTTGGGTCCCTTCCAAAATCGGCATGCTCCGAGGTTTAGAGAAAGTTTGGAAATTTTATTTTCCAAAAATTGCAACTCTGAGCTCCAAATTTTCATTCCTTACATCTGGAAATTCCTTATTGCATCACATCACCCAGAGTTACCATTACAAAACTTACCTTTCCAATCTGGCAACGTAAACTAATCGTAGTTGCACTGATAAAGGCCATAGGAATGGCTGAAATATATTTGTCTTAAACTTTTTATACGTAACTTAGCGTGTTCTACACTACCTTCTTCTTAATTTGTTTGTTAGTTACGTGCATTGACTACCACTCATTTATGATCATGGATTACGCATCTTCCAGGCGATCAAACTACGATTGGCCTGAGGAATGGAAACAGTTTTGAAAACTTCGGATTAAGGTGATGTTCCTGTTATGCCAACTGAACTTTCTCATCAAATGTAAGTTATTTCAAGTTATCCCTTCGGATTTTAAAATTCAAAAACCAGCTCTAAAAGGTCGATGTCAGAAGATTATTTATACCGCTAGCAAGAATCTTCTCTCTGCTGCAACTCGTGATACTAGGGCTCAGATCGCTAAGTTGGAATTACTGTGTTTCAACCACTACCAAACTCTCTCGTTTTCGACCAACCCATTACTTGTGGATAAGTTCATGATTATCATTCATCAATCCATCTCTTCTGTCAAATTCTGTGAAGACAAAAAACATGCTAAGAAATTACGTTTCTTATGCTCTCAGTCAGATTTTGTCAACCTCTCTCACCGGGAGTCAACCATGGATTCTCCCACCTCAGATGCCGCTAAATTCGTCAACTTGTCTACGTTTTTTCTGCCTTCCTTCTTCAACGACTGTCTTAACCAAGGCTCAAAATTTGCTCCTCCTTCAACTGAGAATCTCATGAAAACCATCCCCTTGCTTGAATCTGCTATTCATAACACCACTTCCGATGCTCAGCATAAAATACGTACTCAGGCTGCTTCCATCTTTATTAAGCAAGCACACTCAAGTTCTGTCACTAATACTAAGTTTGCCTCAAAGCTCTTTAAAATTAAACAGTTCTTAAAAGCTAATAATTTAGCTGTATGTATGGCTGATAAAGTCGGACTTCCAGTCATTATTGAAAAGGATGCCCTTAATCAAAAAGTCAATGATTTCCTCCTTTCCACCAATCGCAAACTTCTTTCTAAAAATCCTGTGGAAGCTTTGAAATCATCTGTGGATCGCCTCAATAAGTTACAGTCATTAATGGTTTTCTTAAGAGATTTTTCCGCTCCTTCTTTCTATAAATCTCCTAGATTATTTGCCCAAATTAAATTACACATAGCTAATGCTCCAATTAGACCTCTTGTGGAAAATACTCACTCTCCTGCTTGTAACCTGGAAAAATGTCTTGCCAAAAAATTCAAGATTATCACTAATAACCATCCCTTCAATATCTCATCCACTGCTGAATTGATCTCTAGACTTCCAAACTCCATTGATGGTCATGCAAGTATGTTTACCCTGAATGTTGAATCACTTTTTTCTTCTGTGCCTCAAATTGAAGCACACTTGCTACTCATTCATAAATTCAAAGAACAGTTCCCCATGGATGGCACTTTAACCAAGGATTTGTATGATTGCCTGTATTCTCTTCATCAACACAGTTTTCTTTGTTTATAATAATCAATGCTATCAACAAAACCAAGTGTACCGATGGGGTCACCTCTTTCTCCACTTTTGGCTGAAGTATACCTGCAAAATATTGAGCAATCAATAGTGATGCCACATGACCAACAACCTACCTTATGGCTCCATTATGTCGACAATATTTTTGTCATCTGGCCTCATCCTAAAAGATCTATTGCAATTCACAAATTTAATCACTGAAAAATTCCAGTCCATTAGATTCACTATTAATGAAGAAATTGATGGCAAGATAAATTTCTTGGATGCCAGCATCTCAAAATGTAATAATCTTCTATCCACTTCTGTCTACCGAAAACCAGTTTCTACCAATAGCATTATTCCTTTCAATTCTCATACCTTCCACCAATATAAACTGTCAGCCCTCAAGTGTCTCTCATTCATCGAGCTCATTTGGTTTGTAACACTGAAGTCAATATAAAAAATGAACTAGCAAAACATACGCTTGATCGCTACTCAACATGGCTTTCCCCTCTCCTGGTTTCTAAATTAATTCAAAATGCTAAGAAAAAACTAGTTGTTGCTCTTCAACCTGTTTTGTTAAAAAAGGAACTAATGTTTGCTGGCTCAATCCATTACCACGAACTTTCTGCTTACAAACTCATCAGTATCTTCAAAAGAGAAGGATATAGACTTGCCATTCATTCTTCACCTTCAATTTCTGTTATCCTCTGTAATGACAGAGACCCAAGACCTCCGCTTTCTTTGCCTGGAGTGTATAAAATTCCGATCAACACTAACGTTGGATTAACTGCGTACATAGGAAGTTCATTCTGGAAAATTCTTTCAAGACTTCAGGAACACAAATCTGTTGTGAAATTTGGAAAAACCTTTGTCTTCCTTGTCTCTTTTTACCATGGCTGGCACTTCTGCTATTCCACTTTGGTCAGATACTAAAAAGTTGGCTCCCTTCCAAAATCGGCATGCTCTGAGGTTTAGAGAAAGTTTGGACATTTTATTTTTTAAAAATTGCAACTTGGAGCTCCCCATTTTCGTTCCATACATCTGGAAATCCCTCATTGCATCACGTCACCCAGAGTTACCATTACAAAACTTACCTTTCCAATCTGGCAACGTAAACCAATCGTAGTTGCACTGATGAAGGCCATAGTAATGGCTGAAATATATTTGCCTTAAACTTTTTATATGTAACTTAGCGTGTTCTACACTACCTTCTTAATTTGTTTGTTAGTTATGTGCATTGCCTAACACTCATTTATGAGTTTAACCTTCAATTCCCCACCCAAGTTCCTTCGAATTTAAACACTGTGGAAGCTGTCTGGAATGTCCTGTAGCAGAACTTCAGATCCATGGATCTTAGAATATTCACTCCTAGCCCTGCTCAAGGTTAAGCATTTCACTTGCAATGAAAAGCATGACTGTAGTTAATGAATGCTTTTGATTAAGATACCAAAACAAAATGTGATTGAAATTAATTGTTGTTGAAGTGTGTCACATAAAATAAATATCAAAAGCTAACTGTGCTCTGTGATGCACTGCGAAGTACCACGAAAAAATAATGGAAAAGAAAGAGATCACATAACTTATTAGGTGCTTATTGCTTGCATTTATGAATACTCTAAAAAAAGTATCATGCAGTGGCTGTCTGATGATTCATAAATGGCCCTGGAAGCTATTTTGTGCCATCCACTTTTGGGAAAAATTATCAAAGTATTCCCAAGGAGGTTGGAATAAGATATCTGGAGATGCCCTTGTTAATGGAGCAGTGCCATTTTGCATGAAGCCTATAACTGCAAGCACCGGCCATTAAAGTGTGGGAAAGCTGGTGGTTTTCAAGGCTATTGCAATGCATTTCTTGTTGGCCAAAACACATTCTTTTGTCAAAAATGTTTCTATTTTTGTATTGTAACTTCTTCTGGATGTGTGAGAAAATGCCGGATTTCACAAAATTCTTAATTATTTTCAGTCTCCCCCCCCCTTTTTTAAGTTAAAGTACATGAAGAGTTGGTGTGAGTTCAAAACAAAACATAACATTAAAGTTGAAAACTTTACTCATCTATGAAGCATAATTCATTTCGGTTTAATATTAACATGATTTCTGCTACTAAAAATCATGCAATTCCAATATACACAGCTATAACTGCATGAAACTCTAGGATATCATGTAAACATAATCAAATTCCCACACTTTGTGGCTTCACAGTTAACAGACCTAGGGCATGTCCAGAAGTCTTGTTCTTACTTCCTTGGGTGTCCCATCCCTCAAAAAACAATGTCATCTCATCACCGTTTACTGATTAAACATCTTTTCAATACAAGTCTTTGAATCATTGCAGTGTTTTTGTATTGAAGCAATACATAATTAACAACCTTTTACCCATTTTCCTGGACCGCAGATTCCTAGAAAAATTTATTATAAAAACAAAATTACTTCCGTTACTGAGAAGCAACAGACAAGGTATTGGGTTGTCGGAAAAAGTCATGACGTATTTTAGCCATGTTTTGCAAAGGTCACTTATTGATAGAAAGAACAAAGATCAATCAATGATATAATGCCCATTTTGTTTGACCTTTTGCCATCTGTCAGTGAGCTGCAGAATGCCTCATTCATAGAAGGACCTGTCTTTCGTGGCGAAAAACTGTACAAGATGCTGATTTATAGCCTCATCTGAATTGAACGTTATACCACACAAGGACTGTTGAAGAGAGCGAAACAAGTGGAAAAGGACTGTAAGCACCTAAGCTCCAATAATTTTTGGCGGGTGATCAAACTTGTGTGTGGTCTTGCGTTGTTGTGATGGAACACAACACCTTTTACGATGAACAAGCTCTGGACGTTTCTGGATGATGGATTCTTTCAAACTGTCCAATTGCCGACAGTACACATTCGAATTGAATGTTTGGTTCCGTAGTAGGAGCTCGAAAAACACGAAACCTTTAAAATCCCACCACACTGAGACCAGAACCTTCCACTTATGAATGTTTGCTTTGGATGTCGTTTGAGGCGAAGCAGCAAGTCGGGACCAAGACCGTTTGCACAGCACATTGTTGTACACAATCCACTTTTCATCACCAGTTATCAGTCGCTTCAAAAACGGATCGTTTTCCTCACGTTTAATGAGCATATCGCAGATGTTTATACATGCCATCAATTGAGCTTCTTTGAGTTCATGAGGAACCCACACATCAAGCTTGCTTACGTATGCCAGCTTCTTCAGGTGGTCGTGAACGCTTGAATGATTGATGTGCAATGTTGTGTAAGAGGGATTTGACTCGATCAATGCCTTGATTTGGTCGTCATCAACCTCGGTTGGCCTCCCCGACCGAGGAGCATCGTTGAGGTCAAAATCACCAGCACGGAATTTTGCGAACCACCGCTGGCACTGACGTTCTTGTAGAGCATTATCACCGTACACTTTACGCAACTTTTCACAAGCTTGACGCGCATTTTTCCCTTTATGGAAGTAAAACAGTAAAATATGGCGAAAATGCACAGTTTGGTCTTTCATCTTCAACTTGATGTCAAATCACCACAAATCAACCAAATCGCTAACTATTCCTTTTAGACTGCAGCTAGAACTGGCGCCTGTCAAATGCCATAACGATAACAGAGCTGCGCATGCCACTAGTACTTCCAAAATCGCCCAACCGCCATCGGGTGCCAAAAAATTTCGTGACTTTTCCGACAACCCAATAGATTCTCAGAGAGGTTATTGAAGACCATATTGCATTCTTATGAATGTTGTTGTATTAAATTAATTCAAAATTTGTAATAGTTTCTTAGCTTTTTGTGAGAACGGAATTCCGAATGTGTTAAAAATTTATTTCTTTTTCAAGACTTGCCTGCCATTAATGAAATAATTACGAAAAAACCTCTTGGAAAAATGGAAAATGTCAAGTGCAAATTTATAAAGTGATTGAAATTAAAAGAAGCAAAAAGGGATTTTATTTAATTACTTTCAAATAGAAAAAGCATTTTTGCTATAGCTGAAGCAGATTTTCCAGAACTGCAGTTCAAAACTCCACGTAACCGTAAAATCTTAAAAGTAGTAAATCAGGTGGAGATCTCATTAAAAAAGAAAAAGTCATATATATATATTCAAAAGACTGGGTCCATAAGTCTATAGATAGTTACAAAGCAGAAGCACATCCTCCTTCAAAATAATACCCTCTTGCAACAGCACACTTCTGCCAGCGGCTGTAGAGTTCGTCCAAGTACATTTAGAACCCATCTTTTGCACTGTCGTTCAGTTCAACGAGCGATGTGTTTTTCACTTCTGTACTAAAACACAGACGACCCTAAAGTCGTGTCAGCTCAGGGAAGAGGTGGAAGTCAGAGGGTGCGAGATCAGGTTATTATAGTGGGTGTGGGAAGACCACAGTTCTTGTTTTGGAGAGAAACTCGTGAACGAGGAGTAACCTGTGTGCTGGTGCATTGTCGTGCAATAGCACCCATGATTGATCACCCCACAGTTGAGGCCTCTTCTTGTGAATTGACTTGCATAGATGTCGCATGATGTCTAGATAAAGCTTCTTGTTAACAGTGAGTCCTTCAGTGATAAATTAAAGATGAAGAATACCCTGGATGTCAAAGAAGACCTCTAGCATGATCTTGCCTTTTCTGCAATCTCAGCAGAATTTCTGCTTGCATGGAGGCAATGGCAATTACCATGTAGCTAATGCCAGCTTAGTCTGCCGGTCAAAGAGGAAGCACCATTTTTCATCACCCATTGCGATTCTTGTAAGAAATTCTGGGTCTTGGTTGGAGTGGTTAGAGATCGTGTGACATTTCCATCAATATGGCCAACTTATCTTCAGTTATGTGTGGGACGATGTGTTGACACACCCAGTGCATCATCAGATCATCTTTCAGTATCCGTTGGCACGTAGTCTCAGATATCCCAGCAGCCTCTGCTATGTGCTAGATTGTCTGTTGGCACGTACGATGACTGTGCGCTTTGTTCATCGTCTTTGACCTCCTGTCTGCCTTCTTTGGAAGCGTCGATACCAGTTGACGTTTGTTTGTTGAATGTTTGTGACCATGACAAGGTGTTTTCACCATAAACTTGCTTCAACATTGCATAAGTTTCTGTTGGGCTTTTGTCCAAGCGAACGCAAAAATTGTTAGCACGCTGCTCGAGAAATACCATTTTTTATCAATTGCTGAACACTGAGTAAGTTGCTCCCAATACCCAGATGTACTGCAGCAAGCGTGTGAAGTAGATGGATGAAACTAATTTTTCTGTGGGAGGGAGGATGGGGGGAGGGGGGGGATAATGTTACATACTCCAATAATCACTGTGGGTATGCGATACACATACTTTGCCATATAGGCGCAGTCTGGGAACTTTTGGATTTTACTCTGTATGTATTTTGAGTTTCTATCCCAGACTATTGTTATATTTGAATCAGATTGTAATGATTATTAAACAGCAACAGCAATTGGCAAAAGCGAACTGGGTAGAGGATATCAGCTCACAGGGACTGGGCATAAATTTGGAAGTCCAGAGGGGTTTATCAAAAACACTTTTTGGCTCAATTGAAGATTTGCTACATAGGTGTGTGTGTGTGTGTGTGTGGTCATTGTCAACCATTATCAATCCATTGCTGGATGAAAGTCTCCCTAAGTTTTTCCCACGACAGTCTGTCATGAGCCAGTCTCCTCCATGTCACTCCAGCATGCTTTCGAATTGCATCCACACATCTCCCACATGATATTCTTCTGTGTATTTTCCTGTCCCTGAGTATCTAGTCTAATATTTCAGTTGTCCATCAGTAGTCCATTCTTCTGGAGATATATATATATATATATCATCATCATCATCATTGTCAACCATTATCAATCCACTGCTGGACGAAGGTCTCCCCAAGTTTCCTCCACAACGGTCTGTCTTGTGCCAGTCTCCTCCATGTCACTCCCACATATTTACGAATTTCATCCACCCATCTCCCATGTGGTCTTTTTCTGGGTCTTTTCCTGTCCCTTGGAATCCAATCTAAAATTTCGGCTGTCCATCTATGGTCTGTCCTTCTGGCAGTATGTCCAGCCCATTGCCATTTCAGGGATTTAACTCTGATCATGATGTCTTCCACTCTCGTCATTTTTCGGATCCACGAGTTCCTCTTCTTATCTCTCCTGGTTATACCAAGCATGCACCTCTCCATGCTACTTTGAGTTGTCTGCAGCCTTTGTATGTCTCTTTTAGTTAAGGTCCACGTCTCTGCACCATACGTAAGCACTGGAAGGATGCATTGATCAAACACTTTTCTTTTAAGACATAATGGCATATTGCTCTTGAAAATTATGCTGTTTCTTCCAAAAGCTCTCCAGGCAAGTTTTGTACGTCGATTAATTTCTTCATCAATGTGACCCTCACTTGATATCTGCTGTCCAAGATAAACATATGTATCTGTTATCTCCAGTTTTTCTCCATCAATCGATAAATCTTCATTTCTTGTAAAAGCATTGAACATCACTTTTGTCTTCTGAAAGTTCATTTTTAATCCCACTTCTTTACTCTTGTCAGCAAGTTCCTGGATCATACTCTGCAGCTCTGATGGGGTAGTTGCAAAAATGACTACGTCATCAGCAAAACGAAGGTGGGTTAGATAATCTCCATTAATCTTTATCCCTTTGTTTTCCCAGTTCAGTGATTGAAAGACATTTTCCAATGTGGCATTAAAGAGCTTCGGAGATATGGTGTCACCTTGTCTCACTCCCTTTCCAATTTTTATGTGTGTTGTATTTTCAAACAGCCGAATCTTTGCACTTGCATTTTCATAGATGTTATTAATAATATTAATGTATGCATCTTCAATACCGCAGGATTTCAGAGCCGTGGTAACTGCTGATGGTTTCACCGAATCAAAGGCTTTTTCATAATCGATAAAAGCCATGCACAATGGAAGTTCATATTCCCTCGCTCTTTCAATTAGTTCTCTCAGTACGTGGATATGATCTATTGTGCTGTAGCCACTCCTGAATCCAGCTTGTTCTCTCGGTTGAGCCATGTCCAGTGATACCTTCAAGCGGTGTGAAAGAACTTTAGTGAAGATTTTATAAACCACTGATAGGAGGCTGATAGGTCTGTAGTTCCTGAGATCCTCAATGTCACCTTTTTTATGTAGCAGGATCATTGTAGCATTGTTCCAATCCTCAGGAATCTTCCCTTCATTAAGGCATCGAGTGAAAATTTGGGCGAGTACTGTTTCAATTTCTCCACTTGCTTCTTGTATGATGTCTATAGTAATTCCATCTTCTCCTGGAGCTTTCCCCCGCTTCATGTTCTTGATTGCATGAGCAACTTCTGCTGGGAGGACTGGAAGAACTCTGGTACCTTTCATGATGTCTGGAGTACATGTATCATCCCTTTCATATAATTTGGAGTAGAAATCTTTTACTCTTGTCAATATTTCGCCTCTATTTCTTGTTATAGAACCATCTTCTTTTCTCAGAGCCATAATCTGTTTTCTTCCCTTACTGAGATGTCCCTTTGCTATCTTAAGGCTTTGGTTGTTTTCAATTGCTTTCCTCACTAGCTCACAGTTGAATTTCCTTACGTCTTCAGTGATACTTTTTCGTGCTGTCTTGCATAGCTCTATATATTCCACTTTGGAAGTCACATCTTCTTTAGTTGTCCTCATCTCTCGTCTTTTTTGTATCAACATTTTGGTTTTTCCTGATAATTTGTTCACATGCAACTTGTTCTTAGACCCAGCTAATTTTGTTGCTGTTTCCATAAGAGCTTTGGTTACTTTTCTGTTAACTTCCGAAATATCCACTTCTTCTGATGTTAGGCCTTCTAAAGCAGAGAATCTGTTCTTCAGTTCTAACTTGAAAGTATTATGGTGTTTTTTAAGGTTGGTTATGTTAATACATTTTGTTTGTCTTATGAGCTTGCCACGTTCCAGTTTAGTGTTGAGGTGCATCTTACATCTCACCAATCTATGGTCACTACCTGTGTTGAACTTGTTTAGCACACTGCAGTCTTCGATGACGAATTTTTTGTTACACATAATAAAATCAATTTCACTTGTCGTCCCAATTGGATGTCTCCATGTCCATTTCCTGTGTGGCTTTTTCTTGAAAAAGGAGTTCAAGAATGAAAAATCCTTCTGCCTCTGCAAACTCAACGAGAGTATTTCCACGCTGGTTTCTGTTGCCGTGACCGAATTTACCTACTGAAGTTTCATTCTGTTGCCGGTGCCCTATTTTTGCATTGAAATCTCCCATAATTATCTTCAAGTGCTGCTTACCTTTATTATTTAGATGACGAATTTCCTCATAAAATTCTTCAATTTCTTCTTCAGGATGACTTGTGGTGGGTGCATAAGTTTGAATAATCTGAGCCTGGTATCTTCTCGATAGTTGGATAACGAGTCGTGCAGCTCTGTCAGAGGAACTTTCAACTTCTACCACTTTATCCTTCAGTTTCTTGTTTATTATAAATCCCACACCACTAGTTCTGCCAGTATCTGTCCCACGATAATAGAAGAGATGTCCACTTTTCAGTTCAATGAGATCTTCTCCTTTTCTCCTTACCTCACTTAGCCCGACGATGTCCCACTTGATCCTTTGTAGTTCCTCTTCCAATTCAAGAAGCCTTGAATCAGAAGATAGGGAACGTCCGTTATAGGTAGCCAAGGTCAGCATCAAATGGCAGCCTAGTCCGGTCCTCCGGGGATTCTTAGCACCCTCTGCCTTCATGTCGCACTGGCCGCTGCCTTGGCCAGGTACATTCCAGCTGCCGGAGACTGAGGGCCAAGATTTAAGTTGTAGAGTCATTTTGGATGTGTTTGGCCATAACTCACCACGCTGTCCAAGCGGGTTGGTGAGTGTGGGGTATATATATATTTTTTTTTTTTCCTTGAGTTAGCACAAGGTTTTACTAGCCCAGAATATGGGAATATGGCAGCCCACCGAAAATTCTCCCAGTATTCTGGCTGCCGAGGCCATGCCTGATATCCTAGAAGATAATAACCACTAAAACAATGCACGACTGAAGCTATTGCACTGAAAAATTCTTTACCTATCACTCAATATTAATTGCAAAAAGAAGCCTTTGTAAAGTTGAAAACAAGTTATTAAAATCATGCAACGCATTGATTATAAACACTTTCCAACATACCAGAGATCATTACTCAAGTTATTACTCAAGTTTTGAGGATAATGGCTGTGGAATAAATCTCGCCCCTGTGTCCTGACCTTCGATCCCATTTTGATGATATTCAACAGAACCGGTTAAGTATACTTCCGGAACAACATGATAAAGTTTTTTCTCAATCGAAGCATTTTTAGTCAAGTTATGACGCATGAGGGCAATGGAATGGATCCCGATCCTATGTCCTGAACGTTGACCCCATTTTGCCCATTTTCAACAGGGTTCGTCCCCAGTTGGCTCCCCATCCACATAGTAAAATTTCATCGAAATTGAACCATTTTTACATACGTTAGAATGCATAAAGGAAATGGAATGGATCCCTCTCCATGTTCTGACCTTTGACCCCATTTCGACCATTTTCAATAGGGTTCGTCCCCAGGTGGTCTCCTACCACATAATAAAATTTCATCGAAGTTGAACCATTTTTACGAAAGTTATAACTCATAAGGGCAATCGAATGGATCCCATTCCTATGTCCTGACCTTTAACCCAATTTTGCCCATTTTCAATAGGATTTGTCCCTAGGTTGTCCCCTACCACATACTAAAATTTCGTGGAAATCAAACCATTTTATGCAAGTTATCATACTTACGATGCTTAAGGGCAATGGAATAGATTCCTCTCCTATGTCCTGATCTTTGACCCCATTTTCAGTAGGGTTCGTCCCCTGGTGGTCCATTACCACATAGTAAAATTTCATAAATCGAACCATTTTTACATAAGTTAGGACACATAAGGGAAATGGAATGGATCCCTCTCCTATGTCCTGACCTTTGACCCAATTTCGCCCATTTTCAATAGGGTTCGTCCCCTAACACGTACTAAAATTTCATCGAAATCGACCGATTTTTACGCGAGTTATAATGCAGACAGACGGACATAGTTGGAGCATATACGCTTCTGCAACCTACGGTTGGAAAGCGTAAATCATGTAAGCTGAGTAGAAAGTTTTAATAGCTGGGATGAAAATTTGGATTTCAGGTATTTTCCAGATAAATTTTTTGAAGCTTTCAAAAGCAGTAAGCTTTGGGAAAAAAACCTATCGCATATTTCATCCAAAGCACATCAACAGTGATGTACTGTATGTGCTCATGTACCTGTTAAAAACAACAACAACAAAAGATAAACATTTTTGCAAAAACTTATAATTTGTAGGTAGTTTTACAGCTACAACTTGCAATGTATACCACATTTAATTTCAGGAAAGTTAAAATTTTATTTTCATATGGTGTTTATTGTTGAAAAGCAATTTCTTGGTCTTTAACTATGCATGTGATTTATAAGTATGCCAGTTCATTTGGGATAAGTATACAATAGTCTGTACTAGTGATGTAAGTAACTGCCATACCTTCTCCTCATTTTCTGTGATCTAGGCTTCAAACCTGTTGCTCATTTGGGTTAACCACCTGTTGAATCCATCAAACACATTGTTGCATGTAAAGTGATATTCTTGTTTAGTAATTATATTGACTTTTATGAAAGGTTTGTTCATGAGTTTGTTTTACTATTAAATGAGCATCAATATTATGTTTTTATAGAAGACTTTTTTTTCTGATTTTCAGTTTAGGAATCACAATCCTTGAATTGGCCTGTGATCTTATTTTACCTACCGGTGGCGATCTTTGGCAACAGTTAAGAAAAGGAAATATCCCATCAGAATTCCTTTCACGTTAGTAACATTAAAAATTTTTCTGTGAAGTAAATTGAAAAATTTGTTGTGCTATTTACATTTGATATATACCTTATGTTTTGATTTTTAAAACATACTGTAATATAAGTCATAAGTTTATTAACAGATTCTTTCATTTATACAGGGTAATTACAAATTATGATAACAAATTAAAAAAAAAAATTTACACCACATCAAGCTAAACTACAACTATGAAATACAAATTAACGTGTGCATTGTATTCTCAAATTTATTTGGTTATGACTTTCGTTCATAGGACAAAAGGTGGTAGCACATTAGTTGGGCAAACAAAATGGATAATTTCAGTTGGCCAGAGAAGGCACAGTGTGTGTTGTGGTTTAATGAAACAAAGTCAGCTATTCGAGTTCAGCCCAGATTTCTTGCAAAATTTGACAAGGAACCACCTGCTAGAAAAATTGTGTTGCAGTGCAATCATATATTGAGGGAGGTTCTTTGTGTTTTCAACCAGGGAAGATTACATGTCAGTGCTGACTGTTGAAAGAGTTAACGGAAGTTTTCTTCACAGTCCACATATTGTGCTGTCAAGTGTTTCAGGTTCCTCAGCTGACAGTGTGGAAGATCCTACAATGGAGACTTGCTTTCAAGCAAACAGAATTGGGGTTCTGCAGATATTAGGTGAAAATGATAAACTCAACTTGTATCATTTCTTCTGTAACATGTTCAAGCAAATCAAGAACTGATTAGCTATTTGGCAGAATTGTGTACTCTGGTGAGGCCATCTGTCATGTAAGTGGAAGGTGAATAAACACAATGGCCTTAAATTTGGGCCACAGGACATACCAGGGAAGTGCTGACACACAAGTGTGGAGGTGAAAAGGTTATTGTGTTTACAGTAATGAGTCACAAAAAGTGTATGGGCCATTTTCCTGTGCGTAATCAACCATTACAGGGATTGTGTATGTGGACATATCAGAAAACTTCCTCATTCTACTATTGGACATTGATATGATATGCTGTTCCAACAAGGTAGCATGCCACTATATTTCTTGAAGGATATCCACAACTTTCTTGGCAGCAATTTCCCCAAGAAACGGATTGGCTGTGGGGATCTTCTTCCATCGCTTCCAAAGTTACCAAACTTAACATTACTGTATTTTGCTTCATGGATCCATCTATATTAAAGTATACTGTCTATGTAAACTATGTGGACAAAAGTGATTGGACACCTCCGTGCAGATGCAATGGCATGCTCCCGTAGCTGACACATGGTCGATAAGGTATAAAAATGGCAACGAGAGTATGCTCAGATCAATCGCTGATAAAATGACTAGCAGGTGAGCTCTCAAAGTTTAAAAAGGGAGTTATAATAGGCTGCGCAATTGGAGGTATGAGCATAAGAAGCATTCCTGATGATTGACCGATTGCTAAATTGACTGTGGCCTTTATCATCAGCAAATGGAAGAAGATTGGACATTCATACCTGCCAGGTTTTACGATTTTCATGTAAAATTTACGGAAACATGACTTGTTTTACGTGCAAAATTTTCATTTTACGGATTTGGTGATTTCCGGAGATTTATTTTCCTTTTTCTGATGATCTTGCACCCGCTATTAAAACTTTTTTTATTTAACTTTTAATCCATTCAAAGTAAAGCACCGATGTAAGTTACGAACAACTTTTCAGTTATTATAATAAGCTTATTCGTAATGTGTTAATGTGGGAACATTTGCAGCAGTTTTCCCACGTGTTAGGTTTTGCATTGTTTCAAACACTAAAACTTGCGCCACGCATAAACTGATAAGGATAACAACCAGCTGGGCTTATTTAACCTTGGCTCTCTCGCTGTTACCCCCCCCCCCACACACACACACACACCACCACCCCTTTCTCCTTTTTAGGTAATGCATTCTTTGCCCCCGGGTTCCAACTTCTGAGGAGGCCAAAGTGGGGTGTGACTTGCATTGGAGCAAGCACTTGAGAGCAGGTGTCTTTGCTACTCCCAGTTCAAAATAGGATCTCAGAACGTAGTTATCGTAGAAAAAAAAATTCAAACTGATTTTAAATCCGTGTAATTTTTAAGCCCAGATCAATACCCAACATGACGAAATTAAGCAAAAGCTGTCAGTTTTGTGAAATTAAAAATGCATTGGGTCATGGTTTCGTAACTTTTTCTCTGGTAATAAATTTGACCTAACGAAAGAATGCTACTATAAGAGAAAGTTAAAAGGAAAAAAAAAGTAAGTCAAATGTTCATTCGAGCCAGTGCTTCTCCAGCAATGATTTATTTTGCTCGTCCGTTAGTAAGTTTGTACGCTTTCCAACCATGTTTTGTTTGTCTCTCGATAACATGTATAAAAATATCTTGGCTTGATTCAACCAAATTAATATGTTGCAGTACTATTTTTTCCTCTGCAAATTGCAGCTCTTTAAACTGTTACTGTTTTACTATCGCAGTTTTACTTGCATTTTTTTTTCAAGTGTCAATAAATTTAGTATAGTGATTCGCTATAAGCAGCAATATAAGAGGGGGGGGGTGCTATAAAACTTTCTGTGATGCGTATTCTGCGAAGTTTCTGTGTATTACAAAATCTTAAAAAAATAAAAAATATGCATTTTGCTCTACATGTCGATGTAATTTCAGCATTTCGCGTGGTGAAAGGAATGATATTACTAATCATATCGCACCAAGTGTAAATCTAATATTGACTGCGTGGAAACAAAAATATGAAATTAACTTCCTTTGTTAAAAGTTATAATGAACTGGATGCGATTCGTGCAAAGTGTTTATTCACTTCGTTTTTAGTTGAGCATAATTTACCAATTTGTGTCCCTCAGTCACTCATTTACTTCATTTAACTGTCTCATCGTCCGTCTCTCCGTAAGATAATCCCAGCATGAAAATGGTTCGTTTTTGAAAACATTTTAGTTTGTTCCGTGACGGTGTGGGATACGATCCTATTGGATTTGGGGGTCAAAGGGTGGAACATCCTTCCCTTGAGATGCAAAACTCCATAAAAATAAATTTTTATCTCTTTATAGATCATAATGGTAGCATAGTAATGAGAAATTATGTATAGATTCTATTTTAATCAAAATAAACGTGCCGATAAATTCAAACATCTGTAGTCATATCAATTAAAAGTTGATACTTGTTTCAAAGGTAACATATTGTTTTTTAATCGATATGTTCAGTGCATTTAATCAATATGTGCGACAAGTAATTTCATTGAATATATCGATTAAAATTTTCATCGAACATATCGATTAATTTTTTTTACGGATTTCGGTTTCTGAAAGTTGGCAGGTATGAACATTGCAGGAATTCACTTTGCCGTGAGAGACCCACAAAACTGCAATGGACCGGAGGCTGCTGCAGAGGGAGATCCAGAAAATCAGTTCCTGACCAATGCATGTAATTGCACATGAGTTCCAGATGGCCACAGATGTGGTCTCCAATAAGACACTTCAAAGAAAGGCCCATGGACATGATGACTGAGAAGTTTAAGGGCGGCTGCTCAGTCATATCATGACTGAGCAGCTGCCCTTAAACTTCTCATCACAAAGACCAATAAAGCTACATGACTACAATGGTGCCAACAGCACAAAAATTGGAAATTGGAGCAATGGCTGCAGGTGTTATGGAGTGATGAATTCCACTTCACATTATTCTGATCGGAAGAACATGTTTAGGTTTGGCAGTTACCCAAAGAAAGTCTGCTTCTGGAGTGTACAGTGCATTCTGTGAAGCATGGAGGCCGTGGATTTATGGTATGGGGCTGTTTCAGCTGGTATGGTGTGGTTCCTTCTGTTGTTATTCATGGTAACATGAACTCTGTGCTCTATAGAGATATCCTGGATAACTCAATGCTCCCAATGTTGTAGCAGTTCTGTGGACACAACTTTTATTTCTTCCAGGATGACAATGCCACTTGTCATGTTTCCAGGGCTACAATGGAGTGGTATGAGGAAAATCAGGTCTTGTGGATGGACTGACCTGCTCAGCGACCTGACCTCAATCCCATTGAACACCTATGGGATGAACTTGAATGATGGGTGAGGTCTAGACCAACACGACCTTCTTCAATGACAGAGTTGGTCGATGTACTCAATGCGAAATGGAGGAACATCCCGCTCTCTGTACACCATGGATTTGTGGACCGTTTACCTTGACAGGTGGCTGCTGTAATTTCTGCAAATGGAGGCTGCTACTGATATAAATGAAATACTGTTTTTCTATTTACTTACAGTGACCAATCAGTTTTGTCCACATAGTTTACCTTTAATGCTCAACAGCATTGATGAATTGAAAACCTGGATTTCAGAATTCACATTGCAAGTGAACGATGCAATGCTGAACAGGATCTGACAGGAACTAGATTGTCATTGAGATACTCCATATGCCATGCTATCAAGGGAACACATATTGAACACACATGAAACACATTATGTAGTTGAGTATATTATATATGTTTCAATTTCAAATAGAATGTTTAACATGAGTTGGAAATTTTTTAAAGGTGTTACCAAAGTTTCTAGTTCACACAGTAGCTTTTGTACCCTCAGATGTTTTTAAATCTAAAAAATATTGCCTTTAAAATCTGGCATTAAGTGAATTCTAAGATTGAAAACCCCTTTTTCCAAAGTCATTTTATTTTAATCATTCAGTCAACTAGTTACCACAAGAAGAAAATTCTGTAATATTATAAAGACCTCATGGTCATGTGACTGGCATACAAATCAAGATGCATAGTTATAGAGCATCCAAGTTTTTGTTCATGCATCATCTTTGCAAAGGAATCATCCTGCAGTGGTAGCTTGGGTTATCGTAATTTTAACAATTTTAATGTGACAGACTGTTGCTGTCTACGATGATCACTCTATGGCATAATACATTATTAGCATTTTTTGTCATTTTTCATTTTTGTACCATGGCAATCTGGGAGCTCTAATGGACAAGTCTGTGAAATTCCAAAAATTTGCCTTTTAATATTTCAAACAAATAAAATGCAACTTCTGAATGCTACACACATGCGAGGGTGTCCTCGTGCAGTTGTTGATGGCCCGATGATGCAAACTGTGAGTTTGCGAATGCGTTCGCCGATACAACGTTTGACGGATGAGTGAACCGTGTCTCCCAACCCGATGAGTTTTGTTTGTTCCTAAAGTGGTATAATTTTGTAGTATGTGTTTAATTGCAAAGTGTAAATTAATATTTTAACCAAAAGTTTTAATTTTTAAATAGTTTAATTAACCAGGACTTGTTGCGTAAATTAGGCTTCTCTCGGTGTGGAAGCATGTGTTTCACGAGTGTGTAACGTGCTACATATGGTTCAACATATTAGGTATGTGATACCTTTGTTATTTCATTTGTTCACTTAGAAGCATGTTTTACCATGAAACCATCCCTTGTGATATGTCTCATGATATGTATATATTTTAATATTTCTGTAGAAGGGAAAAATTCTTCCGTCAGGAGATAGCTGTGATAATGGTTTAATTTTGTATGGAACTGCTAATGTAAAATATTTTACTTTTTTTGTTTCTGTTTTTTGCGCAAAAAAAAAAAAAATCGGCAATTTAGAATTAGTGTAATGTAACTTCAGTATTGGCCACGCTGGTGGTGCCAACGATTCTCAGGGCTCATTGATTCAATTTTTTCTATCCCCCATCCCCGTTTTTATTTTTTAATAACATAATCTTGATAAAATTTTGATTTTTTTTACCCATTTCGAAGTGTGGAAGTATAATTTTTGCATATTTTTAATACTTCCTCTCCCATTTTCTGTTTTCATACTGCAGCATTGAAGGAGCTTATGGATACAATTTTTTAAAATCTTTTTTCTCAAATAGTTTGATCATGATTATATTTATCAGTTTGCTTCAATTTTGGAGTGCAGTTATAAAATTTTGATGCATTTAAAAAATAATAATAGTTTCCCATTCTCATGCCATGACAAACTGAGAGCTAATGATTGCAATGTTTCTTTGAATCTTTGTTTTGCAAATGGGTCATTCCATGTCAAATCAACACAGCACCCAACCTTGACATCTCCAATTTTTATGAAAATTAGTTAGAAAGTAGTCCTTACATAGAAAAGTAAAAATATTTTTATTTTTTATTTTTTCTGTGTGTTGTTGTGGAAATAAGTCAATTTTGAATTTTTCTGCATTTCTGAAAATTTGTAACCATTCAGCTTTTTACAGGGGTGCTTATTTTCCGGAATTTCCGGAAATTCCGGAAATTTTCGGCGTTTTTTTTTTTTTTTTTTTTTCACGGAAATTTGCGCGGCGTTGTACTGGAATTTTCAGCGTTTTTTTTTTTTTTTTTTTCAGAAATTTTATTTTATAGCCAGTGGCAAGGCCTGTCGCTGTCCTTTCCTTGTTTTCCCTTGGTTGGTGGCCAAAGCAAAACTCAATTCCACTGGGAGTTGGGAAATCTGACTGCCAATCTACCCCCATAGAGGAGAAGAGAAACAGGTCCACTCTGTGTCTGCCCAATTCAGCTGGGAGAGATCAGCTCCAGCCAGGGATCGTTTGATGTTTTGCGTTGCTTCTGCTTTTGGAACAGAGGGGTAGAGGGAGATAACATCAAGCAACGCAAAACATCAAACGAACCCTGGCTGGAGCTAACCTTTATGATAAAGAAGCTCTGAAAGATATCTTTGCTGTTCTTGACTTAGCTGTAGAATCCAACTTCTTTACCTATGGCTCCCATGTCTACAAGCAATCAAAAGGAGTCCCGATGGGTTCAGCCTTGTCTCCAATACTCGCTGAAGCCATCATGAGACCTATTGAAGAGATCATACTCACCACTCTTCCCAGGACACCAAGAGTATGGCTACGCTATGCAGATGATATCTTTTTTGTCTGGGAGCACGGAGAAGCCTACTTGCAAGACTTTATGGTAGACATAAACAACATACATGAAGACATTAAATTTGCAATGGAAATAGAAAATCAAGGAGAGTTACCATATTTAGATGTACTTGTGAAGAAATTGATTTCAGGTACACTCACTACCAAAGTCTACTATAAACCTATGCACGTACCTAACCCTATTCCACCAGGATCAGCCAACCCAACAACACACAAGTATGCTCTATTCAAATACCGGGCTAAAAGAGCCAAAGATTTTTGCACCTTGAAATCTGACTATGATGCCGAAATTAAGTCTTTGAAAGATCTTGCCTTTGCAGGAGGGTTTGACGTGTCCCGCGTAGAGGACACAATAGCGAAAGTTGAAGCCAACACACTTGTTACACTGAACAGAAGAGCACCTTTAAAATTTGTTGGTTCGATCCCGTACATCCCCAAAATATCTTATTTGATTAAAAATCACTTTCAGAAGAAAGGATTTGATGTTGGCCTTAAAGCTTCTAAACACATGGCAACCGTCCTCAGCACAGCAAGAAGTAATAGTACCTTGAAGCTCACAGATGCGGGCATCTATTGCATCCCATTGTTATACCCAGACTCCTCAACTAAATTTTACGTAGGTCTCACAAAAAGGTCATTTGAGGAGAGAATGAATGAGCATAAGAGGGACGTTGCACAAAAGAAACTTTCTACGTCACTTGCCAAAGAAGTAGCTAACCATCAAGCTCAACCCCAATGCCAGAATATCTCGAAGATCGCACCATATGGAGATGCAAGAACAGCTGCCATTAGGGAAACAGTTGAGATATTAACGAAACAGGATGTATGCAACACCGATGTCTCTTTCGAACTACCGGTGGCTTGGAACCATCTGCTAGGCATCACAAGATGGTCTTCATGATTCTAGTTTCTTCCTAAAGTTTACATTGTTTGCTTTTGCATTAGCTTTTAAGATATTGTATTCACCACGTTCGTGGTTATTTATGCACGCGGTCTTCACGCATGATTTCATTTGTCATATTAGAATTAACGTTATGTCTACAATTTTGATTCTATATTCTCTATGTAACCGCCTGATGAAGCCGTCCGTTGACGGAGGAGAAAGCTTGCTGAGTGAAATTTGTGTGATTTCTTACTTTAGACACCAATAAATCAGATCATTATATTTATAATTAGTTTTCTGGTGTTGGCGTCCCACAAGCTATATATACTTTACCTGCCAATTATTATTTTTGTGCCCCAAAGCCATCAGCATCAACTTATTCTGAAGTTTCACACAGATCCTATGCAAGTAGTTCAACTACACAGTTCAGATGCCTGTTAATATGCCACTGATAGAATCACAAACGCACAGTGTTTAGTCTTGGCAGTACTGGCAGAACACAATTTGCCTTTCACTATGTCACCAGTACTCACTGAGTTACAACTTACGTTTGGATAGTTCATCCAGTTAACTAATCAAACCATTAATACGTGGCTTTATGTTATTCTATAGTGTCTGTCACTAATGTAAATCGTGACGGACAGAGTACTGTTTCATACGTTATTCATTAGAAAATTGATCACCCGCGGGAGGATGAAATATATAAAGTGGTACATTGTAACGTCAATCATGGATTTAATGTTATTAAAATGCACTCACCTGGCATCTTCTTAGCTGTGTATTCACTTTTGGTTATTGTTGTAGAGCCCGAATGTTCGTCTTTTTATTCAGAAGGGTTGTCTGTCTGATGAATGACGTAATTTAGGAACAAGAACGCGAGTGAAATCGTGAATTGAGGTAAAATCTTGAATTGCAGTAAAATCCTGAACTGAAGTTAAATTATGAATTGACATAAAAGCATGAACTGAAGTAAAAAGTCGCATTGTAGTAAGAAAACGTAACTAGTTGTCGCCACGGATATCATGAAGCAAAGGAAATTCCATGAACAAACAAACGTAAAATATCGTGAAGAAGGAAAGCGCGAAGCGGTAATGAATCAGTGTACAATGGATTATAAAAGAAATGCTGTACGATCTTGAAAAACGATGAACTAGAACAAGTGAATCGAACAATTCAATGGAAGAGCCAGGAACTCCCGCAGGTAATATGCCCAGAATAGTTTCAACTATTTTATATCATAATCATCTTCGGTGGGTAGTTGCATGTTGATCGCTCGTTGTTACAAAGCCGGATTCACGTCGCTTTCTCAACCAGACTATGCCACGTTGATGCCGTGTTGCATCATATCTATTATTCTTATCTGCGCATCTTTTATTGCACCGCTGGTAGGATGTTTTCGAATTCATCCAATAGGGTAGGTATCCCGCAATCCGTAGACGTATGTGGCGCCATCTATTGTCACGGGCATCCAAAACTGCTATTAAAGAACATTATTTTTTGAGACTTTGCTTTATATTTTCGTTTGAGTTACTGTTTGCTTTCTTGCTCAATTAGGTACCTCCAGGAATAAGGTAATTCAATAGGGGTATTATGTATTATTGCAATGGTATTTCTTAGTTTTTTCAATAACAAGTGCTTCGGAGGTTAATATCTGGCTATGGGTTCGATGTGAGGTGAGTATTTTTGCATTCGTCTGATCAGGTGCGGTATTATTTGCAATGCAATATTGCTTCAAAGAGGTTTTTCTTCTTTATGGCTCCAACTTTTTTTTTTTTTTTTTTAATGTGTTCATTCAGTCTGTATTTGAATCTTTGTTTTGTTCTACAAATGTACATTTTATTATTTGTTTGATTGTCAAAATTGCTGCATGTTGGAATAGCGTATACTCCAGCACGGTCCAGAATCGATTTCTTGTTATTTCTTTTGGTTAGTAACGCAGCATTATCAATTACCGTTTCAGCAAGCTGCTTATTATGTTTCTTACATTCATCTTTCAGGATGCTGGTGATGGGTAGCATATATGGGAGAGACCCACAGTATTGTTGATTTTCGGTTGGTTTAGATGTTCTAGTAGTAAACGATTTTTTAATATTTTTGTATATTGAGTTGATCAGGCTTGCATTATATCCAAAGGCTCTTGCAGTGTTTTTAATCCATCGTAATTCTTTTATTTCTTTGCTCATATCTGATTAGTGTGTAATAGTCCTTCTAACATAATATTTGAAGGCCGATGTTTTATATTTCCAGGGGTGATATGAGTTAGGTGGTACAATTACAGGGAGATAGGTAGGTTTCCGGTATACTGCAAATTCAACCTGATTATTATTCTTTATTAATGTTATATCTAAGTAGTTTAACATTTGATTACATTCTTTTTCAGCTGCTATTTGAATTGATGGATAGTAGTGGTTAAACTTATCAATAAAATTGTTTAGTTTTTCTTTTGAATGTGGCCAAAACATCAAGACATCGTCGACATATCTCAGATATAAATAAGGGAGATCGTGACTTTTATTTTTCAGGAGGTCATTTTCCATCTCTTGCAGTACAACTTCAGCAAGTAGGCCAGATAGTGGTAAGCCCATGGGTGCGCCTTTTAGTTGTTTGTAGATGTTTATAATATTGAAAGTAATTATTGTTATTAAGAAGATGGTAGTATAGATCACGCTAAGTTACGTATAAAAGTTTTAAGGCAAATATATTTTAGCCATTACTATGGCCTTCATCAGTGCTACTACAATTTGTTTCGTTGCCAGATTGGAAAGGTAACTCTGGGTGATGTGATGCAATGAGGGATTTCCAGATGTATGGAACAAAAATGGTTAGCTCCGAGTTGCAATGTTTGGAAAATAAAATTTCCAAACTTTCTCTAAACCTCAGAGCAAACCGAATTTGGAAGGAAGCCAACTTTTTTGTATTGGGCCAAAATGGAATTGCAGAAGTGTTTCCAAATTTTACATCAGATTTGTGTTCCTGAAGTCTTGAGGGAATTTTCCAGAATGAACTTCCAATGTGCGCGGTTAATCCAACGTTAGTCTCTCCTGGAGTGTATAAAATTCTGATCATGACTGATGTTGGATTAACTGCGTACATTGGAAGTTCATTCTGAAAAATTCTCTCAAGACTTCAGGAACACAAATCTGATGTGAAATTTGGAAAACCTTCCTCTTCCTTGTCTCAACTTACCATGGCTGACACATTTGCTATTCCACTTTGGTCCAATACAAAAAGTTGGCTTCCTTCCAAAATCGGTTTGCTCTGAGGTTTAGAGAAAGTTTGGAAATTTTATTTTCCAAAAATTGCAACTTGGATCTCTCCATTTTCGTTCCATACATCTGGAAATCTCTCATTGCATCACGTCACCCGGAGTTACCTTTACAAAACTTACCTTTCCTATCTGGCAACGAAACAAATCGTATTCGCACTGATGAAGGCCATAGTAATGGCTGAAATATATTTGCCTTAAAACTTTTATACGTAACTTAGTGTGTTCTATACTACCATCTTCTTAATTTGTTTGTTAGTTGTGTGCATTGCCTACCACTTTTTTATTTTAATTATTGTTATGTGTGAAGTTTAAAACCTTGACGACACTAGTTTTTTCTTTATCCGGGGTATTTTCTTTGACAAGTTTTTCGTGAATGATTTCAATAGACCTTTCAACCGGTGTGTTTGGATAGAGGGAAATGACATCCAGACTAAGCATGATGAAATCAGTTGTATTAATGGACTTTATCTTTTCAATTACTTCGACGGAATTATTAATAGTAAATTCATGTTTGCTGTATGTTTTAGATATTGGGATAATGCTTTTTCCAAGTTAATTGTAGGAGCTTTAGTCTTATTTAGAATTGGTCTTATAGGTGCGTCTATTTTGTGAGTTTTTATTTTTCCAAAGATGTGGGACTGTGATACACCCACTGATGGATAAGCTTTGTATTTAATATTTGGTGGTAATTCACTGTGGTTCTTCAGTGTAGATAATTGTCGAATTATATTATCCATAGGATCGTTGTCGATTTTCTTCACAGTTAAGTCTTCAATTCCCTTTAAAAAAATTTTATGGTAATCAGTTTGATTCATGATAAGTTGTTTAGACTTGTCTGCTGTTATACAAGTTAGGTTGGGGTTATTTCTAAGTTCCAGCAGCTCGTGCCTTTCATATTTAATTGGGTGTTTATTACTATGCTTTTTCATATTGTTGATTGTTCTAACAATTTGATACCTTGTGGGGTTCTGTCTGGATTTTGGTAGTTTTTTGATGATATCTTCTATCTGTGGTATGATTATTTCAGTCTTAGGTGGCTTGTAGGCAAATTTACTGCCTCTATTAAGGGCTTTTATTTGCAGATTAGATAATTCTTGGTCAGAGTTGTTAATGAATCGTTGTTGTGTGATCCATTGTATATTTCATTCTTGTTGTTGGTTACATTCTTATCTCGTATTAAATTTTCTATTTTACGGAAATGTCTTTCCCTGCAGTTTTGTTGTTGTCTATCAACTATGGCAAATATTTCAATGAATTTGGCTTTTACTTCACTGCAGTCGTAGTGCTCCATGCATTGGTTATAAAGTTCATACGTTTTTTTACAAAGTCTGTCAATATGTGTTCTTTTATCTCTGATACTTGCCCTTAGTCTCTTAATCTCACATGTCTTTAAGATATTTCTATTTTTAAAATTAATCGGATAGTTTTTTTATCTGTAAAAATTTGGGTATGACCTCGTTGTTCTTACAGGTGGTCAAAAAAATCCAAGTGTTCAACTTCCTTACAAAGTGTAAGTTTAGTTTTCTTGAATTGCTTAATGCATTTTGCTATGTTTCTCTGTAGCAACACAGCTTCTTTTGTAGTTGTTCCCATTGTCCTTCAGTCTAAGCAACATTAGGCTTATTCTTAATCTTCAGTTTCACATAGTACAACTTACGTTCGGTTAGTTCATCCAATGAACTAATCAAACCATTAATACATGGCTTTATGTTATTCTATAGTGTCTGTCACTAATGTAAATCATGACAGGCAGAGTACTATTTCACGCGTTATTCATTAGAAAATTGATTAAAAACACTGCAAGATCCTTTGGATATAATGCAAGCCTGATCAACTCAATATACAAAAATATAAAAAAATCGTTTACTACTAGAACATCTAAACCAACCGAAAATCAACAATTCTGTGGGCCTCTCCCATATATACAACCCATCACCAGGATCCTGAAAGATGAATGTAAGAAACATAATATGCAACATTATTTTTAATACACCACAATATGAATACTCAAGAAATGCACATAGGGTATTAAATCCGTTTATTGCTTTTGGTGTAATAATCACAGAGATTCGTCAAAGCTTTCGCACTCCACTGGGAGGCCTTTTCAAGGCAGTGGTAGACATTTTTATGTCTTATCAATGGAGGCTTTTTCAAGGCAATGGTAGACATAAAATGTAGACACATAATGGTAGACATAAAAATGTCTACCATTGCCTTGAAAAGGCCTCCCAGTGGAGTGCGAAAGCTTGGCGAATCTCTGTGATTATTACACCATAAGCAATAAACGAATTTAATACGCTATGTGCATTTCTTGTGTAACATAATATGCAGCTTGCTGAAACGGTAATTGATAGTGCTGTGTTACTAACCAATAGAAACCACAAGAAATCGATTCCGGACCTTGCTGGAGTGTACGCTATTCCAACATTCAGCAAGTTTGACAATCAAACAAATAATAAAATGTACATTGGTAGCACAAAACGAAGATTCAAATCCAGACTGAATGAACACATAAAAAAAAAAAAAAAAGAAATGTAACCATAAAGAAAAAAAACCTCTTTGATGCAATATTGCATTGCAAATAATACCGAACCCGATTGGACGAATGCAAAAATGCTCGCCTCACATCGAACCCATAGCCAGATATTAACCTCCGAAGCACTTGTTATTGAAAAAACTAAGAAATACCATTGCAATAATACATAATACCTCTATTGAATTACCTTATTCCTGGAGGTACCTAATTGAGCAAGAAAGCAAACAGTAACTCAAATGAAAATATAAACCAAAGTCTCAAAAAATAATGTTCCTTAATAGCAGTTTTGGATGCCCATGACAATAGATGGCGCCACATACGTCTACGGATTGCGGGATACCTACCCGATTGGATGAATTCGAAAACACCCTACCAGCGGCGCGATAAAAGTTGCGCAGATAAGAACAATAGATATGATGCAACACGCCGTCCACGTGGCATAGTCCGGTTGAGAAGGCGACGTGAATCCGGCTTTGTAACAACGAGCGATCAACATGCAACTACCCACCGAAGATGACTATGATATAAAATAGTTGAAACTAGTCTGGGCATATTACCTGCAGGAGTTCTTGGCTCTTCCATTGAATTGTTCGATTCACTTGTTCTAGTTTATCGTTTTTCAAGGTTGTACAGCACTTCTTTTATAATCCATTGTTCATTGATTCATTACCACTTTGTGCTTTCCTTCTTCACAATATTTTACGTTTGTTTGTTCATGGAATTTACTACAATGCGACTTTTTACTTCAGTTCATGCTTTTATGTCACTTTATAATTAAACTTCAGTTCAGGATTTTACTGCAATTCAAAATTTTACCACAATTCAGGATTTCACTCCAGTTCTTGTTCATAAATTATGTCATTCATCAGACAGACAACCCTTCCGAATAAAAAGACTAGTATCCGGGCTCTACAACAATAACCAAAAGTGATTACACAGCTAAGAAGATGCCAGGTGAGTGCATTTTAATAACATTAAATCCATGATTGACGTTACAATGTACCACATTATATATTTCATCCTTTCCCGCGGGTAATCAATTTTCTAATGAATAATGTATGAAACTGTACTCTGTCCATCCCGATTTACATTAGTGACAGACACTATAGATATACTCACTGAGTTAAGTAAAGTACTTGCTAGTGACAAGAAAGCACTAAATCACCTGGGTATGTCACGGACGACTGTCTCATACAAAATGCACCTTGGTTTGGCCAAAACATTTACGAAGATAACAACAGAGATTTTGTGGAATTGCAAATTTTCTCTAAATACTGATGAAGCGACCAGTAGTAATTTTAAAAGCTAGTTGTGTCAATTTTAGTTAGTTACTTTTCATCTGTTGATAATCAAGTGGTAATCAAGCAATTAATTAGCATTAGTATAGCAAGAGTTTGCTCTGAAACACTTTTTAATGAAATTTTAAAAGTCTTCCAAGAACCTAATATTCCATGGAATGAGTTAATGTCTATTTTTAATGGATTTGTGCACCGTGATGCTGGGATGGAAATCTGGCCTAGCAGCAAGCGTGCGTGAAATAGTTCCTCATTTACTAGATGTGAATGCCAATTCTTGTCATCATATTCAAAATTGTGCCTAGAAGTTTTGTAAGATTTTTGAAGGGCATATTGAGAAATATTTTAGTGATGTTTATGCTGACTTTAAATGGTCAGCTGATCAGAAGGAAAGCTTGGCTGAGATATGCCTTATACTAGGTATTAAATTGACCACTGTGGACAATATGGTTTCCCCATAGATGGCTGTCCTGCTATGATGTTTCCTTAAACAACTTACAAATTTTTGATGCCCTTATATTTTATGCTATGCCTTTCTTTCCTGTTAGTGATAAAACCATACATTTTTCTTTACTATGTGCCATTTACCAGGAAAATGGTGTAAGCAGTGTGGGGAGAGCCAAAATTAAAGTGATTCAGAAGTATCTGATGGAGAAGTCTCGCGCCAGAAGGAAAAGCTAGGAAAACTAGAATAGCACAAAAGTTAATTTATGAGAGAAAGAAAATCAAACTTGTATTGTATTTATATACTGCGGCACTCCCACTCTTAAAGCAGTGTGTTTGTTTATTCCAAACAAAGCCCTTGATTCACAAACTTCATGATGAACAAGCAGTTGTTTTTGAATTTGTTATCCTGTTTTCTGAAGCAAGAATTTTTAAGGGTACATCAGCGAGACAGCTGATTGCTTTGGTTGTTTCTTCAGAGGAAAACAGACTGATGAAAACTAAGATGTCTTTGGGTTCATCGACTGAGTCTATCGTAACAAAAGATTTGAAAAATGTTGCAGTGGTGGGCGTTTTAGAGCAAGCTAGTCAGGCTTACATCCAGTGTACTCAATTTATGCAGAAAAAATTGCCCTTGGATAACCCCCTTCTGAAGTGCATTTCAGCAATAGATCCAGTAACTAGAGGACATTCTGTTACTTTAGATAAACTGAAGATTAGTACAAAATGTTTTACTTGTACTAACATTTGTAGTTAGTATTCTCTTGATGTTCATTTATACCAGGTTGACAAATCTCTACTACTACATCAAGATGAATCTGGAAATGTCTTGCATATTGATGTTTGGTGGGCTGCACTTTTTAAGTAAACAAATTCAATGCCCTCTCAAAAATGGTGAAGACATTATTGAGTTGTTTTCATGGCACTCAAGTGGAAAGTTCCTTTAGTATGATGGGGGATGTACTTGATAAAGAATCCAGCAACATGAAAATTGAAACATTTTCATCTGTTCAAGCTGTAAATATAAGCTACTGAGTCAGGATAAGTCAACCTTGGAATTTTTTAAGGAAAACGATTATTTGCATAACCCTGTAAATAGAGATTTATGCCAGAATATGAAATCGTCATATTCAGAATTTAAGAAAGAATTACAAGATAAGGAAGAAAAGGAAAGAAGATGAAAAGAGCTAAATATCCCTAAGAACTTATGCAGCAAATTAAAATCTAATGAATTGGTTCAAGAGAAAGAAAACTAGCCTGCTAATTCATAAAAGAAGGTTAGAACAAATTGTTAGACAGAAACAGCTTAAGAAAATGAAATTACATTAGTTGTGAATGACTTTTGTTATTTATCTACAAAATGTAACATTTTCACAAGCATTTATCATATTTCTTCATTAATAAATTTGTGTCAGATCAAGAATGAACATTTATTTTTCATCAAACTTTTATTACGTATCAACAAACATGTCTGAAGTTTTTCAAACCTTAAAGATTTATATTTTAATGCAACATTGTTATCTTATAAAAACATTTGATTAATTTCCTCATTTTATCAAGGACATCATCATTCTGTACTAAGGTGAGTGATTTTCTATGCATGTGACCTCATCAGCAATTTTTTTTTTCCTTACATTATATTGTACTATATATTTTTCTTGAAACAAAATAAATACATTAAAACTATTTCGTTGGCAGGCATGTGTCCAATACATAAATGTCATGGTTGTATACATTAGAGAGTGAATTTTAAGATTCTACACTTTCTTTGTTATGCCTCCCCCCACACACACTTGTGGAAGTTCAGCTTTTCCTATCACTGTCCACTTCCATGCCTGATTTTTGGTGGTAGTATGTGATTTTTCTCTCTAAGAATTATTCAATTTTGTTGCAAGATTCTGCTCAAGGATTCCATTGGAATAATTTTCAAGCTGCAATTTACCCATTTGTGCATATTAAAAAAAAAAAATCAGGAAGGACTGAATGCACAAATTATGTCATAATTTTGGAGAGATTGCAACACAACGCAGTAGCAGTTCACCTTTTTCAGCATTGCTTGCATATTTAAATTAAAGTTTAAAAAAAAGGCTGAAACAGTTTTTAATTAATCAGATCTATCCAGCAGCACAATATAAGAACAGAAAAAAATTGATCAATTTTTGCTAAAATTAATAGATTTTGAAACAGTTGCTCAGTTGAACATTTATGCAACATCCCATGATTAAATGGTGGTGGCGGCAATTTTAAAAGTCTTACAGCTAAAGCAAGTTTACAAAGGCCATATAATAATGCAGATTATGACACCCTATGAATAATATAATTGGACAACCAAATGCATGTCAGCCTGTGATTTTCAATACCTCAGTGAAAGTTTGTATGAAGCTGAAAAAAAGCTATTACAGCCACATTTTGAAACATCAAGAACAGTACCCAACACTCACAAACTTCACTGTTTTATTCCAGTGGGCAAAAACAAAATTCTACAGTCAGCAAAATAGAATATATTACTTCCAGGTTGAGGAGCCGGTCACCTTTCTCACCTTTATAAACCTTTTTTAAAATTAGTCACCTTTTTCAGCTTTTATCACCTTTTCAACCCTTTTTTGACCATATTGGGGGAAAATGTACAATTTAACAGTATAGTTTCAAAAGAAGTTGCTAGAAGTTGAAAGATTATTGTTGTAAGTATGCCTACAAATACAGGGTGTTTCACTCGCTACTTTACCCCGGCATTTTTGCAATAACTGTAAGAGGAATGAAGATATCGTAATGAAATTTGAACTGGACTTACCTTAGGCTGTGAGAAAGCAAACAGAAGCAATGTGTAGTTGCGCCAACATCATGGGCGTGGTCAGAGAGAAGTGGTGGCGCTAGCCCAAAATTGGTGGGCTAGAGCCGCCACTAGCCCAATATTCCCAGTGGTGTTGCTAGCCCAAAATTCCCATGTTTGGGCAACTGACAATCCCCATGCGACACGAAGAACCCCTATATCCAGCAAAGATCGGTGTTTGGTGTGCAATGTCACAGCGGCGTATTATTGGGCCAATCTTCTTTGAAATGACCATCTTGACAGCAGCTTATGTGGAAATTTTTCAGACCTTCGTGAATCAGTTGGACGATGAAGAGTTATCCATTGAATATTTCCAGCAGGATGGAGCAACATGCCATACTCCCGGTGCCAGCATGGCCGAAATTGAGTCATTTTTCGAGAACGGGGTCATTTTGAAGGGACTTTGACCTCCGCAGTCGCCAGATTGGACGTTGCTCGATTACTTTCTCTGGGAGTATCTGAAAGGTAGAGTTTATGGCAATAATCCACGATCCATCGCCGCATTGAAATCCAACATCATTCAAGAAATTCAGACAATTCCTGGGGACATGCTGACACGAACCTTCCAAAATATCGAGTGTAGTGTTCAGCTCTGCCTGGACGCAAATGGTGACCATTTCCAACACATGTGATGATGCCATCTCCTTTCTCACAGCCTAAGCTAAGTCCAGTTCAAATTTCGTTACGATATCTTCATTCCTCTTCTAGTTATTGCAAAAATGCCGGATAAAGTAGTGAGTGAAACACCCTGTATGTAAATGTAGTTACATACACTATCTACCAACAAGTAATTGGACACCTGTGATAGCAAAGGAAATCAAACTTTATTCACCTTCAATAGTTGGTGGAGCCTCCACGAGCGGCGATTACAGCTGCGACCCTCCGGGGCATACTCTCAACCAGGCGTTGTACGACGGCTAGCGGTATTTTCTTCCACTCGGCTTGGAGAAGACAGGTCAGTTCCTTCACCGATTTCGGACGGTGGGGGCACCCCTTAAGTCGACGCTCCAACTTGTTCCAGAGGTGCTCGATAGGGTTAACGTCCGGGCTCTGCGCAGGCCAGTCCATTCGATTAACCCTATTGTCACCATACCAAGCCATGGTGGACCTTGCAGCATGACAGATGGCATTGTCATCCTGAAAGTAACATGGGTCCACCCCATAAAACTGCCACAACGTAGGAAGCGCATGGTCATCCAAAATGGTGCAGTAGGTCTCGACGTTGAGTCTACCAGAAATTGCGACCAAGGGTCCCGTGCCATACCAGGAGAAACACCCCCATAGCATAATTCCACCGCCGCCGAACTTCACAGTTCTGGCGGGAGGCGTTCTCCAGGCAGATGCCAAACCCAGACCCTGCTATCCGAACAGTAGAGGGTGAACCTTGATTCGTCGCTCTAGAGAACCTGTTCCCACTGTTCAACGGTCCACTGTCGACGTTCTTTGCACCACGTTCGTGATCAAAGGCTTATGGGCGGCAGCACGTCCATGACAACCGAGCAGATGGGCTTCCTTACGGATGATATTCATCAAAAGAACACTCCCGGATGCCTGTTGAAACTCCTCGCGGATGTGGCCCATCGATTTGGTGCAGTTCTTCCGAATTTCTCTGGCCAGCACCCGTCGGTCTCTAACTCCCAGTTTTGTGGGTCTGCCGGGTCAGGGCACATTCGACAGTCACCTCTCATCTTCCACTTGCCAATCACGTAGGCCACTGTCGATTTTGGGTACTTCAACTCGCCCGGATATGTTATGTATGGATCAGCCATTTCTGTGATACCCGACAATTACACCTTTCTCGGAATCGGAGAGCTCCGAACTGCGTGGCATCTTGCATGCGACTGGTTGCGTTGTTGTTTTCCACACGATATTTAACGGCGGCGGCCGTGACGTGTATCAGGACCGCAGATATCGTCGATTGCAGGGGTGTCCAATTACTTGTTGATAGATAGTGTAGTACAACTATGTGAATGTAGTTATTTCTGTACTCCTATACCTCCCCATATAATTGTAGGAAGGCCTCATAATTAACATGTTCGCAGCCAAGGCAGCATATGCCACTGTACATCCAGTGACATGATGTTATATGCCGTCCAACTTTACTTCACGCCGTAAATACAAAGCTGCAAATGCCGACAAAATTGTGTGGGGGTTCCAGTTACTTTAAGTTTACTGTCCTGCTGAAAACATGAATTTTCCATAAATGTCTCTGCTTTTTTGTTACTGTCTGCAAATGTGTTAAGCCCCAATGTTGAATGAAGATGAGCTGAGACATTTATGGAAAATTCATGTTTTCAGCAGGACAGTAAACTTAAAGTAACTGGAACCCCCATACAAATGTTTTATATAGAGCCAATAAAATGTTATTTTTATCCTTTAATCCTCTGAGAAACTCCGTTTGAAAGTGAAATCTTGCGGGCTGTCATCAAAATATTCCTTCGTGTGACAGAATTTTCGAAAGCAGTCACTGTTTTTGATTGTATTCATTGGGTGCATGCTTCTTGGCCAAATTTACAAATATCAACAATTGTTTAATGTTTTCAGAAAGCTGGATTTCTGCAAAACGCAGAGATGAATAATGAAACTGAAGTTGACCGTGAATGGAATACGGAATTACACCATACAATACAAATTTTGAAGATGACAGTCTGTTTTTTGGTGTAAATATGACAAGGATGGTAAGTCAGATAATATCTGAAAACTTGAAAATTTCGTCGTCCTGTAGCGGAAATAGAGCCCGTGTCTCCCAGATAGCGCCCGGGTATGCTAACCACTACATCACCCTGAATGACCAAGCCTCAAGTTTCCAATTAATTTGAATATAACCATCACAGGATTCGCTAGTCAAAGCAACCGACATTCATGTTTAGCGAATCTGGAGGTTAAGAATCCTATCCCATGATTTCCTGGAGGAGCAGATAAATCATGAATGGAATACGGGATTACACCATACGATACAAATTTTGAAAAGGACAATCCATTTTTTGGTGTAAATATGACAAGGATGGTAAGTCAGATGGTAAGATTTTCAAGTTCTCAGATATTATCTGGCATACCGTCCTTGTCATATTTACACTAAAAAATGGAATGTCATCTTCAAAATTTATATTGTATGGTGTAATCCCGCATTCCATTCATGATTTTATCTGTTTCTCCGAGCAATCGTGGGATAGGATTCTTAACCTCCAGATTCGCTAAACATGAATGGCGGTTGCTTTGACTAGCGAATACTGTGATGGTTATATTCAAATTAATTGGAAACTTGAGGCTTGGTTGTTCTGGGTGGTGTAGTGGTTAGCATACCTGGGTGCTATCTGGGAGATACGGGTTCAATTCCCGCTCTGGGACAACAAAATTTTCAAGTTTTGGGACATTATCTGACTTACCATCCTTGTCATATTTACACCAAAAAATGGATTGTCATCTTCAAAATTTGTACTGAAGTTGACAATACCACCACCAATCTACTAGGAACATTACCTGAAGAATAAAAAACAACCTGCTAAGTGAAGATCAGTTCCCACCAATAGATTGCAATATCATATAAATATATACTTATGTTAGAGGAAGCATGCTCATCGTACTACACGTTGAATTATGATGAAATGACTAATGTTAAAGATAAAAAGGAGCTGCAAACAACCATCGCATTTTGGTCAGAAAACAAATGGGGCATAACAACAAGACACCTCAGAACTTTCTTTTTAGGTAAAGTGGATGGTGAAACATTGTGTAAAAAACTATGTGAAGCACTTTCTGAGGCCAATTTATCACAAAACAGATGCCTAATGCTTGAATCAGATGAACCTAATGTTCATAAAATGTTTTTAGACTTTTCGATAGTAATGTCCAGGAGACACAAGGGACAAGTCTTATAAACATAGGTACCTGCAACATCCACATAATGCATATGTAAAATTATCAGAGTGTTTAGGTGAAGAAGCTTCTAAGCTGCTGATCAACATTTGCCATTATTTTGACAGTTTGCCTGCCCATTGGGAAGAGTTTGAAAAAAATCCAATCTAAATATAACATTCTACACCACAAATTTTTGAAACATGCAACAACAAGGTGGCTTGCCTTGGGGCCTTCAGCCAACAGGATTTTGGGGCAGTGGGACATTCAGTTCTATTTCCTTAACCACATGCCTCTGAGAAAAAATTCTGCTGCTCTTCAATCCAGATCCTACAAGGCTGTTGTAGGTGCCTTAAAGAAACCTTCAATAAAAGCTGAATTTCATTTCATTATTTCATCAGCAGAACTATTCATGAAGTTCACACAACGTTTTCAGTGCCAAGCACCCATGATCCACAAATTGCATGAAGAAATAGGGAACCTTCTTCAGACCTTCATGGCTTGTGTTTTGAAGACTGCTGTCATTAGTTCATCTTGATGAACTGATTCCAATTAGTAGTTCTAATTCTGACTATTATATAGCTCTAATCATTCTACTATTCTCTTTTACGTGCGATATTTCAAAGTAATTTGTACAAAATTCTAGCAGATAATGCTTACCTTGGCATTCACACATACCCCCAATAATCGTACATTGGAAGTACGAAAAACAGATTAAAAAAAGACTTAAACAACACATATCTAATTGGCAAAAAAAAAGAAGCCAAAACTGCTTTAGTGCAATTCTGCATGGAAAACCGGACATTCCCAAAATTCGATGAAATTAAAATGCTAAAAAAGAATAACAAATCGGAAAGGCAAATGAGGAGGGAAGAAGCAATATTAATCTATATAAATAAAGCAAGGGTATGTAACCAGAACGACCCTAGTACATTATCGGGCCTGTGGAAAGAACTAATAAGACAAGAAAAACAACAACAAAAGAAAAACCGGCAAAAAAGACAAGAAAACCAGGATAGGAGAAGAAACTAATAAAAAAAAAAAAAGTTGTTTTAATGAAACATAGATGGCGCCAGCAGGGCTTGATAAACAAATATATCCAGGAATCTATATCCGACGAATGGCAACAAGGAGTATCGGACTCCATTAGCGCGAAGTTAACCACGAACATCGGTGGTAAAGTCGCCACGCTCCTGAGGATGCCCAGAGGATGGGCGAAAATTTCGAGTATTAAGAACGGTAAAAATTGATGTGTTTCGAATCCTTAGGCAAAGATCCAATGAGTATACCCAGCGAAAAGTGTGAGAAGTAAAGCCAGTCATCGCATACAACGGACTTTAGGACAATAACATCAACAAAGACCGGAAAACACGTGCATGAAATGTTCCCATCGCTAGAAAGGAATGCCAAGGTAAGCATTATCCGCTAGAATTTTGTACAAGTTACTTTGATGAACTGTTTACATTTGGTAACCTGCTTCCTCTTGAAGAACTTGTCATTAATGAAAAGGTCACAGACAAGCTTTCTAAACTGAAAGAAAGTGATAAGTTGTTATTTCTGAAGGAAGCTCAAAAGCACTATATTACTGCTTGCAAGCATGTGATGGAAAAGACTTGCTTATCAAATGGATCACTTAAAAATTTTAGATCTTTAGACCCAAAAGAATGAGTGAATGATAGAAGCTGCAGGGACATACTGAAAGTTGCAAAAATTATGCCATTTTATGTTCAACTGGATTATTTGTTAGATGAATGGAAAATTTTGCAACTGGAAAAAGATGATATGGCATGTGAAAACAAAACTGTTGATGATTACTGGCAACAACACATCTCAGAAAGGGACTCATTATCAAAAGATATAAAGTTTCCAAATTTTGCAAAAGTCATAAAGGCAGCTCTTATTTTGTCAAATGGAAATGCTGACATAGAGAAATGATTTTTTATTTCTAAGCATATATTATGAGAAGATAAATCAGCAATGACTGAAAGATTTTTAAACAGTGTACTGACTGTGAGGGATGCCTTGAAACAATATCCTAATTTTCTTTTTGTATCCATTAATCCAAAACTCATTAAGTACAAACAACAAACACATTCAAAGTACACTGCCTTTATGGAAGAATGGAAGAGGAAAAAGAAAATCGAATCAAAAGAAAAGCTAAAAGAAGAACGAAAAAGAACAGATTATGAAGAAAATATGAAAAAGGTGGAAAAGATAAAAAAAGTAAATCAAATGTGAGACTGCTGCTCTGAATGACAAGAAAAAAGAACCTCTACAAACTAAGGAGGCAAGAGAAGAACTCTTTTTGGAAGCTTTGGCTAAACTGAAGAAAAGGACTCGAAAAAAATTATTTAAAGGGAGCAAAATTAGCTGAAAGCATGCTTGAGGGAGTAAAATGTATGCAAACGGAAGAAAGAATGAAAGGAAAGGAAGTGGAAATCATTCAGAAGAGTCTTGAGAAAATAAAATAAAGTATGATTACATCATTTTTTGCTAAGATGCCTAGAAAACAGTAAGCCAAACAGTTTTTTTTTATTCAGAATTGTTTTTCTGTAACATTGAAGGGAATTGTACGCCGTTAGATTTTCAGAATTTCGTGTAATTTTTTTTTTCTGTAAAATTATATAATGACAATAAAATGGCCATACCCCATCCAAGACCATAATAAAGAAATTTATTATGATCTTACCTGGCCTTTTTTGGTAGGGGGAGTATAAAAAAATATATATATATTTGTAACCATATTTGTTATTTTGTGATATTGGCAAAAAGCAGACCTGTTTGTAATCCGAGTGTAGCCTGGAATTCCAGGTTTTTGTTACATTCGAAACCCGTAAATCCAGGTTTTTAAGTTTTAGAAGAATTTGAGGTGCTTCGGACATTTCTTTTGTAAAAATGCTAGGAAATGAGAACTAAAAGTTCAAGTTTTATTTTCTTTGGGAATTACAGTGTTTGATTAAAAACACTGCATGTCCGTGTGGATGGTGGAATGTAGGCGATTTGTGACTCCTTGAGTGTTTCTTTGTTATCAAACAAGCTCTCAAGATAACAGCCTGCTGAATTATTTTAAAAGTTGCATCTACATTAAATAATTTGATTATATTAGATTTGGTTAATCCATTGAGCTACTTTTAGAAATTGAATGTAATCCTGTGTAGGCTTCAAGTTAAAACTCATCCACATAGACTGCTCAATTAACATATAATATGAAGTGCGAAATTTGATTTCAAAGATGTAATGCCTGAATGATTTTGCACAGTGAAAGAAAATTGGGTACAAGAAAAGATGCGACAAACTGCAGAAGCACTCGGGCCTATTTGTTGTATAGCTAGTTTATATGTGCATAATATATATAAATATTTGTAATAGGCATTATATGTCAGCATATTGGCACTGAGCTGAGAGTTTCAGGGTTTCTTGTGTCACCTCACAATCACCCCTGAAAAAGTCTCTTAATCACCTTTTAGTCACCTTTTTAAAAAAAATTGTCACCTTTTTCAAAGGTCGCCTTAGCTCCTCACCTTGTACTTCTGATAAATGTGAAGTAGCACTTGCAGATGTATCTGTCTTAGTGACATGTCTCTGTACAGAATACTTGTGGGTTGGCTGCGTCTTGAATGTATTTGAAGATATGGATGAAGATAACTTGTGTATATATATATATATATATATATATATATACACAAAAAACAGCTTAATATATAAAATGCTATTAACTAACCAAAAAGTTAGTCAGCGTTAAAAATAATTGTCAAATCGTTAAAAAATAATTACGAAAAAACATTAAATACACAATTCCAATAAATTATGCAACAATTTTTTTCCCCGCATTGGTTGGTATGTTTACTTTTATTTTAACCATATATATATATAATTATATCCCTTCATGTTGTCCAAATGGGAGATGGGCGGATGAAATTCGAAAGTATGCGGTAGTAACATGGAAGAGACTGGCACAAGACAGACCGTTGTGGAAGAAACTTGGGGAGACCTTCGTCCAGCAGTGAATTGATAATGGTTGACAATGATGATGATGATATCCCTTCAAAGAAGACATTTTGAACTTGCACAGACCTGACATATTGCAGAAAGTGGATAAAAGGATAGCAACTGGACGAATTTACAAAATCATACAAGAAGATACTGAAAAACTCGGAAACACTTCCAGTGAAAGAAATTTTAATTTTGCCAACACAGTTGAAATGACAGAGAAAACTTATGTTGATTATGGCATTTACACTAGAGTGCAATTGTTTTCCTCTTTGAAGTTTTGAAGTGATTAGTCTAACTGCAAAATAAAAAGCATCGTGCAGAAAACATTTTCATGTGATGCACTTGATGCAAACTTTGCATTTTATTTTACATGAAAATAGTTTTCTTCAGTGCTTACAATATAAAATTGTCGTCACCTAAACCAGAAGATACATTTTTGAAGATTTTAAAATTAAATATCAATGCCAAGTTCAAAAGCATTAAGTCAACTCTTTTCAGCAAATGACACATACTCTTGTTTAAAGCTAAACTAATATATTAATATGAAAGTTTTCCTATTTTTTATAAATATTACATAACATGATTTATAAACCAGAGTAAGAGATCACCGGACGTAGTGCATATGTGTTCCTTTTTATGCTGCTAGTTGGCTAGATTATAAAGCTTCTCTATTGATTAGTGGAACATACATATTTTAGTCATATGGTAAATTTACTGAGCATATAAATTTAACAAATCATTGTAACTCAAATTTATAACATATTATCACTATGTGATGGAATTTCAAGTGTCATTTTTAAAAGAAATCAAAATGCCACTTTTGAGAACTTCAAGGTCAAATTTTAAATTGTGACCTTAAAATTAACAATTTTAAATTATGCATTAAGTAATATATCATTTTTAAAGCCAGTGAAAAGAGGTTTAAAAATCAAACTTTATCACTCTGTGATGAAAAGAACTTGAGTTATAGTACTTTTATGACATACAAAACACTGAAATTTGGCAAATTTCTTGGATTTTGTGACCTCTTATCTCAGGAAATTTAAAGCTATTGTGCTAAAATTTGGCACACATTCATTTCTTGTGTATGTCAACAAATCTACAAAGTTTCATAAAATTACAAAGGGATTAAGATGAAAATGCCATTTTTTTAATTTTGTTTTGACATGAACTGACCCAAATCGTTTGATACATACATACATATCACTAAGCTATTCTCTGAGATTCAGAGGTTAGCTCCACAAAGAAATACAAACTGCCAGATAATTTTTACTTACTGTTGCTGTATTAAACTTTTCCATTTACAGCGATCTTGACATACAACTTGGGCTTCACTGACATCCATTACACGACGTACACAAGATCTTCTATACTTCATACTCATAATCTTTTTCTCATGCAGACACTCCTTAATCTGATCCTCCCATGACTTCCTTTTCCTTCCTCTGCCTTTCGTTTCTGCCACTTGGGCTAAAAAGATCTTCTTAGTAAGCATCTCATCACTCATTCTTCCAACATGGCCGAAGCACATTAGTCTCCACCTTGCTAACAACATTTTGCTTCACATTACACAACAGCAGCACATTTTCATTCCTCACACAATCAGAATGTGTCTTGCCACAACCACCCCCGTAAGTAATGCATTTCTCCAGCACACAAATGACTCTTGTTTCTTCTAAAATAGTTTCATCTTGCTTAAATTTTCTATTTTTTAAAATTATTTTCTCTCATTTTTGGAGTACAAAAATAGTCACATATTTCACCCTTGCTCCACACACATACACACACATTTCACTTTCACTATCTTGGCTAGCTGAAAGTTCATGAACATAATTGTTTTATAATGTAGTTTCCTCTGATAGCTTAATTTCAAATAGAATTGTCCTTTTCTTTCAATTTTAGATCGCATGGAATTGAAGTTTTTGCACACTTTAACCTTTTACTTTTGTATCCCATTTTCGTATCTTGATCTATGGGTAGGGGGGGGCTGCCACTCCCAGGTAATTTTAAGATCTCAAAGTGTCAGATTCTTTATTCTAATTAATGAGCCATTTTTTGGTATGCATGTTTATTTTTGTCTTTATCTGGGCTTATGTGTTTTTCAATTATGTGGTGGAGGTCTCCACTATTAGAACGCATAATGGAGGTTCTCTCTGTCACTGGAAACTGTGATTTGGTTGACCTTACTGAGCAAGGGGCAGCTGTGCATAGTCTCCATTTTATTCTTTAAAAAAATTCTGCTCAAACACTTTCATGCTCCCCCCCCCCCAAAAAAAAAAAATACTGGACAATGAACCAGGCAAAAAAATAATAATAAATGCAATTTGTGTTTTTGGGAGTTTGTGATAAATGTTGGTTGTGACTTTAAGATAAGATAGATCAAAATAGATTTTTCATTTCAGGTAACATACTACAGTACTATATCACATTTTCTCTCTGTAGTGACTGTTCCAAAACATAGTATGCAGTATTTCATACTCCATCTTACCTATACTCAGAGAAGCAGAATGTAGACATACGTGCGTACGCAGATAGTTTCCAAATTATTAGCAGGTAGTTTTTGCTTGTAGATTTAAAAAACTGTCATTTACAGCAATTAAAACACCTACTCAAGGCTTTACTTAGATCAATATACTGAATTCTATTTTAACTTGAACTTTCAATTATTTTTCACATTTTCTGAATTCTTTTGTTTTTACAGACATTTTTGGCCTCTAGATTTTATCAAGGCCTGTTCTCAATGTATAGGAACTGTATCAAAAGTTTCATTTACACAGAAAGAATTTAAATTTTATTGCCAGGTTCCTCATGCAGTTGCTAGTCATTAAATTAAAATATTTTCTTTATGTATTTTGTAAGTCTACTATTTTTGAATTAAGTTGTTGAAATGCTGTTTATAATTTTTGAAGGTGAATCTACGAAACTGTTTCTCTGAATATAAAAACTTTTTTTAATTAGTCTCTTTTTATGAGGTTCATAGTCCAATATTTTAATGTTTTGTCATAAAGGTCCATTTCAGATGCATTCACATTCAGTTGTAATGTACTTATTTTGTCCTCATTGGAATCTAATGTTCTAATAATCATTTAATGTATTATTAATTTTTCTTTAAATTAACTTATTATATTTTTATTGTGGTTCGCATTTCGCAGGAAGTTTTCTGTTTCAGTGCTTGTCTATGCAGATACATTTTATTTTTATACAACTCTGCCTATACTGTATATAACATTCAAATAGCATGTTATTTCATTTGTTTGTTAGATCTTAGTCCTCAATTAGCTGGGGTGATCTCTCTAATGATGGAACCTCATCACAAGAGACGACCAACAGTAGACCAAATATTGCAGATAGAAATTGTTGCCAAGGTATATATATATATATATATATAGACATATATTTCCTATTATCCCTTCATTCTAAAGCTTCCTGGCTGATTACAATAAAATGCAATGTTATTTTTAATTTGTTACTCAATTATCTGTTGAAATTTTTATTTTGTTTGGGGACTGTATGGTGCTTTCCAATGAAATTGTGTGATTTCACAGTTTTAGAAAACATTAGCATTTGAATAAAATCGTGTGTGTGGATTAGTTATACAATAATTCTGACAAACTCACTAATGTAAGTAATGTGTTGATGTCCACATAAAGCTGGGTCAATTGAAAAAAAAAATTGTTTTCAGGATAAGGTTATGCTTAAATCTCATTGCTATGCTGAAATTTGGCATTCATTTGCTATCAAAGCAACAAATTAAACAATATATACACTGAAGTGCCAGAAAAACTGGTACACCAGTCGAATATTTGGTAGATCCCCCACGGGAGCGCAGGACTGCAGAAATACGACGGGGCATGGACTCCACTAGCTTCTGGAAATATGCTGTTGGCAATGCATACCATACTTCCTGCAGAGCGTTCCACAATTTGGGTGTATTCCGAGGTCTCGGATTTCTGTGTTCGATAGCGCATTGCATGGCATCCCAAATGTGTTCTATCACGTTCAGATCTGGGAACTTGGGTGGGAATGGCAACATCCCAAACTCAGATGAATGCTCCTCTAACCATAATGTGGCATCCCGACACTCGCGTGGAGGTGCATTGTCCTGTTGGGACAGGCCCTACCCATCAGCGTGAATGTAGGACATGAACGGGTGTACCTCGTCAGAAAGGATGTGCACATAGTGTTGGCCGGTCACAGACATTTGTAGACATACCAGGGGTCCCTGTGAAGTCCAGCTAAACACACCCCATACCATTACGGACCCTCCACCAGCCTTTACAGTTCCCTGTTGACAAGCGGGATCCATGGCTTCATGGGGTTTGCGCCACACACGAATCCTTCCATCTGCCCGATACAGTTGGAAACGCGACTCGTCAGACCAGGCTACTTGTTTCTAGTCATCAAGTGTCCAGTGGCGGTGTTGCCAAGCTAGATGCTTAGCTCTGTGTCATGAACCCTTCAAGGGGGCTCGAGTTGGGCGTCGGCTCTCAAAGCCCATATCGTGCAGGGTACGTTGCACAGTCCGGACGCTGATGCTTGTTGAGGCTCCAGCATTGAATTCCAAAGATACCTGCGAGAGTGTTGCACGAAGTGATGGATCCTTCTTGCCAGCAGGGTACTCTTGAAGTTGGTGGGGGTGGCATTCTCGTCTGGGGACTGTTTGCGTGGACTGAAATGAGACCTCTGGTACGTGTGACATAGTCCGTCACAGGTCAACGGTACTGGGATATCCTGGATGACCATTTGCTCCCGTTTGTGAGTCTTCAACATCCCACTGGGGACCTCATCCTGCAACAAGACAATACACCATGCCATCGCTCCCGAATTGTATCCGAATGGTTGGATGAACACTCCACCAACGTGACCTCGCTTACTTGGCCAGCTAGGTCACCTGACCTCAAGCACATCTGGGATGTCATCGAGAGAGATGTTCGAGGCTCTGACCCCCCTCCATCAAATCTTCGTGAACTGTGGGAGCTTGTTCAGGGGTCGTGGATCCCTATGGCTTCCCAACGCTTCCGGTGTCTTGTCAAGTCCATGCAGAGACTAATCGCCGCCGTCATCAGGCGAAAGGTGATGCTACATGTTACTAGACAGGTATCTCTAATTCAATTGCTCTTCAGTGTATATATATATTATATATATATACAGCATGATTCATAATTATTGTCAGAACTTCGGAGGCCTGGCATGGTCAAACCATAACCGACCATATAAAACAGCCTACAGCATAACAAATTCACCACGGAAAGTTTTATGTGGCAGCACAGTACCGGCTGAATTGATGTCATTCTTCAAAATGGTGACTGTTCAAGAAAAAGTAATGTGCATACTCTGGTTCTTCGAAACAAAGTCAGTTATCACAACACAAGGCCATTACGGAATGTAGTAAGGCAGAGCTCCACCTTCCAACATTGCTTAAAGCAGTTTCAAAAGATTGGTAGTGTGCAGTTCAAAAAGGAGCAGGAAGACCGAGCACTTTGCAGGGTGATGTTGATCGCATCCAGAAATCCTTTTCTTGAAGCCCTCGGAGTCGACAAGACAAGCTGCTAGGTATACCACAAATGACTGTTTGGGGAGTTCTGCATAACCACCTTAAACTCTGTGCATACGAACTGCAGTTTGTACAGGCTTTACAGTGGGACTACAAACCCTGCAGTTTCCAATTTGCCCAAGACATTTTGTCCAAAGTCGAAGCTGATGAACATTACCTGCGAGCATGGTTATTTAGTGATGAAGCAACGTTTTCATCTCTGGGGAGAGTACATCGGCATAACTGCAGAATATGGGGCTCTAAAAACCTTCACACCATTCGAGAAGTCGAATGAGATAGTCCCAAGGTGAACGTCTGGTGCGCTTTGTCATGTTCGGAAATGTTGGGGCCCTTTTTCTTTGTGGAGAAAACAGCGACAGTGGTGATCTGTCTGGACATGCTACAGCTGTATTTGTTTCCTCAGTTGGAAGATCGACAGCCCAGTGTGGTGTTTCAGCATGATGGCGCACTGCTGCATTGGGCTGTTTATTGTCTGAGAATTTGGTGGCCTGCATTTTCCTGGGTGCTGGGTTGGGTGTGGTGAACTTATTCCGTGGCCTCCGCGCTCACCTGATATTACGCCACTGGATTTCTTCCTGTGGGGATACGTGAAAAACATCGTTTACCAGATCCCTGTGACCTCCCTCAATGATCTGAAGACCAGAATTGGTGCTGCAATAGCAACAGATGCTGCACATGCTGGCAAACACTTGATGGGAAATTGATTATCGCTTGGATATCTTGTGTGCCACAAAGGGTACGCATGTCGAAGTGGTTTAGCTATCTGTTGTATTGATTCTACAGATAATAAAACTTTTAGTTGTCTTCTGCCGTATTCTCTTCACGGTTTTAGTTTGTTGTTTCCTGTTTTCCGATTATATGCCACTGAAACCCTGGCAATAATTATGAAACACCCTGTATATCATTTTCTGAGTACGTATTATTCAGTAGTATTCATGTTGTTAGCTGTATCTTTTAATAAGCAGGCTTGCAAAGATTCGGCTGTTTGAAAATACAACACACGTAAAAATTGGAAAGGGAGTGAGACAAGGTGACACCATATCTCCGAAGCTCTTTAATGCCACATTGGAGGGTGTTTTTCAGTCGCTGAGCTGGGAAAACAAGGGGATAAAGATTAATGGAGATTATCTAACCCACCTTCGTTTTGCTGATGACGTAGTCATTTTTGCAACTACCCCATCAGAGCTGCAGAGTATGATCCAGGAACTTGCTGACAAGAGTAAAGAAGTGGGATTAAAAATGAACTTTCAGAAGACAAAAGTGATGTTCAATGCTTTTACAAGAAATGAAGATTTATCGATTGATGGAGAAAAGCTGGAGATAACAGACACGTATGTTTATCTTGGACAGCAGATATCAAGTGAGGTCACATTGATGAAGAAATTAATCGGCGTACGAAACTTGCCTGGAGAGCTTTTGGAAGAAACAACATAATTTTCAAGAGCAATATGCCATTATGTCTTAAAAGAAAAGTGTTTGATCAATGCATCCTTCCAGTGCTTACGTATGGTGCAGAGACGTGGACCTTAACTAAAAGAGACATACAAAGGCTGCAGACAACTCAAAGAAGCATGGAGAGGTGCATACTTGGTGTAACCAGGAGAGATAAGAAGAGGAACTCGTGGATCCGAAAAATGACAAGAGTGGAAGACATCATGATCAGAGTTAAATCCCTGAAATGGCAATGGGCTGGACATACTGCCAGAAGGACAGATCATCGATGGACAGCCGAAATTTTAGGTTGGATTCCAAGGGACAGGAAAAGACCCAGAAGAAGACCACATGGGAGATGGGTGGATGAAATTCGAAAGTATGCAGGGGTGACATGGAGGAGACTGGCACAAGACAGACCGTTGTGGTGGAAACTTGGGGAGACCTTCGTCCAGCAGTGGATTGATAATGGTTGACAATGATGATGATGATGATATATAAATATATAAATAAAAGAATTCAAGAATGACCTATATAGTCTATTGCAATTAGAAATAAAATTCCACGTGTACAATACCATTCTTAATTTTTGACAGCAGCCAGCAGAGTAATGTAACTGATAAAAATGCCTTAGTAGAAATGCACATGTATCCGTAAATCAAAAATGGCTGAATTCTTATACACTGAGTGAAACACTTTACAGGTTTTATTATTTTGTCATTTAAATATTGTGAAGAGAAAAATCTAAGGCCAATTAGAGTTGTATTAATTTCAGGTAATGAGAAAAGCTCAAAAGAAAAGAAAATGAACACACACAGACATAAATTATGCCAAACCCATATGAAGTGAAAAATAAGTGAGGCAAAGTAGCATGTAACTTAGCCTTTTTCTCAATTTTGCCAAATTATATGGTGTCCATTTAGTGGGAAAAGCAGACATGTCACCAGTGGTATATTCAGAGCATGATTTACATTCTAAATGTAATGTTGAAGGTATAATGCACATACGAGCACATTAAGTGTGAAAACTTCCAAAAAAAAAAAAAAATGGGAAGGGGGTATTTGACTGACGGAATATGTTTTTCTCATTTGTAGTTGCCAGTAACCAACAAGGTGCAAATATGTTGGGAAAAAATTGCCTTAGATTGTACTTTTTGTGGTAATAATGGAGCAAATTTTCTATCTATGTATGCTTTTGAGATAATTTTATGTTAAAGAATTTCAAACCACATTGTGAAAAAGTATCTCTGATATAATGTTTCATAGGACTTTAATATTTAAATTTTTTATCCTTTGCATCTTCACTGCACTCATGTAATTATTGATTTATTCTAAACAAAATAAAATTGCCAGACAAAATAAAATACTTATATTATAATGTTTCCTTAACCATTTGGGTAAGGTGAATTGTGCTTTTGCAGCCCCGGTAGCTGAATAGTCTGAATCACTGGCTTCTTACCATTTGTCCAAGATGAAGCTTGTGTAATGGTGCTGGTTCTGTCATACTTACAGCACTGCAAGTTGCTTGTGATGGCACTAAACTGTGAAAGACAAAAGTGATTTTTTGACATTTTTTATTTATTTCCTAAATGTGTATATCACGCACAGACAGCTGCTACTTTTTGTTTTTTGTCATAAACATGTGTATAGTTTAGTGTTCTCCCTAGATTTTTGTTTACAGCTGGATTGAAAGAAAATTTAGCTGGGTGGTACTTTTAATGACCCCTTCCCCAATCAAGAATCAAGAAAAAAATGTTTTGCTTAACATTATTACACTTATTAAACATCTTTAGCCATGTGGTAAGCATTAATGTAATGTAGCATGATAAACGACAGAAAATTATTCATAAATGATAAAAAATAAGTACTTACTAATAAATGATATTTGATGCAGATTTCAGCCAGTTTTCATCAATATTTATGGTGTATGTGGGAATAAGTTTTCCACTCTTACTATTATGTGTATTGTGAAAACATTCATTAAAGGAAATTTAGCTGGGTGGCAGAGAAAATTAAGTGGGCAGGCCACCCAATAAAAAGGCTCTAGGGAGAACACTGTAGTTCACTTAACAAGTAGGACAAAGCTCCATGGCGTTTGAGCTGTGGGTGTTGTCAGAAGGGACATCTGACTGTAAAATGACATGAAATATCTCAAGCAGATCTACATGAATGCTTGGATGTACCCAAAACCCTCAGTGTTTGGAGTCCTTACAGCCCAAGGTGATGCGTGTGTGCATATGCATACATCATGTTCCAGTGCTCTTTAGGGGTTAGATCAACCACCTTTTGACCAAATGATTACAGTATCGATCCTAGGTAGGTTGTGTTGTTCTGAATCACAAAATATCTGCCATGTTTCAGATGGGCATGTTAATCTGTCAGACCCAGGCATACTGGGTACTCTGTTAAAAATGAGATCATCTGTTCTTCCTCCACCCCATCCACATCTGTCTGTGATGTTGTCACTCTCAGTAATGTGCATTTGTGATCTGGCACTCTCCCTCTCTCTCCAAACTATCTTATCGTGAACCTCTAGGTTCCATCTCGTGTCACATCTTACTTCTCCCAATCCAACAGTCATCTGTGATACAGGTAGATTGGGCTACTAAATCTTAACTTTGAGAGGAACTCCTACCTAACAGAAATCTGTTGCTCTTCTCTCCACTGTATGGTCACGGGAGGCCAACCATCTGGATGATGGAACCTGTGTACACAATCATAGTTCTCACACAAGTGAATTTGTGAATAGAAAATCCATACACTCAAGATGTGGAATGCGTATGGAAGTACTCTTTGACCAACTGTTGCCTGTGCTGCAATAAATTTAAAATATGGCAAGACAGTTACCAGAAATATGTTTGGAGAAGTACAAACAAAAACCTGAACTGTATATTTGAAGATGTGAAGAAAGCATATGGTATGATGTCATATGAAGTCATATTCTGAGCATTAAGAAAAGACAGAAGGCCGCCCCGGTGGTGCAGTGGTCTAAGGCGTTGGCCTCTGATCATTTGTCCGTAAGGGGTCTGGGTTCGAATCCCGGTGAGGCATGGATGTTGTGTTTGTCTTACGGCACTGGCTCTCCCCCTTCCCTGGAACCAGTGACCCTAAATTAGGGACGGGCGACTGCTTATAGCCCATTGAGTTGCTCACGGTGGTTGTTAAACCTCCAATCAAAAAAAAAAAAAAAGACAAGTATCTGAAAAACAGTCTTACTGTACAAACAATGTAGTTAATCAGCTATTATAACTGGAAATGGTGCATCAGAATATTTCAACATAAAAGTTAAACTTCACCAGGGATTAGCTCAGTGCCCTTTTATTCTCATAACAATCTTGGAGGCACTAAGTGTGGTCAAAGGGACACCATGTAACGTTTTGTGTACTGATCCCTAAGTCATTATGTCTGTATCAGTGTAGTGTTCTCCCTACATTTTTTTACAGCTGGGTGGCAAGAAATTTTACCTGGATGGTACTTTTAATGACCCCTTCTCCAATCGAGAAAAAAAGATGTTTTGCTTAAAATTATTATATTTATTAAATATCTTTAGCAGTGTGGTAGGCATTAATGTAAAAAGACATGATAAACAACACTAGAAAATTGTACATAAATGATAAAAAAATGAGTACTTACTAATAAATCATATTTGACACAGATTTCAGCCAGTTTTCATCTATATTTATGCTGTATATGGGAACAAGTTTTCCACTCTCACTATTATGTGCATTGTGAAAATGTTCATTAAAAGAAATTTAGCTGGGTGGCAGAGAAAGTTAGCTGGGCAGGTTGCCCAGTAAAAAGACTAGGGAGAACACTACAGTGGAATAGGCCTAAAAGTTGAAAAACTGGCAAATGACCTTTTAAAAGGCTAGTCTAAAGGTAAATGCCGCAAAAACAGAGGTGGTCAATTCAAGGAGTATGTGATGGTCCAACCTGCAACTATCTCTTTGCTCGGCCCAACTAGCTCAAACCCCTGCAGGAAGGACTGTCTTAAATAAGTTGGCATTCTTAAGTTAAATAGCAACAGTGCACAAAATTTTAACAACACAATTCAAATTCAGTTGTTTAATGTAATCTTAAATTTTTAGTTTCCAAATTATCACAATTTTTTGCTTTAAAGTCAAGAATACATTTACTTTGAGATGTTCTACCATGCAGAAGTATCACAACTTCAAAGAGGCCATATCTCTTATCACCACATACCAGTACCTGGTTAAAAATGCCTCTCGATAGGCACATAACAAAACTGGAACATGAAGCAAATAGTCCAGCAGGAAACAGTCGACGAGATCCGTTCCACACACTGTAGCTCTCATCACCAACAGTGGTTCATCAGACACAACCCTCCTCTGTACTAATGTCCACCGGCAGGTAGAATAATGCAGAACTGAAACATGAAGCAACTAGTCTAGCAGGAAGCCGTTGATGAGGTCAGTCCAACACCCAATAGCTCTCATCATCAGCAATGGCTCGGCATAGATGCCTCTCCTTGGCAGTGACGTCCACTGGCAGGTAGAATGACACAAAACTGGAACATGAAGTAAATGGTACACAAGAAGCCATTGATGAGGTCAGTCTAATGCAAAGCAGCTTTTTGCACCAATGGTACTGGCTGCACAGGTAAATCACTCCTCTGTACCAATGTTCATCAACAGACACCTTGGAAGAAGGTCCACTTCATCATCATCATCATCATATTGGCTCCATGCTCCCTCAGATGCATAACCCACATCAGGTTGGCAATCTAGTCAGCAAACAAAAAACTACACAAACAAGCCAGCCACATGAATGGACAACATCACAACCACCACCATGAATGAAAAAGACCAAAGCAACAGCCTCAAACACAAATGCCATGGCGAATCTCAATTCCATGTTCCTTTATCTTACTCGAGAACAAAGAACTCAAAGCCAAACATTCCAAACAATATGCAGATGCACACTGAACAAAGAGTCACAGTATTTACATTCCAGAAATATGCAAATGCTCATAAAACAGCAATGAACTGAAGAAGAAACCCCCAAGGAAATGCATCAAGGCCTTTAGATTTCCTCATGTGCTCCTATCAAATTACCCATAACATGACAAGTAGACAAGAAAAATATGTTAGTTCATGATAGAGAAGGTGAATAATTAATAGAACACTTTAAGTACCATGGCACAACCTACAAAAGGACAGCTGTGAGAACACAGTAAGGAAACAAGTAAGAGTAAGATGAAAAACAAGGGTTTGCCTAAAAAGTGTTAGAGCTGCATTCAAATGAAATTGAAACTTCAAGGTAAAAATTTATTTCCCATTCAATAAAGTGTGTACCTCATAACTGAACACACCTCTTTACTAATTGTACAGCTTCTGCATTGCTCTGTGGAACCATGCTTAACTCCCCTGATTTTGCTGTGCTGAACAGGTGGGATTGCACTTTGGGGAACAGAAAAGAATCAGCAGTTGCCAAATATGGGGGATAGGGAAGCAACATATGTTGCCTGCAAGAAACTGTTTGACAGCAGTTGTGTTGTATGCTAGTACATTGTCTCAAAGCAAGAACCAAGCACTTAACTTGGCTGCATCCAGCCGAACAAATCTAATTTCGCTTCAACAGTCTGTCCACCATTCTTTGAAATTCAGAGTTAACTGTTTGTCCTTCTAGTATAAATTCTTACTTTATGATTCATTTCCAATAAAAAATAACCGTCATTTTGGTTGGAGACTTTTGAAGCAAGTTTCTTCGGCAGTGTAAATTTTTTTTTTTTTTTTTAGCCCATGCAGCTGATTGTCTTTTTTTTTTTTTTTTCTGGCATTGTATACAACCAGGGTTCATCATGAATTATAATTTTACAAAAAAGTTTGTCACAATCTGCCATCTCAATCAAATCCTGATATGCAGCAACTCGCTTGTCCTGTTTGTGCCATCAATGCATGTGATGCATGTCAAAGTGCAAGTGCTTTCCCCTCCCCCTTCAAATTTTTGAGAGTTGATTACATAGTATCCTTGCTTATATGAAGCTTGTTTGGTGTCATTCAAATAAACAGGCAACAGTTTTTGATTAACAGCTGCTGAAATGTGCTATTGTTGGAGTTCCTTAAAGACTAGGAGGGCCAACTGCTCCACACATCATTCTGAACAACTTCCTGCCCTTCACAGAATTCCCCATTTCAGTGTAAAAATGTTGGATCATGATAGTACTTCACTTCTATAAGTTGCACACACCATTTCAACTCTTCCAGATGCATTTTTTTTAAACATTTGAATACCACTCTTTACCCAGTGTTTGCAACCATGACAAGGTGATTTTACTGCACCAACTTAAACATGACTTCTCTGTAGAACCACTTTTTGTACTCACTGCCGAAACTTGGCACTGAACCAGTTTATAACTAATAGTAAATGTTTCTTCCAACAGTAGCCAACGGATAGTATTAGTAATGTCATTTAAACAAAATTAGTCCTAAAATTTTTCAAATACACCTTCCAAATGGAAAGGGATATCAGGGTAATATACATATATACACTGAAGTGCCAAATATCATGGGATATATACCTAGTATTGTGTAGGACCTCCTCTAGCCCGGCGAAGTGGAGCAACTTGACTTGGCATTGATTCCACCAGTGGCCAGAAGACTTCTGGAGAGATGTTAAGCCATGCCATCTGAATAACCACCTGCCGTTTCCTAGTATTTGTAGGTGCAGGATCTCAGGTGTGAATGGACCTTTCCATTACGTCCCATAAGTGCTTTATTGGGTTCATGTCAGGCAAATATGGTCACCACACCATCCATCAGAACTGTCCAGAATACTCCTCAAACCAATTTTGGACAACTTGGGCCCAATGACATGGTGCATTGTCTGCCTGAAAAATCCCATCATTGTTGGGGTACATGAAGTTCATGAAGGGCTGCAAATGGTCACCCAGCAGAGCAACAAAGCAATTACCAGTTACTGACCTGTGTACCAGGACCAGAGGACCCACACTGTGCCATGTAAAGACACCCCACACACGTATGGAACCACCACCAGCTTGCACAGTGCCTTGTTAAGAGCTTGGGTCCATGGCCTCGTGGAGCATGTGCCATACCTGAACCCTACCATCAGCTCGTAACAACTGGTAGTGTGACTCATCGGACCACCTTACATGTTGCCAGTCTTCCAGGGTCCAATTACAATGTTCACGAGCCCAGGTGAGGTGCTGTGCCCGATGTCATGGTGTTAACAAAGGCACTGTGGTGGGTCTTCTGCTCCCATACCCCATTGATGCTCAATTACGCTGCACTGACCTGATGGATATGTCTCTGGTACCTCCTGCATTGAATGTGGATATTGAGCCAGTGTCACTTGTCTGTTAGCATCTACAATCTTGGTTAGACACCGCTGGTCACAATCATTCAGCATCCGTGGTCGGCCACTGCGCTGTCCACGGTGGGTGGTAATGCTTTCCATAATATATATTCTTGGTACTCACGTGACACTGTGGATCGAGAAATGTTGAATGTTCACACAGCTTCAGAAATTGAATGTCCCATCCTTCTGGCTTTTCACTACCATGCCTCATTCAAACTCTGATAATTCATGTCAGCTTGCCATAATATCCTACTGGCAGTTGTTCAACCTGATTGACGAGATTACAGCTCGCAACTGATAAAAATTGTGGCATGTGTTGAAGCCTTCATTCGATGCATACATACATGGTGTAACCAGGAAAGATAAGAGGAACTCATGGATAAGGAAAATGACATGATTGGAAGGCATGATGATCAGAGTAAAATTCCTGAAATGTCAATGGGCAAGACATGTTGCCAGCAGAACGGACCACAGATGAGCAATCCACGCGGGAGATGAAGGGTTGAAATTCGAGAGCGTGCTGGAATAACGTGGAGGAGAGTTGCTCAAGACAGACAGTTATATATATATATTATATACTGTATAAGGCCATAGACCACTAATAGCGGTATAACTATACCATCGGGATTAGAGGAAATGCTATCCCACAGTCGCCAACCCGCTTGGCCAGCGTGGTGAGTTATGGCCAAACCCCTCCAAAATTACTCCACAACTTAAATCTTAGCCCTCAGTCTCCTGCAGCTGGAATGTACCTGGCCAAGGCAGCGGCCAGTGTGACATGAAGGCAAAATGTGCTAAGAATCACTGGAGGACCGGTCTAGGCTGCCATTTGATGCTGACCTTGGCTACTTACAATGGACGCTCCCTTATCTTCTAATTTAAGACTTCTTGAATTGGAAAAGGAATTACAAAGGATCAAGTGGGACATCGTCGGGCTTAGTGAGGTAAGGAGAAAAGGAGAAGATCTCATTGAACTGAAAAGTGGACATCTCTTGTACTATCATGAGACAGATACTGGCAGGACTAGTGGTGTTGGATTTATAATAAACAAGAAACTGAAGGATAAAGTTGTAGAAGTTGAAAGTTCCTCTGACAGAGCTTCACGACTCGTTATCCAACTCTCGGGAAGATACCAGGCTCAGATTATTCAAACTTATGCACCCACCACAAGTCATCCTGAAGAAGAAATTGAAGAATTTTATGAGGAAATTCGTCATCTAAATAATAAAGGTAAGCAGCACTTAAAGATAATTATGGGAGATTTCAATGCAAAAATAGAGCAACGGCAACAGAATGAAACTACAGTAGGTAAATTCGGTCACGGCAACAGAAACCAGCGTGGAAATACTCTCGTAGAGTTTGCAGAGGCAGTAGGGTTTTTCATCTTGAACTCCTTTTTCAAGAAAAAGCCACACAGAAAATGGACATGGAGACATCCAAATGGGACGACAAGTGAAATTGATTTTATTATGTGTTACAAAAAATTCGTCATAGAAGACTGCAGTGTGCTAAACAAGTTCAACACAGGTAGTGACCATAGATTGGTGAGATGTAAGATGCACCTCAACACTAAACTCGAACGTAGCGAGCTCATAAGACAAACAAAATGTATTGACATAACCAACCTTAAAAAACACCATAATACCTTCAAGTTGGAACTGAAGAACAGATTCTCTGCTTTAGAAAGCCTAACATCGGAAGAAGTGGATATTTCTGAAGTTAACAGGAAAGTTAATAAATAAATACATCGCTCTTTCCACGTTCCAGAAACACACAGCAACCGAAAAATTGTTTATCAGCCGCCGCTGATAAACAATTTTTCTGTTGCTGTGTGTTTCTGGAACGTGGAAAGAGCGATGTATTTATTTATTAACTGTCGCCACGTATTTGGAATATTTTCACATAACAGGAAAGTAACCAAAGCTCTTATGGAAACAGCAACAAAATTAGCTGGGTCTAAGAACAAGTTGCATGTGAACAAATTATCAGGAAAAACCAAAATGTTGATGCAAAAAAGAAGAGAGTTGAGGACAACTAAAGAAGATGCGACTTCCAAAGTGGAATATATAGAGCTATGCAAGGCAGTACGAAAAAGTATCACTGAAGACGTAAGAAAATTCAACTGTGAACTAGTGAGGAAAGCAATTGAAAACAACCAAAGCCTAAAGATAGCAAAGGAACATCTCAGTAAGGGAAGAAAACAGATTATGGCACTGAGAAAAGAAGATGGTTCTGTAACAAGAAATAGAGGCAGAAATTTTGACAAGAGTGAAAGATTTCTACTCCAAATTATATGAAAGGGATGATACATGTACTCCAGACATCATGAAAGGTACCAGTACCAGAGTTCTCCCAGTCCTCCCAGCAGAAGTTGCACATGTAATCAAGAACATGAAGTGGGGAAAAGCTCCAGGAGAAGATGGAATTACTGTAGACATCATACAAGGATCAAGTGGAGAAATTGAAACAGTACTCGCCAAAATTTTCACTCGATGCCTTAATGAAGGGAAGATTCCTGAGGATTGGAACAACGCTACAATGATCTTGCTACATAAAAAAGGTGACATTGAGGATCTCAGGAACTACAGACCTATCAGCCTCCTATCAGTGGTTTATAAAATCTTCACTAAAGTTCTTTCACACCGCTTGAAGGTGACACTGGAAATGGCTCAACCGAGAGAACAAGCTGGATTCAGGAGTGGCTACAGCACAATAGATCATATCCACGTACTGAGAGAACTTATTGAAGGAGCGAGGGAATATGAACTTCCATTGTGCATGGCTTTTATCGATTATGAAAAAGCCTTTGATTCGGTGAAACCATCAGCAGTTACAATGGCTCTGAAATCCTGCGGTATTGAAGATGCATACATTAATATTATTAATAACATCTATGAAAATGCAAGTGCAAAGATTCAGCTGTTTGAAAATACAACACACATAAAAATTGGAAAAGGAGTGAGACAAGGTGGCACCATATCTCCGAAGCTCTTTAATGCCAATTGGAAAATGTCTTTCAATCACTGAACTGGGAAAACAAATGGATAAAGATTAATGGAGATTATCTAACCCACCTTCGTTTTGCTGATGACGTAGTCATTTTTGAAACTACCCCATCAGAGCAGCAGAGTATGATCCAGGAACTTGCTGACAAGAGTAAAGAAGTGGGATTAAAAATGAACTTTCAGAAGACAAAAGTGATGTTCAATGCTTTTACAAGAAATGAAAATTTATTTATTGATGGAGAAAAGCTGGAGATAACAGACACGTACGTTTATCTTGGACAGCAGATATCAAGTGAGGTCACATTGATGAAGAAATTAATCGGCATACAAAACTTGCCTGGAGAGCTTTTGGAAGAAACAGCATAATTTTCAAGAGCAATATGCCATTATGTCTCAAAAGAAAAGTGTTTGATCAATGCATCCTTCCAGTGCTTACGTATGGTGCAGAGACATGAACCTTAACTAAAAGAGACATACAAAGGCAACTCAAAGCAGCATGGAGAGGTGCATGCTTGGTGTAACCAGGAGAGATAAAAAGAGGAACTCGTGGATTCGAAAAATGACAAGAGTGGAAGACATCATGATCAGAGTTAAATCCCTGAAATGGCAATGGGCTGGACATACTGCCAGAAGGACAGACCATCGATGGACAGCCGAAATTTTAGATTGGATTCCAAGGGACAGGAAATGACCCAGGAGAAGACCACATGGAAGATGGGTGGATGAAATTCGAAGGTATGCAGGAGTGACATGGAGGAGACTGGCACAAGGCAGACCGTTGTGGAGAAAACTTGGGGAGACCTTCGTCCAGCAGTGGATTGATAATTGTTGACGATGATGATGATGATGATATAAAAGTTGCTGGTATTCATGTAAAAGAGCTGGTTTTGTCAAGAGAGATTTACACATTATTAGGTTATTGAATTGTGCAAGTTAGTTTTATGTGCCAGCACTCTATATATTCTATTCACTTTAGAATAATGGAACATAACAGAGATGCTAGGAGAGGAGTCCTATGCACAAATGCACATTGTTTGGAGAGAGCAGGAAATTACCTCAAAACTCAAACAATGGGAACTTGAATGCCACTATCTATCTTAATAATTTTGAAATTTATTTCGGTAATATTTGGAAATTCTACAATTTTCCAATATACTTAGTGTAATCATGACAGGTTATCAGACTGGAATTTCTTACTTTACCCACATATTATGATTAATGAAAGTTTGAAGGCATAAAAATATTATTATTAGTGAATAATCCATTTAAATATGTATATTATATTTTACAGGTTGTGAAGAAGAGGAAATGGTCATTGAAGATGAAATCATTGGTGAGAGCTTTGAGTTTTGTAATAGAGTTGACTCTGCCATAGGATGTATTTCAGTATTATGTAGATAGGGGTTAGAGTTTTATGGTAGAATGGCCAGGAGCAACCAAAATGAACTTATCATGTACATGCCAGAATTTTCTGTACCATTTCAGTACTTTGAAATGGCTTCACCAGGGTCATCAAGACTATATTAACCTTACGTATCTCCAAAAGGGTGGGTGGGGAGTATTGAAACACTGTGTTCCAGTGTTTATTGTGAAAGAGTTTAAGGGTGAGAACCACTTGTGTTGCAATTGTTATCGCTTTTTTATAAATACATAATATATATATAGGGGTCGAGGACCGAGAGCCACTCATCAGGGAAAGACTCCCCGAACCCTGGTTTTGTGCAGGTGTCTATGATATGTTATCTCCAAAACAAGGGTTAATTTTTTTTTCTTTTTAGTGTTATGCACCTGGTCTTCCCTTCCTGAACCAACAGCACAGAACTTAAATACAAAAACTTATCTGAAATGAAGCAACTGTAGACTTTATAATTCCAACTCAAATAAATCTGAACTTAAATACCAACACATCCTTTCCATATCATGCACAAGCATACCAACAGCAGCTGAACCCACTCCCAGACGTATCTTGAATTTTTGAAAGTAACCATATGGTGTCCTATGGCGATCTCTATCGGAATTCACAAAAAACTGAAACAAAAATTAATTGTTTTTGTGTTTTAATGGGTGTCAGCCAATGTTAGGTTAAATGCTGTGGGGTGGCTCGGAAGAAGATATTTTAAATTGAGGCCCGAAGAAAAATTAGTCCAAAGCTTAAGAGGTAGTAATGTTACATAGTCTGATTTTATAAGATTTTCCCGAATTAAAAGATATCAATAATTTTTCGAAATGAAATGAACAATATTTTAATGGATAATTATTTTTTAAAAAAGAAGAAAAAAGTATTTTTAACTGCTTTGTGGTATTGAACCGATTATTGCATATTCTTGTGATTATGACAAATTGGGAAAGGATATTTCTAAGTACGCGTTTAAAGACATTGGAATACCAGCTACTTAAGACATTGATATCAAAACTAGAACGTGTTCTCTTATCGAAAAGATCCAGAATGATACCCTGACTTTGGGGAAAAAGGTCCATATTGAGGAAATGCACATGATCTTTAGATCCCGTTTCACAAAACACTAGTCCTGGAGGATAAATGTCATTAATTTGGACAGAAGGAGTACCAAATGAAAATGTTATTATATCGTCAATGTATCTGAAGGAAAAAGTTGTGGGTGAACTAAATTTCTCCTCGTAGTGATGAACATAAAGGTTAGCTAACAGACTGGAGCAACAAGAACCCATTGGAACACCTTTTATCTGTACATACAAGCGTTTGTTGTCATAAATGTAATTATTTAAAATGCAAAAATTACATAGGGTTGTCCAATATTCAAATGTAACATCAAGCTGCCAACCAAACTGTTCAAATTAGACATCCAAAATTCTCCTTAGATCCTTCAAATCAATTGAGGTAAATAAATTTGTGAAATCAAATGTAGTAATCTGTAGTTCAGTATTATTAATTGAGTTAGCAAAATCCAGAAGTTTTCTATTGTTATCAATAATCCATGAAGTATTTTCAATTTGGCCATAAATAATAAATATTTTTTTTTAATTTTACAGGCTTGATTATTATAACTGTTTATTCCACAAGTAATAAATCTAAATTTTATGGGCTGTTTATGGAATTTTGGTACTGCAAAAATATATGGAAATTGTAATGCATTTTATTTATTTTTAATAATTTATTAAAGCCGATCAATTGTTTTTTTATTGTATTTAAAGTACAGTTTGTTACTACTTTATATGTATCTTCATTGGAAAGTACTAAAGCAAGTACCTGGTGATAAAACAAATTTTAACCCTTGTTTTGGAGATAACATATTTCATAGACACCTGCACGAAACCTGAACCTGGGTTCGGGGACCAGGGGAGTCTTTCCCTGATGAGTGGCACCCAGTCCCCGACCCCAAATGTTTACCATTATTATTTTTTATTGTTGTTGTATGTGAATTGTGAGAGTTTTAGTTTAGGTGTGTTAATTTAGTGGGATTCAGGGTTTTCTACGGGAAGTTCTTGGTTGAAGGTGTAGAGAATTTGACTTATATATACACTGAAGTGCCTCTGGTACAGATGAGCTTATGCAAAATACATAGCAACGTCACCTATGCGCCTACTCGGTTGCGTCCGCCAGTGCGTATATAAAGTGATAGACATCCTTGCGAGCTGTCAGAGCTGTTTTTGCATGAGAACGACAAGTAATAACGATTTAAGCGATTTTCAACGCAGTGTCATAGTTGGCGCTCGTGAGATGGGCCATAGTATTTTGGAGGTAGAAACAAAGTTCAGATTTTCACGGACGACCATTGCAAGGGTGTACCGTGACTACAAGAATTCCGACAAAACCTCCAACCTACAATACCAGTGTGGCCGTAAAAAGACATTGGGTGAACGTGACCATCATCAGCTGTCAAGAATCGTTTCACCAATAGGCGTGCAACACTCTCACAGGTATCGTCGGAATTCAATGCTGGAGCCTCAACAAGCATCAGCGTCCGGACTGTGCAACGTATCCTGCACAATATGGGTTTGGGAGCCGACGCCCAACTCAAGTCCCAGTCCCCTTGATTGGTGCATGACATAGAGCTATGCACCTCGCTTGGGCACAGTAACACCAGCACTGGACACTTGATGACTGGAAACAAGTAGCCTGGTCTGACGAGTCGCGTTTCCAACTGTATCGGGAAGATCGAAGGATTCGTGTGTGGCGCAAACCCCATGAAGCCATGGATCCCGCCTGTCAACAAGGAACTGTACCAGCTGGTGGGGGTCTGTAATGGTATGGGGTGTGTTTAGCTGGACTTCACTGGGACACTTGGTACGTCTGCAAACGTCTGTGACCAGCTAATGCTATGTGTGCATCCTTTCTGACGAGGTACACCCGTTCCAAGTATTAGACTGGTGTACTATTTTTTCTAGCACTTCAGTGTATATATATATATAGGATGCAAGGTCAGGTGATGCACAACATATCCCAGCCTCTCCTTGACAAATGTCAACCCCGCCTTCTCGTGGTGCATCCTGTTCCCACTGAAGAGGCTCTAACGACCGACGAATAGCGGTGTAACTATATGCCACTGGGATTTGAGGAAATGCTATCCCATACTCACCAACCCACTTAGCCAGTATGGTGAGTTATGGCCAAACCTCCCAAAGATGCTAAAACAGATTATGGCCCTGAGAAAAGAAGATGAGACTGTAACAAGAAATAGAAGTGAAATTTTGACAAGGGTGAAAGATTTCTACTCAAAACTGTATGAGAGTGATGATACATCTATTCCAGACATTACGACAGGTACCGGTACCAAAGTCCTCCAGTCCTTCCTGCAGAAGTTACACATGCAATTAAGAACATGAAACGGGAAAAAGCTTCAGGAGAAGATGAAATTACTATGGACATTATACAAGAAGCAAGTGGAGAAATTGAAACTATGCTAGGCCAAATTTTTCACCAGATGTCTCAATGAAGGGAAGATTCATGAGGATTGGAACAATGCTACAATTATCCTGCTACATAAAAAAGGTGATGTTGAGGATCTCAGGAACTAAAGGCCCATCAGCCTCCTATCAGTGGTTTATAAAGTCTTCACTAAAGTTCTTTCACATCGCTTGAAGGTAACACTAGACATGGCTGAACCAAGAGAACATGCTGGATTCAGAGTGGCTACAGCACTGTGGATCATATCCATGTACTGAGAGAACTAATTGAAAGAGCAAGAGAATATGGACTCCCATTATGCATGGCTTTTATTGATTATGAAAAGGCCTTCGATTTCGTGATACATTAAAATTATTAATAACATCTATGAAAATGCAAGTGCAAAAGCTTGGATATTTGAGGATACAGCATTAATAAACATTGGAAAGGGAGTGAGACAAAGTGACACTGTATCTTCCAAACTCTTTAATGTCACATTGCAAAATGTCTTTCAATCATTGAAATGGGAAAACAAAGGGATAAAGATTAATGGAGATTATTTAGCTCACCTTCGTTTTGCTGATGATGTAGTCCTTTTTGCAACTACCTCTTTGGAGCTGCAGAGTATGATCCAACAACTTGCTGACAAGAGTAAAGAAGTGGGATTAAAAATGAACTTTGAGAAGACAAAAGTGATGTACAATGCTTTTACAAGAAAAGAGTTATTGATTGACAGAGAAAAGCTTGAAACAACCAATACCTACATTTATCTTGGGTAGCAGATATCAAGTGAGTGTCATATTGATGAAGAAATTAATCTCTGTATAAAACTTGGATGGAGAGCTGTTGGAAGAAACAGTACAATTTTCAAGACCAGTATTCCATTATGTCTTAAAAGGAAATTGTTTAATCAATGCATCCTGCCAGTGCTTACAAATGGAGCAGAGACATGAGCCTTAACTAAAAAAGATGTACAAAGACTGCAGACAACTCAAAGAAGCATGGAGAGATGCATGCTTGGTGTAACCAGGAAAGATAAGAAGAGGAACTTTTGGATAAGGAAAATGACAAGAATGGATGACATCATAATCCGGATGAAATTACTGCAATGGCAATGGGCTGGACATGTTACCAGAAGAACAGATTACCGATGGACAACTGACATTTTAAATTGGATTCCAAGGGACAGAAAAAGACCCAGAAATAGACCCCCATGGGAGATGGATGGATGAAATTTGAAAGCATGCCAGAGTGACATGGGGGAGACAGGCTCAAGACAGACAATTGTGGAAGAAACTTGCGAAGACCTTCATCCAGCAGTGGATTGATAATGGTTGACGACGATGATGATATATATATACAGGGTGATCAAAATCGACCGCACAATAAACCTATCGGACGATTCCTCGTGGAGAAAGAAGTCTAAAACCGTTGTCCGATTGGACGTCGTATTCCAGAGATATTCATGCCGAACGTTCATGACGTCACATCTGGTAAGAATACAGACATTAGAAATAACTTACCCAATCACTTTGACAGGAAACATGTAATTTATTGATGTGTACCACTACAAAACAAATGATAAAACACGTGGATTCGTGTCAGATTACAACGTGTTCAAAATGACCACCTTGTAGTGCAGAACAGGCGGCAGCCCGCCGAGGAATAGACATCTGCATGTGTTGCAGCATAGCAGGGGTTACAGTTGTGACAGCAGTGTGTTAGGTGGCCACTAGGTCATGCTGGCTGTTGACAGGCCATCGATATACCAGTTCCTTTAGATGACCTCAGGGGAAGAAGTCTAATGGGTTAAATCCGGTGATTTAGTGGGCCATGCGACAGGATCACCACAGCCAAGCCATCGACCGGAATATTCCATATCCAGCCACTGGCGAACATTTGCATCATGCTGGAGCCATAAATTGCTGAGAACAGCCAATGGTACATTTTCCAGTAAGTCTGGCAAAGCATCACGTTAGAAAACCATGTAGTTGGCAGCTGTGGCACATTCGGGAAGAAGATATGGTCCCACTAGGATATCTCCCACAATACCACACCAGATATTAACAACCCCACCGGACCTGGTTAGCGTGTTCACGTGTTGCGTGCGGATTTTCCAATGCCCAAACATGACTATTATGGGTGTTGCAGATACCCTGCTGTGTAAACCTTGCTTCATCAGTCCACAAGATCCAGCGGATGAAAGTATTATCAGCAGCATGTTGCTGTAGCAGCCACTCACAGTATGCCTGTCTTCGAGGATAATCCTGTGGTAATAGGCCTTGCAGCCATGTGATGTGATATGGATGCAGGTCTTTGTCTTGTAGAACGGCAGGTATGGTACTTTGGTGCACACCAAACTGTTGCACGATCGCACTGCTGCTGGTCGTTGGCTGCTCCTCTATTAACTCTAGTGTGGCGTCCTAGAGGGATGGTGTTCTCACAGACGGTCCAGTGCCATTGTCTACACTTGGACGTGATGCGACGTTGCCTGTTTCGCACATTCTAGCGTCGAGCTGCCATATGACCTGGGTGTCTGGGTGCTGGGTATCGCTCGCTGTAGGCCCTTGCTGCATGCAATGCTGAACTATGGCATTCCCCCAATAGGAGATACATGTCACAATACTCTCTCAAACTGTACGACATATCGCTACCCACACTACTGTCAAATGTACTAACTCAGTGTGAGCTTACCTGCTACAGTCGCCAACCCCTTTTTATCCCTACCTGTCGTATCGCGCAGGTGTGCAACTCATGGTTTCACACCACCACGTCCTTCGAATATGCATACCTATCCCGTGCCACATTTTAAAATGTTGATTGCCTTTTTTTTTTTTTTTTTTAAATTGGAGGTTTAACGACCACCGTGAGCAACTCAATGGGCTATAAGTAGTTGCCCGTCCTGAATTTAGGACCACTGGTTACAGGGAAGTGAGAGTGTCAGTACTGTAGGACAAACATAACATCCATGCTTCACCGGGATTCGAACCCCAACCCCTTTCGGACAAATGATCAGAAGCCATTGCCTTAGACCACTGCGCCACCGGGATGGCTTAATTGCCTTGTGATAAATGCGTCTGTATAACTATCCTCATCGCTCTTCAATGAGCATGTGCGTTACCAGATGCAGGGATCGCATTCCTCCTAAAATTCCTAATATTTTGTGACCCTCCTTAAATTCCTAAAATTATACCTAAAATTTGCTATTCTTCCTAAAATTTTCGTAAGCTTATTTATTAAAAATACAACCGTTATTAACGCCAATAAATTTACCATTACGGTAAGGTAAAAAGACCTGTTATTGTAGAAACACAGCCTATATGCTGTGCTGCCGAAGGAGGGGAAATGACGCCATCGAGATGCACTTGCTTCGGGGCGGGCGCTCCACTTTTGTGCCTTCGAGCAGTTTTCGAGAGTAACAAGAGATCTAAGGGAAAAGGGAAGGGGTCATTTTCACCCCTGGTTTGCACTTTGCAGACGAACTCCGTGGCACGCAGAAGATCGTACTTTATTTTTGGACATGCCTCGTGGAACCTCCTCTTTCTGCTGATGTTTTGTTATTGTAAACCGCAGGTGGGTGGAAGCAAAGAGGAAACATGTGGCCTCCTTCCGTAACCTCCGGTAATGACGATGGGATGGTAGCTGAGTGTTATCGTGGCAGGCAGTAGAGCACATGATCATTAACCTTCGGTCGGCGACAGCGACCTTCGATGCGCAATGTATCTCGGCTCCGACTCGCTTTGACTGAACTTGCGTGAGATGCGTATGATAGTTTCTGGTTTTGCGTCTTTTATGGTGTTCTCTGTGCTGTGTGCAGGTTCAGTTCTCTAGTGGTGACTTCCTTTTTTTTTTTTTTTTTTCTATCTTCTGACATCCTCGCAGCCAAACTTCGGGAAGTTGTCTGGTTTTGCAATATTGGAAAGTGTTTTTGTACTTCCCTTTCATTTTCTGGTTAGTAATACAAGTGTTTAAGATGCCTAAATCCAAAACGAAATTTCAAGATGCGTGGCTCGCCAAAGAATTGGACGGAGTGAAGTTGAAAGAATGGTGTTCTGCAACTGAAACAATATTTTCTGCTAAGTGTATATTGTGTTCAGAAATTTTCAATATTTCTAATAGTGGCTTTTCACAAATAAAAGCGCATCATAAAGGGAAAAAACATTTGCAGAAATTTCAAAGTAAATTTCAAAATAAGTCCATCCTGTGAAAGCCTTTGGAGGACGGGTTCTTCAGCCCAAAACAAATATTAGTTACTGAGTCATGATTTACAGTTGGCTAAAGCCGAAGCATTATGGGCCATGAAAGTTGCTAAGGACAATATGTCTTTTGTTTCATGCACTGAAACAGTTGAACTTTTCAAAGAAATGTTTCCTGATTCTGCTATTGCAGCCAAAATGCAACTTAAAGAAAATAAGTTGCTTATGTGATATCACATGGATTGTCAAAATATTTTGAAAAGGATTTGAAAAAAGACATTGCATCTAGTAGCCCAGGAAAGGTTACTATAGCATTTGATGAAACTACAAATACACAAGTGAAACGGCAGTTGGATGTGTATCTCAGGTACTGGTCTTCAGAAATAAATTCAGTTTCTTGCCGATACCTAACAAGCGTTTTTCTGAGTCATGCAACAGCAGATATTTTGCTAAAAGAAATTCTTGATGTGTTATCATCCTTCAATATTTCGTTGAACAGAATTATTTGTGTATCCATGGACAGCCCAAATGTAAATAAGTGCTTTTTACGCAAATTCAATGAAGTTGTAAAACAAGAAACAGGCCAGAAATCTTTGGAACTGGGTTTTTGCAACCTGCATGTTGTTAGTAATGCATTTAAAAATTTTTTGACAAGCTTAAATATAGATTTTGACAAATTTGCTACTGATATGCATTACTTTTTAAAGAGTAGTGCTGCAAGACGAGAGGATTATAAATCTGTCGAGGATATAACATTGGTCACAGCCAAATTTCTTTTGCGTCATGTCAGCAACAGATGGTTAACCGTTGGTTCTGTAGCCCAGAGGCTCTTAGATTAATGGCTAAATATTACAGAATATTTTTTAAACTTCTTGCCATCTCAAAAAATATTTGAAAAACAACTACGCAATCCTGCAAGGTATAAAAGAATTCACTGTTTCCTGAAAAATGAGCGAACTCCTTGCTATTTAGCATTAATTTCATTTTCACACCAAAATTTTGAAAAGTTTTCATTATGTTATCAGAGTGAAGAACCAAAAATACACCAGTTATATTCTGATTTAAATACTTTAATGAGAAATGTTATGGCTCAGTTTATCCAAGATGATGTTATTGCAGGGAAATTTGGAGAAGACCTAAAGAATGTAGATTTTGAAAACAAAAATTCATGGAAAAAACTAGGGAGTTAGAAGTTGGTATGAAGACAAAAAATCTCCTCAGGAATGTTCAGGAGACCAGGCAGAAATTATTTCTCTTAGATGTAAGATCATCACTAATTGCAACCACAAAATATTTAAAGTCAAATTTGCCATTCTGCAATCAAAAGCTAAGAGACATAGAAGTTTTAAAGGTAAAAGAACCAAAGAAAGAGTCAACTCAACTTTCAGTCACTGAAGGACTTTCAGAAATAACCAGAATTTCAAGTGTTTTGCATCTTTCTGAGGAACAAATTGATAGAGTAAGAGAAGAGTGGAAACTTTTAAATTGCGATAAGCCAACTCTAGATGAACTAGTGAAATTTTCAGAGGAAGGGCATATTCCAGTGCGGATTGATCATTACTGGCGTAATATATTTAGTATTAAAGACTCTAGCGGAAAAGAAAAATACTCAAATCTTGCTAAACTCATCAAGTCAATTTTAGTTTTACCTCATGGTAATGCTGATGCAGAAAGGGGATTTTCGGTTAACACTGCTCTGTTAAGGAAGGACAAGGCTGACTTAAAAGACTCAACTATAACATCATTCAGAATAGTTAAAGGGGCCATTAAACACTATGGATGTGTAAGTAAAGTTCCCATAACAAGATTTTTGGTAAATAGTGTTCGTGATTCACATAAATTTTATAAAGAGTATGTTGATAAGCTGAAGGAAGAAGAATCACAAAAGGTAAAAGAAAGGAAGCAGAAAGAGAGGGAAAATAAGGAAAAGCAGCTAGAGAAAAAAAGAAAAGCTGAGTTTGATGACAAAATAAAAGAAAATGATGCAGAAATAAATAGGCTTAAAAAAGATAAAGAAGCCTCCCTAGCAGTAATTCAAGAGGGAACAGAAAGAATGAGAAAATCTGTAGAAAAACAAAATACTGTTGAAATAGCAGTTGCCTCTAACTTGATCATACAAGGTTCAGCTGAAATAAAGAAAACTGAAAGTAAATTAGTTGTGGTGGAAGCAGAAAAAGATAGGCTTATCAGGAAAAGGTTAAAACAATAATATGAAAAAGGTAATTCAGTGAACAATTGTACATAGTTCTTGGTTTTCAATTACCTTTTTAGGATATTATAATTTAATGTGAAACCTGAAAACTTTACTGTGAAAATCGTGAATTGCTTCTGGTTCAACAGCATATTAATGTTCAAAGTGAAACTTGAATGTGGTAAATATACTTGAATATGATAATAACACGTGAAAAGATAAGAACTGAACATTAGAAGTAAATCATACTTAAACTTTAGACATTAGACGTTATGCAAAAAATTTGGGTGTGAACTTCGACCATATATACTAATGGACTGCGCATTGGCAATAGCTGCATCAAAGCCGCCATGGCTCCAACATTGGGCACGTCATCATCAGACTCCAAATTTCGTGTAAAAATGCTGTTATGATTACTAATTTACGCTGCAGAACTTCAGTGTTTTCGGTGTATTCTGTGAATGCGCCTCATATATAATGAAAACTCTTCAGGTAAGTTTACTTATGAGCTATATACATGCATGATCGGGTTGTTTACATTTCGTGATTTATAATGTGATGAACATTTGCGAAGAATTTGGAACATGCATTCCATTTTTTTTTCCTTAAGTTACTATATTTTTATATCAATAGCTGCAAGTTTCTGGTTAAGTAATTGAACTTTGTTGACTTAGGTATTTATTTCGTTTCTTACCCATGAAAAATCATAGAACTTCCTTTACTATATCGCTCAGAGCAACCATAAGCACAGCAGGTGTAACCCATCTTTTTGACTGATGTCATGGGATTTTATGTTGGAGCCAGAAATTTTGATGTGATGCGCAGTCTATCAGTATATATGGTTGAAGGGTGTGAAGCAAACTCTTTACAATGTATACAAAGTTGTTTTATTAGATGTATAATGTATACAAATATACATCTAGTTTTTATTGAAATACACTCCTAAAATTTTCCTAAAAATTCCTAAAATTCCTAAAATTCTTACCTAAAATTTTCCAGAAGTATGCTATGATCCCTGCGGATGTGATGCAAACTTTCAACGTGTATATCTCCGGAATGCGATGTCCGATCGGACAACGGTTTCCGGCTTCTTTCTCCAAGAGGAATCGTCCAGTAGGTTTATTGTGCGGTCAATTCTGATCACCCTGTATATATATATGCGGATAGCAAATTTTATTTACTCATTGTTTACGTTACTCATCCTACCAGCGTAGCAAGTAACTTTGTGAAATATTTTCATGGTATTAAAATGAACCTTATTGAAGAAATCTTTCTACAAATTTCCCTATACAGTGAACAGTTTGCACCCTTTTAGCATGTCTTTTTTAAAAAAGTATGTGCTTATGTTATCATTTTGTCCTTTCATCTGTGGACACCATATCTTTGCAACTATTGGTTCAATTTAAAAAATTCATTTTGCATTGGGAAGATTGAAATGTGAGAATGATCATCTCTGATTTCTGGTTTTCTTCTAATGCATAACTTTGCTGTTAGAGGGTGTAAATGCAGATGCTATCAAATTCAAAATGCATTTTATTCCATATCATTGCTTCTAAATATCCGACTGAAAAAATTATTTCTTCCATTCAACACCACTTTATAGCGAAGACTATTTTGGGTACAGATTTTCAAGTAGTGCTCAGTTTTTCCACTAGGGAGTGAAAGCTTCAGTTGCAATTTTCTCTATATCTCTGCTTCTAAAAGTCCAATTTAAAAAAAATCGTTTTGAGTCTGATAGAGCTCCTACTGGAAAATGTTCTGCATATATTTCTAATTTTTTGTTAAAGAACAGACTTGCCAATAGGGGGAAGGGTAAGTGTATAATTTCATTTCTGATGTATTTGCAGTAATATCTGCTGTTCTGAATACTCACTGAACTGAAAAAATTGTTTCGGATCATACCACTCACCGTGAAAAGCTTTTTGAGAATGTCTTCTGCTTAAAATAATGCATAGTTTTTCTGCCAGAGTGGCATAGGTATATATCATAGTTTTCTCTATCTCTGCTTCAAACAATTCGATTTGAAACATAATTTCTTTCAATTACTAATCAAAATCAAATGTTATGAGAATTTTACTAGGAAACACTTTTATTTAAATTGCAAATTTTCGGAGAAAACTCTTCTTCTTCTTCAGGCTGTCTTTTTGTTGTCACTTATTCCTGTCACTATCGTGGTTACGGTTAATCTTGAAGGTTACGGTTATTTTTCATCAAATCCTGCCAGATGTTAGGCAGGGAAAATCCTCTGCAGTCATTGATGATGGAATTTTTATTTTTTTCAATCTCTATTCCTTCTTTTAGATTTCTTTTTTGAAAATTGTTTTGGAAACTGATGACTTTAAGAGAATTCCATTCCATGCTGTGACTAGTTTCTCCAACATGCCTATCTAAACCAGTCTTGTTGGAGCAATTTTTTATAGCAGCTTTATGCTCTGCTATACGAGTTTCTAGTCTGTGACCTGTTTCTCCTGTGTAAGATAGTCCACAACTACGTTTTACTTCATAGACTATACCTTGCATTTTTAATATATCTTCTTCTCTTTGAACTATTTTAGGGAATTTTTTTTAACTTTGTTCTCTAAACTTGGAGCTAGCCTAATGTTGTACTTTTTACTAACTTTCTTTAAAGACTCAAGTAAACCTTTGTGATAAGAAAATTTTGTAGTGAATTTTACTTGTTGCTTTTGCAGGTTCTTCATACCTTTAAAATTCAGAAGCTTCTCAATTTCTTCTTTAGGATAGTTATTTTCTGCAAGTATGACTTTAAGTTCTTCTTTATGGGCTTCTTTCTTATCTGCTGTAGAAACTATTTCATTAATTATTTTCTAAAAACTGACTTGCTACATTTTTCTTAATAGAAACTGGATGATAGGAATTGCAATCCAATAGTCTATTAGTATTCATTGTTTTTTTTATACCAACTAGTGAGGAATTTTTCATCTTCATAATAGATAGCAATATCAAAGAAGCTAATTCTTCTTTCTTTTTGAATTTCAATAGTGAACTTAAGGGAATCATCTACACTGGCGGAAAGTGAAAAAGAACACCAAGAAGGAATTGGCGGACGATCATGAAATTTACATATGTTGATGGGGTTGAGTTTACGTAGGTGTGATGTTAATTTCGGGACCAACTGGTGAGCGCTTACGCCGCAGCATGGCATAATATGCAAATTATTGTCGGTGGTATTTAAGGAGTACGCCGAAGTGAATGTAATCAGTCGTCGGCGTACGGACACATGCGAAGACCCTGAAGAAGCTGCTATGCCTGGACATGGAAGACGTGTACGATTTCGGGTGGTCGTATCGTCGTATTGCGGAGCGAATTGGACAGGAAGTATCGGTGGTGGTACGATGGTGGCGTAGATGGTCCGAGGAACATTCCCACACGAGAAGACATGGAACCAGGAGTCACAGACGGACTGATGAGCGGACCGATCGACGCATAAGAAGAGCGGCATTGTCAAGCAGAACATCCACTGCGACGCAAATCCGAGCTGCCGTTGCACCTGAGGTGACTGTGCGAACAATCCGCAACCGTCTACTGGATGCAGGACTACGTGCACGTGTGCCTCTGGCATGTGTACCTATGACTCCAGCCCACCATCAGGAACGGCTGCAGTGGTGTCGCCAACGTCTGCACTGGAGAACGCAATGGCGATCTGTCGTGCTCAGCGATGAAAGCAGATTCTGCTTGGGAGCCTCCGATGGCCGTATGCGTGTTCGCAGACAAACAGGGGAGGGTCTCCACCCTTCTTGCATCTGCCAGCAACACACAGGGCCTACAGCTGGTCTCCTGGTGTGGGGAGCGATTAGCTATCACTCCCATACACAATTAGTGTTTGTACCGGGTACGCTAAACAGCACCTCCTACATCAACATCATTCAGTCCGTTGTTGTGCCATTTGTAAGGTCGGTCCATCGTGGTGTTTTCCAGCAAGATAACGCACGCCCACACACAGCACGTACAATGCAACATGCACTTCAGTGTGTGAGACAACTTCCATGGCCTGCACGTTCACCGGATTTGTCCCCCATTGAGCACGTGTGGGATTTTATGGGACAACGACTTATCCGGTCTCCACGGCCAGCCACGACTATCCCCGATTTACGCGTCCAGGTTGAGGATGCTTGGAAATCAAAACCCCAAACTTACATCCAACATCAGTACAACAGACTCCATACCAGAATTGCACAGTGTGACGCAGTTCATAGCGGTTCAACCTCGTACTAACCATGTTATATGGAAATGTTATTTTTCAGTTTACCAGCAAATACAGCTGTATTTTGCCATAATGTTTTGATCACGTTATCCTCTGTATTCCGTTATTATGCTGTATAAATTTTGTTGGTATCAGACGTCTCCTTCTTGATGTTCTTTTTTCACTTTCCGCCAGTGTAATTCATTGAATGAGTCTAGAATTCTTTCTGGAACAATTTCCTTGTCGGAGAGCTTTTCTGGTGTGAAAGGTTTTGCATATGATTAAAAAAATGTTCTTAATACATAAGTTTGCCACTAAATGACACAAGCATGTGTTTTCTTTTGCAGCAATATCTGCACAGTTATACACCGGATTTAAAAAATCCTTTTTCAGTCAGATACTACTAGTAGTACAAACTACGAAAACATTTTGTGCATAGTTCCTGTCGACATTAATGCAAAATTTTCTCTAGGGGGTGCAAAAGTTTAATGTTTTTCTCAACATATCTGTGGTTCTAAAAGTGATTTAAAAAATTCTAACACCAGACACTGTTCACCATGTAAAACACTTTGCATTTACTTGTAGGTTTTTTGTTTTTTTTTTTGCAGTTCATAGTCTTGGCACTAGGTGGTGTTAGTATGTATTTATGTATATTTTCTTTTTATACTGTATGCCATTTGCTAGAGTTAAGATGGGGAAAATTTTCCTTCCTCTTTCACACTTTCACTGCCGCGTGACGCTGAACGGTGTCATACAATATTTAGCTCAGGTGGCGACAACGCCAAACGGCGTCTTAATCATGGCTTCATATTTTGCTTCCTAAAACCTTCAGCACTTAAAGAGAGTTATATATTTTGTTACTGGCACTGAAAATGAGTCTCCAACTGTCTAAAAGTGACAGCGGATTTTTTCCCACACGGTTTAGGGAAGGGAAAGTAAGTTGACTTCCCATAGACTTAACACAGCATGCGCTTTTGACTGCAATGTTTATTTTCCTTTGAACGTCACTGGTTTTGCGGTGAAGGGAACTATCAATAAATAAATGCTTGAGTGGCAATAAAAAGTATTTGCCACTTAGAGTTTATATGTCACACAGAGGCTTATTGAGGAGGCTAAAGGGATTTCAAAGAAACCCATATTCACTTTAATACTTAGTTTTGCGGAAACAATGGATATATTCGGACGCGCTATCACCGGTCCCTCTCAACCAAAAGTTCCTGGGCTGGCACATTCTTCCGTGAAAATAGGAGATGATGCCAATAATCTGTCGTCAAGTACAGAAGCTTATACTTTTACTAGCTGTAGTACAACCAGCAGTGAAAGTGAGAATGAAGAATGCTGCATTCTTTCTCATACTCTGTTTAAACGGATTTTGGCTACACATTGGTGTGGTGGTCCCGACATCATGAGAAGAATTCCGTTCACTGGTGTACCAGGGCTGAAAATTAATATGATAGGTGCTGAGCCAATCGATTTTTTTAATCTTTTTGGAAATGAGGATTTTTACGATCTATTAGTTAGGGAAAGTAATGCATATGCTGTAGAAGTGTTTATCTCGGGAGTTACTGTAGGTTCACGGATAAATGAATGGAAGGATGTGTCAGTAGAAGAGATGAAAGTTTTTCTGGGCCTTCTGTTTCATATGGGCATTGTACAAATGCCCCATCTCCAAGATTACTGGAAAACAGATCCATTATTCAAAATGGACTGCTTTTCTTCAAATATGAGCAGGAATCGTTTCCTTCTGATCATGCAGTGGCTTCATTTTGCAAGAAATCCTCAACCTGGCGAAGCAATTACAACCAACCGCCTTGAAAAAATAATGCTTTTACTGGATTTATTTAATGATACCATAGAGAGCATATTCTACCCTGGAAAAGAACTTATGATTGATGAATCAATGGTTTTATGGAGAGGTCGTTTGATATTCAAACAGTACATGAAAGGAAAACGTCATAAATATGGGTTGAAACTTTATATGCTAACGGAACCAAATGGTATGATTCTAAAAATTTTGGTTTACACAGGGCAACTGGACTCCCTTGGGGTGGGGGGGGGGTCATGCTGCTAATGTAGTTTTAAAATTGATGGGAGGGAAGCTAAATGTTGGTCATGCTATTTATATGGATAATTTTATAATAGTTACAATCTTGCATTGCAGTTGTTGAAAAATTACACTTATTGCACTGGAACTCTCCGTGCAGACCGACGACATCTTCCTAAGGATGTCACGAAAAGTAAACGTTTGAAGAGGAAAGGAAATGCCTATATTCCAATGCTGTTGCAGTGTGCAAACGGAAAGATAAAAGGGATGTTCTCTTCATTACCACAGAGTTCGAGGATGATTTAGTTCAAACTGTAAATAAAAGGGGACAGATAAAAGAAAAACCAAAGGCTGTTATCAACTATAATAAATTTGTCAGGGGTAGATCGTCAAGATCAAATGCTAGCGTACTATCCTTGTGAAATGAAAACCATAAGATGGTACGAGAAGCTAGGAATACATATATTTCATATGATGACAATCACTTTCCACAACTTGTATAATAAATTCTCAGGGAAGAAGATAAGCCCCTACGATTTTAGGCTATCCATTGTACGTCAACTTTGAATTAAGAGCCATCAACTTCTCGAGCGAAGATATCTAAATCATTAAAAGTATGTGGCCATCTTCCAGTCAAAAAAACAAAACACAATGGGACGTTTTTGAGGAGACGATGCAAAATGTGCTCTGCCAAAGGGATTCGCAGGGACACTCTCTATTACTGTGCCCAGTGCCCAGAAAATCCTGCACTGTGCTTCCAGCCGTGCTTCAAATTATATCATCGTAGATAAGGGATAAATATTTTGTCTTCCTATTTTGCTAAAGAAAAGTATGTTCCAAGTTGAACTGCATGTTTGTGTGTGTGGGATATTTTACCCTACCCAAATCAAAATGTATGGATTTTGTATTTATCCAGTTATGCATCATGACACTGTTTATGGAATTTTTTGGCATTTGTAAGTATTATTTATCTTGTTTTATATGCAACAATGTTCGAAATATGTATCCAGTAAATGTCTACTTCTGCATCAGAACAATATTTAATTGCTGGCAGAATTATAATTACAAATATCAATTATGGATAAATTTTCTCATATTTTAGAATTGCTAAGTCATGCAAAGCTATGAGATGCGAACACACGGCTGGTTGATCCAAACACATAAAAGCTCAATCGTAGTGACGCCTTGTGGCGTCGTGGGAGATTTGCACGGGTTTCATACAGGCACCGCGTGCTTGCCGCTGATATAGTACGACAGCAGCGAACGTGTTAAGCAATGCAGCCCCCCCCCATCCCCCTACTAAGAGGTGCATAAATATCCATTTTTTTTTTTTCTTCTGTAGTTTCATAGTCTTGGCACTAGGTTGTGTTAGTATGTATTTATGTATATTTTCTTTTTATACTGTATGTCATTTGCTAGAGTGAAGAGGGGGAAATTTTCCTTCCTCTTTAAGCAATGCAGTCCCCCCACTAAGAGGTGTGTCAATATCCACTTTTTTTTTTTTTTTTTTTTTTTATCTTCCCCTATCTCTACTTCTAAGAGAGGTATTTGAAAAATTATTTTTCTTTAGCAAAGCTAAAGAATACTTTTACCATATTTTCTACTTTTCCATTTTTCAAAATTCTTTCATCAGGGGCATCAGTATATATTTCTATTTGAAAGAGTTACTTTGATTCAAAAAATGTGTTACAAAAATTCTCTCTTTTTTGTGAGATACTCTTTTTATGAACAGTGTTCTGAACCCATTTTCTTTTTTAAGTAACATACAGCTTTTCCACTAGGGGCATACAGTTATAGCATATTTTCCTCTATATCTCTTCTGGGTCATTCTATGCCAAATCAAAACAGCACTCAACCTTGACACCTCCAATTTGAACGAAAATTGGTGAGAAGGTAGTCCTTATGTAGTAAAGTAAAAATAAGTTTTGGGGAATTTTCCACTGGGTTGTTTTGAAAATAAAGGTTAAAATTTTGAATTTTTCTGCATTTATTGAAAATTTGCAACCATTCAACTTTTAATCTCTTGAGATAAAAATGTGTTATCCAGTCGATTCTGCTATCAATAGAAAGCTTATTAAACACGCTTTAACATAATAAAAATTGCATCATAAAATTTCCCTTCCAATTTAAAAAATTCTAAATTTAAAAATTTTAAAATAACATTTTTCAAAAAGTGACATTTAATTTTTTTTTTTTTTATTATTATATGTTGTACTTCTTGATATCATTGACATGTCATAAAAGTTTGGGAGTGGCAATCTAAAAGTTTCTAAAGTTACAAAGAAATTTTGTTTTCAGTAAGTTATGTTCCACAATGTATTGCATCTATTCCTATCTGTATTTTTTTCTTTTTTTTTTTAATTACAATGCATGGATTAAAGTTTATTATATAAAATTTGTGTGGGGATTCAATGTTTACCAATGTAAGATACCTTTTAACGCTCAATTTCTTGATAATGGTTAAATAAGATTTCTTGTTATTGCTTTATTTACAGTAAAAAGTATCTCTGCCATAGCCAATGTGCCTAGTGGTCTTTCTTTCTAAAAGCCAATCAGATTTGGCCTTAGTATAACTTAGAGCTGCACAGGGGCATATTTAGACCCCCTACCCCCTCCAGACACACAAAGTTAATTTTTTTTTTCTAAATGCTACTTACATTAGAAAAAAAAAATGCTTTAAATTTTTCCTTTATTTTCCATTAACTTTTATTTTGTTCTGGTGGATTTCAAAAACTTCCATTTCTTTTTTTTTTTTTTTTTTTTTTTTTTGTGTGTGTTTCTCCAATAAGAAGGAAGCATACATACTTTGCAAGGCAAAATATCCTACTCTGAAAATTGGATTTCCAAGTTTTGTGAATTAAGGCCTAAAAATTGTGCTCTTGCTAGTGCAAGTAACACTCATGTCATCTGTGTATGTACTATTCACTAAAATTGCATTATTGGACTTACCGTTAAATCCATGTTGAACACTTACCACACATGTTGACTTCCGTATTTCCGTTGTGTAGATGCGCCATGGGTTTTTTTTTTTTTCATTCGGTTGCTGTTCCTTTTTAATTGGCCTCATCACTAAAGGAATTTTTTCCTTTGCTGCCTCTACATTTCGTTACATTTTTTACCCGAGTACTTTCGGTAACATTCCGTTACCGTCATCTAGGGGACATTTTGCTCCGACCAGCACGGACCGTGTCGGCAGAGCATTAGGTGGTTCTTGTGGGCTGCATCTGTTCACGGCTATCGCTTCCTCTTAGGCATTGTGGCGCCATCTCTTGTTGGCTAGCGATCTCATTTTTCGAACTTTTCCGTTTTTTTGCTCAATTTTAATTAAATTCCTCCAGCTGTTTCTTAAAATATTAGGGACATTGTGGTTGCAAACTTTTGCTCTATTTTTTTCTATCATTACCGACTCTGCTATTCTGAGGTGTTTCTCGGATTTACAGCTTTTTATGATTTTTATATTTTCAAATTTAGGATATTTTTGGTTAGCCAGACAATATTGAATAAGTGCAGTTTTTTCTTCTTTTATATGAAAACAATATATTTACATACAAGAACAAAATTTACAAGCAAAATTCAGGAGGCCCAATGGGCTCACCATCATCAACTTTATATGCTGAGGTTGTGATGAACGAGGCTGAAGAAAATGTCATGCTGAGTATGGAAGAAAAACCAGAAATATACTGTCGATACGTGGATGACATTTTCATTCTATCAAAACTGAACGAAGAAGAGTTAAGAAAATTAACCAAATGTTACAGCTCTTTATACCCAACAATAGAACTTACAGTAGAAATGGAAAAAAACAACACAATGGCTTTTTTGGATGTACAAGTTATAAAATCCACAAATAAGTTGCAATACAGAGTGTATCAAAAAGTTCATTTGTTCCTGTTCTAATCCCGTACAATTCGGCACATCCTTATCCACAAAAATGCAATAGTCTGAAAACCTTAATTAAAAAAGCATATACGCACTCTGAAAATATTCAGTTCATTAATGAAGAAATAAAATTCATAAAAAAAATTGCAGGTAGTTTTGGTTATCCAACCCATTTAATAAAAAAATGGAACACAGAAGTACTAAAGAAAATAAAAAATTATGTAGTAATAAATAAAAATGAAATCAAATATCTAAATGGTTTTCCTTACATTAAAGATACTACTAATGAAATTAACAATATTTGTAAAAAGCGTAACATTCAAATTGGAGGAAAAGTAAATACTATCAAAAATATAGTAATAAAAAATAATGAAAAAATAAAAATGTTAGAAAAAGCAGGTATTTACTTAATTCCTATTACAGAAAACCCTCCAATGGCATATATAGGAAGTACCAAAAATAAGCTTAAACACAGGTTAAAACAACATGTAAAAAATTGGCATAAAAAAGAAGAAAAGACTGCACTTATTCAATATTGTCTGGCTAACCAAAAATATCCTAAATTTGAAAATATAAAAATCATAAAAAGATGTAGATCTGAGAAACACCTCAGAATAGCAGAGTCGGTAATGATAGAAAAAAATAGAGCAAAAGTTTGCAACCACAATGACCCTAATATTTTAAGAAACAGCTGGAGGAATTTAATTAAAATTGAGCAAAAAAACGGAAAAGTTCGAAAAATGAGATCGTGGCCAACAAGAGATGGCACCACAACGTCCGAGAGGAAGTGATAGCCGTGAACAGATGCAGCCCATGAGAACCACCTAATGCTCTTCCGACACTGTCCGTGCTGGTCGGAGCAAAACGTCCCCTAGATGACGGTAACGGAATGTTACCGAAAGTACTCTGGTAAAAAACGTATCGAAATGTAGAGGCGGCAAAGGAAAAAAATTCCTTTAGTGACGAGGCCAATTAAAAAGGAACAGCAACCAAATGAAAAAAAAACCATGCCGCATCTACACAGCGGAAATACGGAAACCAACACGTGCGGGTAAGTGTTCAACATGGATTTAACGGTAAGTCCAATAATGCAATTGCGTTAATGCACGTCAAAAAACGAATTAACTTTTCAATTGCGAAGAAAGGTGGCTTGATCACGCTAGTTACGTTAACTAAAACTTTTACAAAAAGTTCGTAAGTTGGAAGCTTTCGACCTTATCTTAGGTCTTCATCACGCCAATGGAGGACTAAGATTGTTGCCAGATTCTACATTTGAATTTTTCCTATTTTTGTTGCCAAAACTTAGAATTGATCTCCAGATTAACGGAATGTAGAGAGGAGATTCGGAGTTGCAAGTCATTGAGTTGAAAATAATTTCTATGCTTTCACGGTAACGGAGGGCAAACGATTGTCAAACGAAGCAATTCGTTTTGCTTCGTTCCAGTGGGGAACTGCAGATGTGTCTTCCATTGTCAAAATAGACAAGGCAGTGTTGGGATTGCCTTTCGAAACATCTTTTCTGTGTTCTAAAATTCTATGGCTTATGCTCCTGTATGTGCTTCCAATGTATAAGTTATCCCCAGTAGAAGAAGAGATAGGAATGCAGTAAACTCCTGGGAGGTTCAGGCTTTCAACTTTGTCCCTATCCCTTTGTAGAAGTTTCAAGATGTTTGGGGTAGATTTAATGGCAAGATGGTAACCAAAACTTCTAAAAAGAATCTGTAACTTATAAGCATAGGAAGGATGGTAAGGAACAGAACCACAGAATTTCAGGTCTTCTTTCTTGTGAGGAAGGAGGCATTCGATTTTCGAATGGTTTTCATATTTCTTTATGAGGGAGTTGACTGTAACAGCAGGGAAACCATGAGAGAGGGCTATTGTAGAAATTTTGGAGAGTTCTTCTTGAAGAGAGAGTTGGCTGTTGCAAATGATATGAGCCCTGTGGATGTAGGACTTCAATGCTGCAAGCTTGTAGAGATGCAGGGTGCAAGATTTGTAGGGAATGATGTTAGTGGCTGCAGAAGGTTTTCGATAGACGGAACGAGTAATGGAGAGATCAGCGTTTCTGCAGATAGATACATCCAGGAAATCAATTTTGTGATTTACTTCCTTAGATATAGTGAGCTTAATGGAAGGAAATTTTTCTGTAATGGAGTTGATCAGTATCTGTAGCTCAGACTCGGAATGTGGCCAGCTAATGAAAATGTCGTCTACATATCTTAACCATAGGGAAGGTTGAAAAGGGTGTAGAGGAATTATGGAAACTTCAATATGTTGCATGTAGATTTCAGCAAGCAGAGGGGAAAGAGGTGAGCCCATGGGGAGACCAGATTGTTGCCTATACACAATTTTGTTGAAAACAAAACAACTATGTTGATGAATAGTGTGGAAACAATCATAAAGATCTTTGATAAGAGGACCGGGGTTCAAAATGAAGAATCAATTTCTTCATGAGGAGCATGTAGGAATCAAAATATGGTACAGAGGGAAACAAAGATTCTACATCAAGAGTATACAGATTATCACAAGGAGGAAAGGAATTAGGAAGGTTGTGGATGAAGTTTGAAGTAGAGACAACTGTATGAGGATGGTTGGCTGCCAGGGATTTGCATTTGAGGACCAATCTCTTTTCAAGGTTTACTGCTGGAGAAAAAGAATATTCCACTAAAGGTCTGATGGGGTTACCAGCTTTATGCAGTTTCACTTGCAGGAAGAGCCTGGGAGTTCTAAAGTAAGGAGGGGGTGATATATCACCAAGGAAGGATTGAAGAGTTTCTTTCTTAGCTAATCTGTCAACTGAGTTTTTGAGTGAGTTGGTGGTGTCTGACTGTAAAGGGATGCAGTTGGCAGATGTAAGAAAAGAAAGCACTTTTTGGTTTAGAGTTTCTTTACCAATGATGACTGGGCAACCAACTTTATCTGCTTTGCATACGGCTAGGTCATTTTCTTGAATAAATGACCTGAATTCTTTTAAACAAGAAGAAGAGTACTTGATTGGCACAGAATTTTGCTTGGATAAGATAACAGCAGCGTTGGCACGAAGGATAGGCTGCTGAAATTCTGTGGTTCTGTTCCTTACCATCCTTCCTATGCTTATAAGTTACAGATTCTTTTTAGAAGTTTTGGTTACCATCTTGCCATTAAATCTACCCCAAACATCTTGAAACTTCTACAAAGGGATAGGGACAAAGTTGAAAGCCTGAACCTCCCAGGAGTTTACTGCATCCCTATCTCTTCTTCTACTGGGGATAACTTATACATTGGAAGCACATACAGGAGCATAAGCCATAGAATTTTAGAACACAGAAAAGATGTTTCGAAAGGCAATCCCAACACTGCCTTGTCTATTTTGACAATGGAAGACACATCTGCAGTTCCCCACTGGAACGAAGCAAAACGAATTGCTTCGTTTGACAATCGTTTTGCCCTCCGTTACCGTGAAAGCATAGAAATTATTTTCAACTCAATGACTTGCAACTCCGAATCTCCTCTCTACATTCCGTTAATCTGGAGATCAATTCTAAGTTTTGGCAACAAAAATAGGAAAAATTCAAATGTAGAATCTGGCAACAATCTTAGTCCTCCATTGGCGTGATGAAGACCTAAGATAAGGTCAAAAGCTTCCAACTTACGAACTTTTTGTAAAAGTTTTAGTTAACGTAACTAGCGTGATCAAGCCACCTTTCTTTGTTAATATTGTTACGTGTTTTGCCCATAATCGTCAATTTTCAATTGCGAATTTTTACTAACAAAATCTAATATTGGAAGTACTTGAAAATTCACTAGAATGTTAAATGCATGGTAATTGGATACAAAATGGAAAAGGCATCTGCCAAGAGTGATGCAGGACAAAAATTCAAACATATAAAGTCTGCACAGTGAATATGATTTGTGAATCACCTTCACCAGCTTGCTATTTCAGGGAATACAAAAGCTGCCTAAGAACTTGAAAATAATTTTAATGATTTGTTCAATTCTAATGTAACTGATGACATAACAACAAGCAGTAAATATCCACAAATTCTGCTCCTGCATTAACAAAAGCCATTGATGATTTCCTAATTATGTTTTTTTTTTATTATTATTATTCATCTAAGATGTTCATTTTTAGCTTAATAGCAGGCAGCTTTTCATAATGAACTAAAAGCAAATTTGCAAACTGGTGAATTTTTGGGAATATCTAATTTTTCTAGGAATTTCTGTTGCAAGATTAAATCACACATATATCATCATCATCATCATCAACCATTATCAATCCACTGCTGGACGAAGGTCTCCCCAAGTTTCCTCCACAACAGTCTGTCTTGTGCCAGTCTCCTCCATGTCACCCCTGCATACTTTCGAATTTCATCCACCCATCTCCCATGTGGTCTTCTTCTGGGTCTTTTCCTGTCCCTTGGAATCCAATCTAAAATTTCGGCTGTCCATCGATGATCTGTCCTTCTGGCAGTATGTCCAGCCCATTGCCATTTCAGGGATTTTACTCTGATCATGATGTCTTCCACTCTTGTCATTTTTCGGATCCACGAGTTCCTCTTCTTATCTCTCCTGGTTACACCAAGTATGCACCTCTCCATGCTTCTTTGAGTTGTCTGCAGCCTTTGTATGTCTCTTTTAGTTAAGGTCCACGTCTCTGCACCATACGTAAGCACTGGAAGGATGCATTGATCAAACACTTTTCTTTTAAGACATAATGGCATATTGCTCTTGAAAATTATGCTGTTTCTTCCAAAAGCTCTCCAGGCAAGTTTTGTACGCCGATTAATTTCTTCATCAATGTGACCCTCACTAGATATCTGCTGTCCAAGATAAACGTACGTGTCTGTTATCTCCAGCTTTTCTCCATCAATCGATAAATCTTCATTTCTTGTAAAAGCATTGAACATCACTTTTGTCTTCTGAAAGTTCATTTTTAATCCCACTTCTTTACTCTTGTCAGCAAGTTCCTGGATCATACTCTGCAGCTCTGATGGGGTAGTTGCAAAAATGACTACGTCATCAGCAAAACGAAGGTGGGTTAGATAATCTCCATTAATCTTTATCCCCTTGTTTTCCCAGCTCAGCGACTGAAAAACACCCTCCAATGTGGCATTAAAGAGCTTCGGAGATATGGTGTCACCTTGTCTCACTCCCTTTCCAATTTTTACGTGTGTTGTATTTTCAAACAGCCTAATCTTTGCACTTGCATTTTCATAGATGTTATTAATAATATTAATGTATGCATCTTCAATACCGCAGGTTTTCAGAGCCATTGTAACTGCTGATGGTTTCACCGAATCAAAGGCCTTTTCATAGTCACATATATTATCGATCATATTTATTTAATTCTAGTTCCAGTTGAAGAATTTTTATTTAATCTTCCTTTCCTCTGAGTTCCTTTGGTTTTTTACAGATGTTTCTGGCCTCTTGATTTAAGTCAAGGCCTGTTCTCACTGTATAGAAGGATTCAATTTTTGCTAAAATGAATAGATTTTGGAACAGTTGCTCAGCAGCATTTTTACGCAACACCCCACAGTTATAGTGCTTGTGATGATGTTGGTGGTGATTTTGAAAGTCTTGCAGCTAAAGCAAGTTTATGAAGGCCATATAATAACGCAGATTATGACACCCTGTCAATTAACTGACTGGGCAATCAAAAGCATGTCAGCCTGTGATTTGAATATCTCAATGAAAGTCAGTATGAAGCTGGAAAAAAGCTATTACAGCCATATTTTAAGACGTCATGAACATTCCAAATGCTCAAAACCTTCACTGTTTTATCCCAGTGGACAAAAATGGAACATGAGTTTAATCAAATTCTACAGTCACCAAAATAAAGTATGCTACTTCTGATAAATGTGTTGTGAGATAGTGCTTGCTGATATATATGTCTTTGTGACATATCCCTGTGCAGAACACTTGTGGAATGGCTGCGTCTTGAATATCTTTGAAGGCACGGATGAAGTAAAAATTTTGTTTCATTATCTTCATGGCCCTTCTTCATATATGCATGTATCTTCCTTCAACGAAGATATTTTAAGCTTGCCAACATACATACATACATATCACTAGGCTGTTCTCTGAAATTCAGAGGTTAGCTCCATAATGAAATATAAACTACCAGATATTTTTACTTACTGTTGTCATATTAAACTTCTCCATTTACAGCGATCTTGAAATACAACTTGGGCTTCGCTGATATCCATTACACGCCATACACAAGACCTTTTATACTTCATACTCATAATCTTTTTCTCATGAAGACACTTTTGAATCTGATCCACCCATGTCTTCCTTAGCCTTACTCTGCCTTTCCTTCCTGCCACTTGGGCTAAAAAGATTTTCTTAGTAAGCATTTCATCACTCATTCTTTCAACATGGCCAAACCACCGAAGCATATTGGTCTCCACCTTGCTAACAACATTTTGCTTCACATCACACAACTGCAAAACATCTTTATTCCGCACACAATCCGAGCGTGTCTCCCCCCCCCCGCATTTCTCCAGCACACAAACGACTCCTATGTTTCTTCTGCAGTACCCAGGTTTCACTGCCATACATCAGAGTAGGAACAATTGCACTTTCATACACAGCCATGTGGGACTCTCTAGAGAACCCATTATTCCCGTGTAAACCTCCCAGAGCAGCTTGCCAAGATCTGACATATTGCAAAAAGTGAATAAAAAAAAGACAGCAGGATGGATGAATTTATAAAATCTCGCAAGAGCCTGATAAAACTCAGAATCACTTCCAATGCAAGAAATTTTAATTTTGCCAACATAATTAAAATGGCAGAGAAAGCTTATGCTAATTATAACATTTACACCAGAATGTAATTGTTTCCCCTTTTGATGTGGGCAGTCTCACTTGAAAATAATGTAAAGCATCACACATAAAACATTTTTATATGATGCACTTGATGCAAACTTTGCTTTTTATTTTACATAAAAATAATTTTCTTCAATAGTTACAATAAAATTGTCGCTGCTGAACAAGATAAATTTTTAAGTTTTTAAATATAGATATCAATGCCAAGTTGAAATGCATTAAGTCAACTCTTTTCAGCAAATAGCATGTACCCTTTTTAAAGCTGAACTGCTAAGATATTTATACACTGGTGTGCAAAAATTAAGGACGAAGAGGAGAAATTAGCATAACAGCAGAACGAGCAGGCAGAACGGACCATAAGACCATTCAGGAGATAGACTAGGGTCTGGTACAGTAGGGCATGTGCATATATGCAGCATGAAGTAGGGGGAGGAGAGTGTCGGAAGGGTATAAAGCACACGGACGGTGTACGCTCAACAATTCGGTGAAAGCTATTGCACGGCGTACATCGGTTTGAACGACGTCGAGTTGCTGCCACCATGTGATATGGCCAACAGGCAATCCAGTAGACTACATCTGGATGACTTTACCCTAGGTCGCGTCATTGGGAAGTTGGAAGAAGGTCGAAGTGTGACTAGTGTGGAAGAGGAGTTCGGGATCACTCACAGCATCGTTTCACGAGCTTGGAGAGCATTTCAAATGACAGGAACAGCTGTCCGAGAGTTTAGCAGTGGTCGTCCACGAGCAACCACGGCGGCGGACGACCGGTATATTGTCCTACAGGCGAGAAGAGAAAGATGGCACACAGCGGGAGAAATCGCAAGGCACATGCAACAGTCAACTGGACGTCCGTTATAGTGTTTTACCTTGGCCAGGAGGCTGCACAAAGGTGGTCTATTTGCACGACTACCAGTACGGTGTGTGCCATTAACGCCTGCTCATCGGAGACAGCGGTTTCTGTGGTGCCTGGAACACAATAACTGGTCACATCAGTAATGGGATCGGGTTCTCTTTACGGATGAGAGCTGATTTAGTCTGACGAGCGATTCCGGACGTATACACATCTGGAGAGAGCAGGGAATATGCAATCACACCTCCAACATCATCGAAAGGGACCATTTTGGAAATGGCAGAGTTCTCGTTTGGGGCGGTATCGTGCTTGGCAGCCGTACTGACGTCCACATCTTCCGAGGAGGTTCAGTCACTGGTGTCCGGTATTGTACCAAGGTTCTCCTGCCTCATGTGCATCTGTTTAGAGGTGCTGTGGGTCCTGAATTCCTCTTCATGGACGACAACACTATACCTCGTTGTACAGTGGCTGTCGCAGAGCTGTTGGAGAGTGAAGATATTCAACGCATGGATTGGCCCGCAAAGTCCCCGGACCTAAATCCAATCGAACACATGTGGGACCTTCTCGGGAGACGCTTGGCAGCACGTCACCAGCCGCCAGCAATGATTCCGCAGCTGCGATTGACGCTACAAGAGGAATGGGCTGTGATGCCTCAACAGCTCCTTGACAACCTCGTCCTCAGCATGGACAGATTGTAAATCCTGCAACGCAGGCACGGGGGATCATTTCCCCTACTAAAGACTGGATTTTTCTTGGCAGCCGCCTGTCACATGAACGTTTCTGTCTTCTGTCCAGTTGTGCTCGAAGCTGCCTTTTCAATAAAGTGCCTTTGTATCATTTGGATACCTTGTTTGAACGGTTTTGCTCACTTGTCCCATATTCTTACATTTTGGGGATCTTATGGTATGATTTGAGTCGATGTGGAGCACTTCTGCACGATGTTACATTCGAAATACCGTCTCGTCCTTAATTTTTGCACACCATTGTATGAATGTTTTCATATATTTATATTACATAAAATGATTTATAAACCAGAGTAGCCCATTACTAAACACAGTGCATATGTGTTCCTTTTTTATGCTGCTGGTTGGCTAGATTATAAAGCTTCTCTGTTGATCAGTGGAACAAGCATATTTTAGCCATATGGTAAATTTACCAATCCTGTAAATTTAACAAATCCTTGTAACTTTTGATGCCTTTCGATTGCCACTTTCAAATGCATAACATATTATAATCATGTCATGTAATTTCACGTCATTTAAAAAAAAAAATTAAAATGTCACTTTTCAAGAAATTAAAGGTCAAATTTTAAACTGTGTGACATTGAAATTAAACTTTTAAAATTGCACATTAAGTTACATATCATTTTAAAGCCAGTAAAAAGAGGTTTTAAAAGATCCCAACTCCATCACTCTGTGATGAAAAGAAATTGAGTTATGAATTCTTTTATGACATGCAAAACACTGAAATTTGGCAAATTTCTTGAACTTTATGACCTATCTCACAAAATTTAAAAGCTATTGAGCTAAAAATTGTCACACATTCATTTCTTGTATAGATCAGTATATCTACAAAGTTTCTTAAAAATCTAAAGTGGTCAGGTTGAAAATGCTATTTTGCTGTGTATTGACACGGAATGACCCTTCTTCTGTTTGATTTTAAAACTCCTTCGTCTCCGATACACTGTTCGACATTGGAATTGCCCCACTCAAAAGGACTGGGTAGAGGGGTGAAATCGAGCATACAAATAGGAATACATAAGGGTTTACCTTGATGTTATTTTCAGCCACGTACAGTGTTTATCCGATGAGATAATGCAGCACAATAAGTACGCCTTAAAGTAAGTGGTTGCACCGCCGCGAACAGCAGTACGGTGTGGCAAGGAGTCATATACAGTCAATGAATATTGTCCTGGAAAATGCAACACCAAGCACGGTTGACTTGCTTCCATAATTCATCGTGATCATGCGCAGGCTAATTTGATTGCAGACGACGTCCAGTGTGGTCCCACAGGTTTTCAATTGGGGATAAATCGGGCAATCTTGCTGGCCATGGCAGTGTTTGAACATGTTGCAAATATTGTCTGGAGGCCCAAGTGGTGTGTACATGGGTGGTAGGATCTTGTTGATAAAAATGGTGTAATCTTGCTGAAAATAGTGGTGTAATCTTGCTGAAAACAGTGGTGTGATTTTGCTGGAAAATGGGGTGCTGTAGGCCATTCAGGAGCAATATCAAAATGGGCTGTAGAACCTCGCTCATGCATAGTGCAGCTGTCAGTGTGCCCGTGATATGGACAAGAGGTGACCTGCTGTCATGCGCAATGGCACCCCATACCATAATGCCTGCCTGCCTGACGGGCGTTGTTACGGTCGCAAACGAAACCGGAATCTGTCAGATCACCAGGGTGTAACCAGACACGAATCCGTCAATCATCAGCATCCAGACAGAAATAGGATTCATCACTGAAGAACGCAGTGGTCCATTCATGACCCCCAGTTCGCGTGACTTCAGCACCAGGACAGACGAGCGCTGCAATGCATGGCTGTCAGTTGCAGTCAGTTGGCATAATGGTTGCCTACTGTGTAAATTTGCGACATGTAACCTTTGGTTTACAGTTCGGGTCATTATGGCAGTGCCCATGGCTGATGACACAGGATGTCAAATATTGGCTGCAGTACTTTCTGGTGATGAACAAGCAAGCATGTTGAACAATTCCGGTCCAGATATGATGACATATGTCGGACTGCTCTACTGCCACTCCGACGTACTTACGAACTTTCCTGTAGCTTACTGGTGCCAACAGCATCGTGCAGTTCGTGCATCCCATTGCACATGAACAGCGATACCATGTGTAAACCAGCCCACTTCACACAGGCCTACGGTTCTTCCTTTCTGAAACGCATCTAAATGGCGATAAATTTGCCAACGGCGTGTGCACTGTATTTTTGGCCTTTTCTGAACAGTTTCCAAGCACAAATGACAAATCTGAAATGTCCCAGACACTTCCACCAGCGACCACACATTACCACATTACCATCGCTGTTGCTCCTGGCACCTTTATCTCGTGAACATGTGACGTCATTTGCCCGATTTAACATCGTTTGCATATCGAGTGGGTACACCTGCCCTGCAATTTGCATGTTTGTAGCACACCTCCTTCTGGGTGGAGGTAATTTCTTGTTGAACAGTGTATCTTTCTTCTGCTATGAGAAACTTTTTATGCACAATTTGGTAATTTCCACAACATATTTTTCATTTACTAGTGGGTACAAGTAGCTATTTCTATTTTGATGTTTTATCGATTGTAGACATCTGGTTATTTTTTTAACCAGTTCCATTACTATGAATAACACTGCTCACATTATATATCTTAAATTACGCAGTTTTTCACGTAGAAGGTGGTACAAGTGGATTTTCTTTTTTGCTGAATTTTTGATTTTCTAAAATTCAGGTTTGAAATATACAGGGTGTGTCTGAAGTCTTTCCCTGATTACGAAAAATCATATAAAATGAACCGAGCTAGTTAGGCATACGTGGTTTGTTGCATTGATTGGTTCATATTCTCAAGTATTTTTGTTCGTTGTACTTTTGGAACAATAGGTGTCGCTGCAGCGTAGTTTGTTGTTGAATGCGTCAGTCGGCGAAATGGCGTCTACGCATGTGAAGGCTAATTGTGTTCTCTGGTTTCATAAAGCCAAATCTGCAATTTCAGTTCAGCGGAAGTTTAAGCAAAAGCACGAGAGAGCTCCGCCTGATGTGAAGAGCATAAGGAACTTGTATCAAAAGTTTAAACACAGGGCAGTTTCGGTGACTGTGCAAGAAGTGAATGGCCTTCCATTAGTGAGGAAACTGTCTACCCCGTGCATAATGCATTCATACGAAGCTCAAGGAAATCAATTCATTATGCCTCTAGTGACTGGGAATACCTATGAAGACAGTGAACCACATTTTAAGAAAGCAGTTTTGTTTGTTTTTTGCATACAAATTGCAAATTGTTCAAATCTTGGAACCTAATGATGGGCCCAGACGTGAGACATTCACTATGGATATTCTTGAATGAATAGACAAAGATAATGATTACCTGAAGTAGATTTGTTTTTCAGACAAATCAACGTTTCATACCTCAGGTAAAGTGGACATGCATAATGCCCGTACCCAGGGTTCAGAGAACATACATGCGGTTTTGGAGAAACAGAGGGATAGCCCTAAAATCAATGTTTGGTGCAAACTAATGCACAACAAAGTAATTGGACTGTTCTTTTTTATTGAGCCCACCATTACACCGGGTATTTACCTTGACATGATGCAGCTGTATGTTGCACCTCAATTGGAAGAGCTGCAACCATGGGTAATGTTCCATCAGGACGGTGCGCCTCCGCACTGGGGGTTACCTGTGCATCTATTCTTAGATGACAAATTCCTTAACAGATGGATAGGCAGAGATGGTCCCATACCCTGGCCATCAAGATCCCCAGTCACTACGCCCCTTGACTTCTTTTTATGGTGCTACATTAAGGATCAAACTTATGCAACACCAGTTGCAGATATTAACACTTTGAAGTGAAGAATAACTGAAGCATTTGCGACCATCACAAATGACACGTTGCAGCAGACATGGAAAGAGATAGAGTACCAACTGGATGTCTTCTGTGTAACAAAAGGAGTCCATGTTAAGGTATACTGATGACCCGGGAAATAAACTCTGGATTTCAGGTAAGCTATATTGGAAAACTGTGTATGTCTAAGGAGGGTGGTTCATTTTATATGATTTATTGTAATCAGGGAAAGACTTTAGACACACCCTGTATTTTTTTCTGTCAGAAAGAATCCAAAAGATATGCTCTTTATAACCAAAAACTTGGTGTCATCTTTCTTGTTATGTCTTTGTTTCCGTACATCTCACTAAGCTGTTCTCTGAGTTTCAGTGGTCAGCTCCTCAAAGAAAGATCATCTACCAAGTCAAAATGTCCTGGTAGTTGGTAGATTTTGCTTACTGTGGATGTATCAAACATCTTCATACATTCCAACTACTAAGGAATGTCCATAGTTTCTACGGATTTAGTTATCCGGCTATGGAACTCACTGTTGAAACTATGGATTCCATGAATTTTCATTTTGTTAATTTTTTTTTTTTTTAATTTTGCTATTTTATTATATACATGAGGTTCTTAAGCCAGTTTCATGGAATTCTGCCTTTTTTTGGGGGGGGGGGGTCATCATTTAGACTATTCTCAAGATCTTAAAGGAATTTGCAAAACTGAAGAGAATTTGGGGCAGGGTTGCTTTCCATCTGGGGACAGTATTTCGTGTTTCAAAACTTTCAAAATCGGTAGTTAAACAAGTAAAACATTTTTTGCCTTAGTCATTTTTTTTTTTCTCCCAATGTTGCCTTTGGGTCCAGTATTCTTGTTAAATACCATGTTGTTGCTTTAATGCTTGTATTTCAGATGCTTGTATTTTATGCTTGTATGACTGAAGAACAGGTTCTCAGCTTTAGAAGGCCTAACATCGGAAGAAGTGGACATCTCTGAAGTTAACAGAAAAGTAACCAAAGCTCTAATGGAAACAGCAACAAAATTAGCTGGGTCTAAGAACAAGTTGCATGTGAACAAATTATCAGAAAAAACCAAAATGTTGATGCAAAAAAGAGAGAGATGAGGACAACTAAAGAAGATGTGACTTCCAAAGTGGAATATATAGAGCTATGCAAGACAGTAAGAAAAAGTATCACTGAAGACGTAAGGAAATTCAACTGTGAACTAGTGAGGAAAGCAATTGAAAACAACCAAAGCCTAAAGATAGCAAAGGGACATCTCAGTAAGGGAAGAAAACAGATTATGGCACTGAGAAAAGAAGATGGTTCTGTAACAAGAAATAGAGGCGAAATTTTGACAAGAGTGAAAGATTTCTACTCCAAATTATATGAAAGGGATGATATATGCACTCCAGACATCATGAAAGATACCAGTACCAGAGTTCCTCCAGTCCTTCCAGCAGAAGTTGCACATGCAATCAAGAACATGAAGCGAGGAAAAGCTCCAGGAGAAGATGGAATTACTGTAGACATCATACAAGAAGCAAGTGGAGAAATCGAAACAGTACTCGCCCAAATTTTCACTCGATGCCTTAATGAAGGAAAGATTCCTGAGGATTGGAACACCGCTACAATGATCCTGCTACATAAGAAAGGTGACATTGAGGATCTCGGAAACTACAGACCTATCAGCCTCCTATCAGTAGTTTATAAAATCTTCACTAAAGTTCTTTCACACCGCTTGAAGGTAACACTGGACATGGCTCAACCGAGAGAACAAGCTGGATTCAGGAGTGGCTACAGCACAATAGATCATATCCACGTGCTGAGAGAACTAATTGAAAGAGCGAGGGAATATGAACTTCCATTGTGCATGGCTTTTATCGATTATGAAAAAGCCTTTGATTCGGTGAAACCATCAGCAGTTACAATGGCTCTGAAAACCTGCGGTATTGAAGATGCATACATTAATATTATTAATAACATCTATGAAAATGCAAGTGCAAAGATTCGGCTGTTTGAAAATACAACACACCTAAAAATTGGAAAGGGAGTGAGACAAGGTGACACCATATCTCCGAAGCTCTTTAATGCCACATTGGAGGGTGTTTTTCAGTCACTGAGCTGGGAAAACAAGGGGATAAAGATTAATGGAGATTATCTAACCCACCTTCGTTTTGCTGATGACGTAGTCGTTTTTGCAACTACCCCATCAGAGCTGCAGAGTATGATCCAGGAACTTGCTGACAAGAGTAAAGAAGTGGGATTAAAAATGAACTTTCAGAAGACAAAAGCGATGTTCAATGCTTTTACAAGAAATGAAGATTTATCGATTGATGGAGAAAAGCTGGAGATAACAGACACGTACGTTTATCTTGGACAGCAGATATCAAGTGAGGATCACATTGATGAAGAAATTAATCGCGTACAAAACTTGCCTGGAGAGCTTTTGGAAGAAACAGCATGATTTTCAAGAGCAATATGCCATTATGTCTTAAAAGAAAAGTGTTTGATCAATGCATCCTTCCAGTGCTTACGTATGGTGCAGAGACGTGGACCTTAACTAAAAGAGACATACAAAGGCTGCAGACAACTCAAAGAAGCATGGAGAGGTGCATGCTTGGTGTAACCAGGAGAGATAAGAAGAGGAACTTGTGGATCCGAAAAATGACAAGAGTGGAAGACATCATGATCAGAGTTAAATCCCTGAAATGGCAATGGGCTGGACATACTGCCAGAAGGACAGATCATCGATGGACAGCCGAAATTTTAGATTGGATTCCAAGGGACAGGAAAAGACCCAGAAGAAGACCACATGGGAGATGGGTGGATGAAATTCGAAAGTATGCAGGGGTGACATGGAGGAGACTGGCACAAGACCAGCCGTTGTGGAGGAAACTTGGGAGACCTTCGTCCAGCAGTGGATTGATAATGGTTGACAATGATGATGATGATGATGATTTCAGCTTGAAACTGTAGGCAGCAATTTGTGCAAAATTGGAAATTAGACGGCGCATAAATTTCCCCATAATCTTCAGACATAAGATTATTTTGCGGATTTGGGAAATTCTGCCTTTTTCATTATTATTTTGGTCATTCACAAGATCAGTGCAAAGGTGAACAGAAATGGGGGGGGACAAGGAGGTGATGTTTGTCCCAAGAAGGAATTCCATATTTACAAAACTTTCAAAAATGTAAGGTTGACAGGTTCAGATTTTTTCCATAATAGTAATTTCTTTTTTCTCACTATGGTGCGTCTGTCCAGTATTATTGTTAAATAAAATTTTACTGCATAAATATTTATATTTCAGCTTGAAAATAGGGGTAAAATTTCCAAAATCGAAAGTCTGACAGATCAAAGATTTCTCCCGTAATCGCAACACCCTCCTCCCTCCGTGATGTTAAATATCTCCTGTCCCATAAGTTTCTGAATTTAAGCTTGATAAAGGGAGGGAGAAATTCCTGAAAATGGAAGTGACAAAGTTGGAAAATTAAAAAAAATTGATGCATGGTGTTCAAAAGTACTAATGTTTTCAAAGTTACATCATTTATCTAAAACAGTTAAAGCTTTGATATCATGAGCTCATTGTCCTCAAGCTGAAATTTCTTTTAGCATGATGGATGAAATTACTGGGCCGCCCCGGTGGCGCAGTGGTCTAAGGCGCTGGCCTCTGATCATTCGTCCGTAAGGGGTCCGGGTTCGGGTTCGAATCCCGGTCTGGCATGGATGTTGTGTTTGTCTTACGGCACTGGCTGTCTCCCTTCCCTGGAACCAGTGACCCTAAATTAGGGACGGGTGACTGCTTATAGCCCATTGAGTTGCTCACGGTGGTCGTTAAACCTCCAATCAAAAAAAAAAAAAAAAAAATGAAATTACTGTTGTCAGAGGGCATAAGAAAAGAAAAGAAAAGAAAAATTAAGCAATGGATGCTTTGCATCTTCAGAGTCTGCAAAGGAATCAGCTGACAGTAGTCCGCATCCTTGCTGTGTTTTTTTTTTTTAATTTTTCACCCAGTTAAAAAAAATCAGCTTTTTTTTTTTTTTCCTTTTGTTTCATCTTGTCATGAATTACAATTTTCGAGGCAGTATGATCATATGGTAAGTGGAGGTTCGTGCACTGCATGTTCACTTGCATGGATTTCCCGTCTGTCATGCATTGTGAAATTCTGAATGCATCTGACTAATTTTCACTGGTGGAAGTTTTGAACTCAAATCTCGCAATGTTTGCCTATCGTGCCCTCACCAGGAAAATCAGCTTTGTGTTTTGCACATATTCAGTTTTTTTTTTCATTAGTGTCCTTGTGTGTCATAATGTTTTGTTGTGGCATGTATTCCTTTTTCACAAAGAAATGGATCGTTTGGTAAAAAAGCATCTATGCATTTGTGCAATAATACTAGTTACTACCGGCAAGGAGGCTCTTGCTAATGTTGGCAGATATGCATCTTCAGTTTTAAAAATGTTGGCACACAAATTGAGTTTCACTAACTTGCATCCCACATCACACACAAAACCTTTCAAAGCATTTCATATTCATCATCGTTTTCAAAAGCATGTTTTTTGTTGTTGTTATTTTGTCTTTCTGAATGTTTGTTTCAGATGTTTAAAGTTAGTATTAATGAAACATATGAACTTTCTGAACAAGTAATATCTTCAATAAATAATGCCTGGATCAGGTGAGCAATGTGATATAGTGTTTTCGTTTCATTAAAATAAAACTATTCACTAAAAGATTCTTCATTTGAAATGGATCTTTTGGTGAACTGATTTTTTTTTACAGTGAAAAAAATCCTGTAATAAAATGATTTTTTGGCAAAATAATCCTTTGATGAAATGACCATTTGGTAAAGTCAGTCTTTCCAATGAAATGAAAAATGAACCTTTTGATGAACTGATCTTTTGGTCAGTGTGTAATACCCATAAATATGCTAAATTATGTTAGGCTAAAAGGAGACAAATATACCAGTTTGACCTGTGATGTCAGCCTGGAGAAAAACTTTTGGCAGAAGCAACTGGGAAAAAGTTCTCTTCATTGAAACATATCATTTTCAATACTATTATTTTTGAAATATTTGTGAAGAACTGATTTGTACCTTCATGCTTGGATAGATGTCATTTTAAAAGAACTTCATTGAATCTGCGCTGGAATTATTATTAAAAGAATGTTCTTGTGGGGAAGGGGATGTGAGGGTTTCATAGTTAGCATTTATTTTGTTTTGTAATAAAGCAGTGTTTCTATAAGTATTTTGGGGTCTTTTTTTTTTTTATTGCACAAGGACCAGGTTTAGACACAGGATGTCAATAGCCAGACAAAGTAGGAAAACTAACAGCTGCTTGGGCTCCAGATAAATCACCTTTCAGTCAACTGCTGAGTGACTGACTTCATGCGAAATGCATTATTTCATGGCAATGTGTTTCACTACTCGTGCATATATTAAATCTGTTAAAAATTAGCCTTTTGTATTTTTCGGATGATATAATATCATGTGAATAAAGAATGAAAACTAGTCAGTGGTGGTAAGTTAGAATAATTTTTCGTTGCAGTTTTTATTTCCACATCACAGTAAAAAATGCAACAGGAAATGTTGCCAGTAATCAAAATCGTACTTTTCAGTTAGCCCATATTTTTTACCAAATATGTGGTAATTGTGGAGAAGAAATGCACAGAATTGGTGAATTTTGATGGGGTCAATGAAGCAGCAAGATTCCATAAAGGATCTGCTGTGCTTGTAACACTACTGTAAGGGACTGTGTTGAAAAAATGAGATAAATATCTCCTTTATATCTTCAGTGCTTGAGAGAAAAATTAGATATTGCTTTTTTCTGTCTTAAGGAATATGAAAGGTTTACCTTCTGTATTAATGGTATATAAGAAAATGGAATTAGATCATTTAACTTGAATGACCTTGACTGTAGTTTGAATTTTTTTTTTAAGTTGCAATTAAAAGTTTAATGATTAAAGTTGTTATATCTTTTGGAAGAAATTTATCAGTGGCTATTCTTTTGACCATGAGTAAGTATTTATAAATGGACAATGAAAGGTGTGCTATATTTTTCTCATCACTGATTTCTCTCACAGTAGTATATTTTTCTCTGTTGCAAGTTTTATAATCATTCATGTGATTCTGTGTTGTAAAGGCTCATACATACACTTGTAATTTTTCATTGTGATTAACTGACAGACTGAACTGTTTATTCTTTTGTTATTTTTCAGGTTTCATATTTTGTGTCAGTTTATAGGTTTCTTTTGTTTTGTTTGTGCTGTTTGAAAGCAGTTGTTGTGTACCCATACAGCCATTTTACTTCCAATGAAAAACTCGTAACACCTGCCCGTGTAGCAAGGTCACATCCACCAGAGTGGGACTTCAGCTTTTCTGATGGTAAGTAACAAAATTATTGAATTTCTTGGGGAATTTCTTATGCAATTTATATATTTATTGTTAAATTTTCTGAAAAAAATATACATGTTAGCATCTCATTTATTATCCAAAATATTTATTTAATTTGTTATCATATGTGTGCTGCTAAAATGACCTTTTGCAGTAAAACTATCGCGCACTAGCAAAGGGACCCAGCATTGTGCAGGTTTAACAAAAAAATGCATGAATTGGCTTCTGGGCCAGCATTATCAGAATTTCCCTGAAATTATGAATATGATATATTTTATTGCATGGAAATATTTAATTGAAATATGTTCCAGTAACCAAAAGAAAGGGACTTAAAATAAGACAGTAAAATCTATATTTGTACTACTGAGTGTGCCAGAGAAAGTGTTTGGTAAGGTCATTATTGAAAAAGTACAGAGTCTTACATCAGAGAAAGTGTGGATGTTCAGAGTGATTTCATGCCTAGTAAAGGCTGCACTAACCAAATTTTTGCATTATGCATGATGATTGAAAAGTATTTGACTGTTGGTAAGGAAGTTTTTGGTACCTTCATAAATTTAGAGAAAGCTTACGATAGAGTAAATAGGACACTTCTGTGGAAGGTATTGAATGAATATGGTATTACAGGGAATCTACTTAATAGTGTAAAAGCCATGTATGCTGGTAGTAAAGCTTGCATACGAGTGAATGGCGTTTTATCAAAATGGTTTTCTATTGGTGCAGGGCTCAGGCAAGGTTGTATAATGTCACCATGGCTGTTTAATATATTTATGGATGCATGTATGTGTGATGCCAAAATAGATAATACTGGTTTATGTCTTGGTGAAATCCATGTGTGTAGATTGCTGTATGCTCACTGTCCTGTTGGCAGAGAGCAAAAGTGAGTTGCACAGTATGTTGTCCCTGATGTACAAAGTTTGCATGAAATTCAAACTGAGTATTAAATAAGGTGAAAACCAAAGTTATGGTTTTTGAGCCAGAAACTGTTAGTACTGAATGCAAGATAAGTCTAAATGGCACAGTGATTGACCAAGTAAATGAGTTTGTGTATTTTAGGAAGCATGTTTGACAGAGAGAACAAATTGGATGGTGAAATTAGTAGGAGAGTGAATTCTTCATTGAAAGTCATAGCTGCTTTGGGAGGTTTTCACAGGAATGATGGGTTCTCAAGGGAGTCCTGCATGGCTGTGTATGAAAGTGTAATTGTTTCTACTCTGATGTATGGCAGTGAAACCTGGGTACTACAGAAGAAACATAGGAGTCGTAGTGCTGAAGAAATGCATTACTTACCGGGGGATTGTGGAAAGACACGTTCTGATCGTGTGAGAAATGAAGATGTGTTGCAGTTGTGTAATGGGAAGCAAAATGTTGTTAGCAAGGTGGAGACTAATATGCTTTGGTGGTTTGGGCATGTTGAAAGAATGAGTGATGAGATGTTTACTAAGAAAAAAATTTCAGCCCAAGTGACCGGAAGGAAAGGCAGAGGAAGACCAAGGAAGTCATGGGAGGATCAGATTCAGGAGTGTTTGCATGCGAAAAAGATCATGAGTATGAAGTATAGAAGATCTTGTGTATGTCGTGTGATGGATGTCAGCGAAGCCCAAGTTGTATGTCAAGATCGTTGTAAATGGAGGAGTTTGATATGGTAACAGTAAGTAAATAATCTGTTGAAAATTATCTGGAAGTTTGTCTTTTCTTTGTGGAGCTAACCTCTGAATCCCAGAGAACAGCTTAGTGACATGTATGTATGTAAATGCTAGAAAGTGTGCAAATCAAGGCAGCAAATCACCACATACGTCAAAATAAAATAATTAGTCAAAGTGAGGTAGGATAATGTGTAAACAAAGGAATAGCAACGTTGAGCTTTAAAGAAATGAAACGTAAGAAAATTCGCATTTTTCTTGCATTTTATTTTTTGTATTCTATTTGCATTTTGTTGAAATATATTTCCTCTCTAAAAGAATTGCAGAACTATTTTTATTAAATAGTAGAACTATTTATAGCTCGTAGTAACACACAGAGTTGCAGTCTAAAATGTGAACAAACCTGCCAGTAACTATGGCAGAAGGATACATGAAACACTTTGGAAGTCTAACACAGTAAACAGCAAAATTAAATTTCTAATTGCAAATCATATGCATTGTGTTAAATTTGAAACAATAGTTACAGGAATCTAGTTAAAATCTTCCCATAGAAATAGCCTGGACCTATTTATAGTGCATGTTAACACAAGGAGATCCACAGTCTGAAACATAAACAAACTATGCAGCAAAAGAATACATCCTGTACTTTGGAAGTACTGCCCCAAAATTTTGCCACTACTTGGCTCTAGTTTTGCAACAGTGCAATGAAATATTGCATTAGCTTATGGCATGGCAAACTGTAGAAGATTGATTAGTCATACTACAGAGATGAGATTAATTCATTACTATGCTTGGTAGCTTTGAAACAATGTTTGGTGGCCAGATTGAGCATTATTTCATCAAGTGATTTGACATCATTATGGTGATAGACAGTTAATACATTAGTTCCTAGAGGTATAGATAATAAAATATGTAAGATCTTATTTTGGAACTTGGCCAGTGCATCGAAGAGCTTGTCAGCACAGTTCATCCAGAGAGGGGAGCCATAAGTTAAGATGGACACCTGGTATGCAGTTCACAATCTAAGTTTAAGCTTCATGCTTAGTTTACTGCCTGTCTTGCTGGGAAAAGTTTTACTTTTTGAATACTTCTTGATTTCTGTGCTGTAATTAACAATTGTACAGCTATAGTCATGTAATTACTTAGTTAGCCAAAATTTGTCATTTTTTTGTGGGGATTGGGAGTTTTCTCTTAAGTTTTGAAGGGATCCCTTGTTCTTACTTTGTATAGAAGAAATGGTAAGCAGATCAAATTTAAGAGTTATCATGGAATCGGTGTACTTAGTAGTGCGTCAGGAAAAGTGCTCAGAAAGGTTACACTGGTCTGCAAGGTTTTTATAACATGAACAAATGTAGCTGGTTTTAACTAATTTTTGGGCGCTGATTACAGATCTGACCTTAAAAAATGGCCACCATGTCACACTTTTTTGTTATGGGGAATTAAACATGTTATTGGGCTGTTTTTCCACATTAGCGCTTGTAGGCATGTACGTAAAAGGACACTAAATCTTTTTACTGTCATATTTTGCCACCAGATATGTTATGAATGGCAACACCAATTTTTTCACAGGTAGATAAAATGTAACCGTAACCGAACCACCATTGTTGTTTTTTACATTGAAGGAGAAACACGTGCTGCATGTTTATGAGCAAAAGTTGGCAAAATGGAGAAAAGGGATCTTCGCGGATGTGTTAATGTTCCGGATAAATTTTGCTGTCTGTGCAGACAGTATATTATAAAATCAGAGTTTTCCATTGACAAAGACTGTGAGGAAAGCCTACTATTTTTACTTTGGATGTCATATTGGAGATAAAAATAATCATGGGCTCCACATGTCTGCTGCATTTCCTGCTTTGTTGGTTTGAGTGAATGGTTGAAAGGTAAGCTGAAATCCATGCCTTTCGCTGTTCTGATGATTTGGCGTGAACCAACTGATCACGTGGAAGATTGTTATTTTTGTTTACCCAAAGTGAGTGGTTTGTTTTTCAAAGAAGAATAAAAGTAAAATACAGTATCCAAATTTTTCATCAGCCTTAAGGCCTGTTCCACATGGGAAAGATCTTCCTGTACCAAAACCTCCATTGAACTGTGAAGAGATAGATTCAAATTCATCCAGTGAAGAGATATGAACACACATGAAGATCCAGATCCTGCATTCACTCCAAAACACTTAGATGAGCTCCACTGGATTGAGCAAAATGAACTGAATGATCTCATTAGAGATCTACATCTTTCCAAACAACAAGCTGAACTTTTAGGTTCCCGACTGCAAGAGTGGGACATGCTAGTGAAGAGTGCACGTGTGTCTGTGTTCAGAAATTGAAATTTGGGTCTATGTTCTTTCTATGAAATGCAGGATGGTATGTGTTTTTGTTCAGAAATGTTGGGGCTAATGACAGAATTAGAAATATTTCATGATCTTATGGAATGTCTTGTATTTATTGACTCATCCAAGATTAGTTTAAAAGCTGTTCTTTTGTTCAATGGAAACCAGAAGCCTTCCATTCCAGTAACACATGCTCTAGGAATGGAGATGTATGAAAGCAGGGACAAAATTCTCACTGCAATACAATACGACCAGTTTTAGATGGTCAATATGTGATAATCTGAAAGTGATACCACTCTTGCTCTGGCTTCAAAGTGGCTTCACCAATTTCTTTGTTTTCTTTGTATGTGGGACAGTAGGGCCACAGCAGAACATTACGAATGGATAAACTGGCCTAAACAAGATGTTTTCATTCCTGGAGAGAGTAACGTTCATCACAAGCCCCTAGTTAATCCCTCTGATGTGCTGCTTCCACCACTTCATATCAAACTGGGGCTGATGAAAAACTTGTAAAGACTATGGAGAAATCTGGCCCAGGTTTCTTGCACTTAAAGCAAACATTTTTGCAATTAAGTGATGCAAAACACAAAGAAGGTATCTTCAGTGGTCCTCAGATACAGAAACTACTGCATGATTGTGTTTTTGCCGAAAAGCTAAACAGCACGGAGCTTGCCACATGGTGACCTTTCACATCTGTAATCAAAGGATTTCTGGTTAATCACAGAGAGGGGAACTCACTGGTGTGCAAAAGTTAAGGACAAAGAGAAGAAATTAGCATAACAGCAGAACGGACCGGAAGACCACTCAAGCGATAGACTAGGGTCTGGTGCGGTAGGGCATGCGCATATATGCAGCATGACGTAGGGGGAGTGTCGAAGGGTATAAAGCACACGGGCGGTGTACGCTCAGCAATTCGGTGAAAGCAATTGTACGGTGTACATCGGTTTAAACGATGTCGAGTTGCTGCCACCGTGTGATATGGCCAACAGGCAATGCAGTAGATGACATCTGGATGACTTAACCCGAGGTCGCGCCATTGGGAAGTTGGAAGAAGGCCAAAGTGTAACTAGTGTGGCCGAGGAGTTTGGGATCACTCACAGCATCGTTGCATGAGCTTGGAGAGCATTTCAAACGACAGGAACAGCTGTTCGAGAGTTTAGCAGTGGTCGTCCACGAGCAACCACGGCGGCGTACGACTGGTACATTGTCCTACAGGCGAGAGGAGACAGACGGCAGACAGCGGGAGAAATCGCAAGGCACATGCAACAGACAACTGGACATCCGTTATCGCGTTTTACCGTGGCCAGGAGGCTGCACAAATGTGGTCTATTTTCACGACGACCAGTACGGTGTGTGCCATTAACGCCTGCTCATCGGAGACGGCGGTTTCTGTGGTGCCAGGAACACAAGAACTGGACACATTAGCAATGGGGTAGAGTTCTCTTTACGGATGAGAGCCGATTTAGTCTGATGAGCGATTCTGGATGTATTCACATCTGGAGAGAGTAGGAAATACGCAATCACACCTGCAACATCATCGAAAGGAACCGGTTTGGAGGTGGAGGAGTTCTCGTTTGGGGTGGTATCATGCTTGGTAGCCGTACTGACCTCCACATCTTCCAAGGAGGTTCAGTCACTGGTGTTCGCTATTGTACTGAGGTTCTCCTGCCTCACGTGCGTCTGTTTTGAGGTGCTGTGGGTCCTGAGTTCTTCTTCATGGATGACAACGCAACACAACATTGTACAGTGGCTGACGTAGAGCTGTTGGAGATTTGAAGATATTCAACGCATGGATTGACCTGCAAGGTCCCCGGACCTAAATCCAATCAAACACGTGTGCGACCTTCTTGGGAGATGCTAGGCAGCACGTCATCAGCCGCCAGCAACAATTCCTCAGCTGCGTTTGGTGCTACAAGAAGAATGGGCCGCGATGCCTCAACAGCTCCTTGACAACCTCATCCTCAGCTTGGACAGACGTTGTAAATCCTGCAACGCAGTCAGGGGTGATCATATCCCCCTACTAAAGATTGGATTTTTCTTGGCAGCCGCCTGTCACATGGACGTTCCTGTCTTCTGTCCAGTTGTGCTCAAAGCTACCTTTTCAATAAAGTGCCTTTGTATCCTTTGGATTCCTTGTTTGGATGGTTTTGCTCACTTGTCCCATATTCTTACATCTTGGGGATCTTATGGTATGATTTGAGTCGAAGTGGAGCACTTCTGCACGACATTACATTTGAAAAACCGTCTCGTCCTTAATTTTTGCATGCCAGTGTACAAACAGCTGCTTCACAACCTTCTTAAGAACCATAAAAAAAAAAACCTTGGGTGCCGGATGTCCTTAAAAATACATTTCCACCATTTGCATCTGGACTTCTTTTTTGACAATCTAGGAGCAGTCAGTGATGAACAAGGAGAAAGGTTCCACCAAGATATTCAAACAATGGCGGAGAGGTATCAAGGCAGGAGGAGGACAACGCGACACATAAGAGAAAAAAATGAAAGTGAACTACTTGTACGGGTATATGAGTATGTGTGTATATGTTTACATTAGTGTTAATATTGTTTACTCTATTTCTTTCTTCTTTTGCTGTCTCATATGCAGTAATATAATGAATATGGTATTTATACTTTGTAACACTAATTCAATAGCTAACAGGACACATAAAGGCTGTAATACATTACAATGTGAAGCTGTAATGTGTGCATCTTGCGTTGTATATATGTATCTGGAAAAATAACAAATGTTCCTACGCAAAAAATTGTACATGATGGAGAGTTTTTACAGTCATACTTGAATTCAACACCCTGAAATTAGTTTAAAACACCTTGTTTCACCCATGTTATGAAAACAAAGTTTAGAAATGTTGACTAGTGTTATCATTAAATAAGGAACAAGGCTCAACATCAGAGAAAGTGAGAATCGATCTAATTTTAAAGTTCATACTTGGAATCATATTGAAAATAAATAAGAGATATGAAAATCGCCTTAAAATTAGCTATCACTATGATAAGAAATTAACTGCACGTAACTATTAGAATAATGTTAAAAAACTAAATAAGCTACATAGAAGTAAACTATGAACATGGTGAAGTTAGTTGACTATGACATATCACAATTTTTGAAGTGATGTCAGAACCAATGTTTTCAGTCACAATTAAGTTTTAATGCAGTTGACAGTCAGTTAAAACTTAATTATGTCAGAAAATGTTACTCTGTCACTTAATTTTATGTAACATTATTGAAATCCATCTATATGAGTATTAAGAAACTTAATCAGAGTACTACATGCCAAAGATAAATAGCACCAGTGTGTGTGTGTGTGGCTGGCCTGAACAACATCACTGCTTTGTTCTTCTCTCTGGAGCTTATAGCACAAGAAAAAGGTATTATTGCAGGAAGAGGGTGAGTTTTGATATACTTAAAACAGATTCAAACCACTCAAAATCATGATAAAATTAGCTTAAATTTTACCCAGGCATCATCTTTCTTCCTACTCTAACTGAATTTCATCCCATTGGCACTTGTTAGAAATATTGCAACCACAATAGTTGTTAGCAATAGAGGTGACGCTTGAACAATGGTGGAATAGTGAGACTGAAGAGGGCAGTAAAGAGAATGAAGGAAGCCTATTTGGGGATGTTGCAAGGTAGAGTTTCTGTGGATGAATGTCGCTGTAAGAAGCATGAATTGGATTTTTGGAAAGATAGGAAGACTTTCTGGAAGTACATCATACATACTCAGGAAAAATAGGGGAAACAAAGCTGTAAGTTGTGTGAAGAATAGGATTGGGGAAATGATATGGGAGCCCAATGAGTTAAGTGAAGGATGGGGTGAATACTTCTGTGAGTTATTAGATCAAAAAAGCAAAGGTGAGTCTGATACAGAAGCAGATGATGTCACAATGAAAGATGGAAGCACATGAGGGATCTCAAGAGAAGAGGTGTAGAAGAGCTCTAAAAAAATTTCAGAATGGTAAGGCTCCGGGAGTTGATGGCATAACTGCTGAGATGTTGAAGTATCGTGGTGACTCTGTAATTGACTGGTTAACTGAAATTTACCAGTTGTGCTGGGAGTTAGGAATGGTCCCTCGGGATTGGAAGGATGCTATCATTGTTCCCTTGTATAAGGGAAAAGGTAATCAGACTGATTGCAAGAACTATCGTGGTATTAGCCTACTCAGTGTGCCAGGGAAAGTGTTTGGTAAGGTCGTTATTGAAAAAGTATGGGGTTTTACTTCAGAGAGAGTTTGGGATGTTTAGAGTAGTTTTATGCCTGGTAAAGGCTGCACTAACCAAATTTTTGCATTACACATGATGATTGAAAAGTATCTGGCTGTTGGTAAGAAAGTTTTTGCTACCTTCATAGATTTAGAGAAAGCTTATGACCGAATAAATTGGACACTTTCGTGGAAGGTATTGAATGAATATGGTGTTACTGGGCATCTGCTTAATAGAGTAAAAGCCATGTATGTTGGCAGTAGAGCTTGTGTACGAGTGAATGGTGTTTTATCAATATGGTTTTCTATTGGTGCAGGAGTCAGACATGGTTGTGTAATGTCACCATGGCTGTTTAATGTATTTATGGATGTATGCATGCGTGATGCCAAAATTGATAATACTGTTTTATGTCTTGGTGATATCTGTGTTTGCAGATTGCTGTATGCTCACTGTCCTGTTGGCAGAGAGCAAAAGTGAGTTGTATAGTATGTTGCCCCGGATGTACGAAGTTTGCATGAAATTCAAACTAAGTATTAATAAGGGGAAAACCAAAGTTATGGTTTTTGAGCCAGAAACTGTTAGTACTGAATGTAATATTAGTCTAAATGTCACAGTGATTGACCAGGTGAATGAGTTTGTGTATTTAGAAAGTATGTTTGACAGAGAGAACAAATTGGATGGTGAAATTAGTAGACAAGTAAATTCTTTACTGAAAGTCTTAGCTGCTTTGGGAGGTTTTCACAGGAATGATGGGTTCTCAAGAGAGTCCCGCATGGCTGTGTATGAAAGTGTAATTGTTCCCACTCTGATGTATGGCAATGAAACCTGGGTACTACAGAAGAAACATAGAAGTAGTTTGTGTGCTGGAGAGATGTTACTTATGGGGGTTTTGAAGCAAGACATGTTCTGATTGTGTGGGAAATGAAGATGTGTTGTAGTTGTGTAATGTGAAGCAAAATGTTGTTAGCAAGATGGAGACTAATATGCTTTGGTGGTTTGGCCATGTTGAAAGAATGAGTGATGAGATGCTTACTAAGAAAATCTTTTTAGCCCAAGTGGCTGGAAGGAAAGACAGAGGAAGGCCAAGGAAGTCATGGGAGGAATAGATTCAGGAGTGTCTGCATGAGAAGGAGATTATGAGTGTGAAGTATAGAAGATCTTGTGTACAGCTTGTGATGGATGTCAATGAAGCCCGAGTTGTATGTAAAGATCACTGTAAATGGAGAAGTTTGATACAGCAACAGTAAGCAAAAATTATCTGATAGTTTATATTTCTTTGTGGAGCTAACCTCTGAATCTCAGAAAACAGCTTAGTGATGATGATGACTTGTTAAAGTTTTACGCTTTCCAACCGTAAATGCTTTTTCCGTCTGTCGGCACGATAACTGTAATAAAAATCGTTCGATTTCGATTAAATTTTAGTATGTGATAGGGGAACACCTGGGGACAAACCCTATTGAAAATGGGACAAATGGGGTTAAAGGTCACGACATAGGAGCGGGATCAATTCCATTGCCCTTATGCCTCATAACTTGCGTAAATATGGTTCGATTTCAATGAAATTTTAGTATGTGGTAGGGAACCGCCTGGGGACGAACCATATTGAAAATGGGTGAAGTGGGGTCAAAGGTCAGGACATAGGAGCAGGATGCATTCCATTGCCCTTATGCATCATAACGTGCATAAAAATGGTTCGATTTCGATGAAATTTTAGTATGTGGTAGGGGACTACCTGGAGAGAAAACCCTATTGAAAATAGGACAAATGGGGTCAAAAGTTGGGACATAGAATCAGGATCCATTCCATCGCCCTTATCCCATACTATTAAGGTGGATGTGAAGTAATTTGGTTTCCTATATTTCCAATGGAAAAACTGTTGTACACATTTCCTTCACAATTAGTGTGTTTCCAAGGATGGAAATTTGAATATTGATTAAAATAACTTCATATTATAACTTGGAATACTTAACATTTTCTAAAACATAACCATAATTATATTAAAAAACAATGTTTCCTTTGGTGGTGTTGAAACCAGAAAAAAGATGGCGCAACCTGTACTTTGATAACGTCAGTGGATAAATAAAAGTTTGATTGCTTAATTATGGTTATGTTTTAGAAAATATTAAGTATTCCAAGTTATAAAATGAAAGCTATTTTAATCGATGTTAAAATTTTCATCCTTGGGAACGCATTGTGAAGAAAATGTGTACAGAAGTTTTTCCATTGGAAGTATAGGAAGCAAAATTACTTGACGTCTACCTTAAAGGAGTAATTCTTGTATGTATGTAAATTTTATTTTGAAAGCGGCTCTAAGGATTTTGATGAAAGTCGTTAACCTACCGTTTTCTGGTACTAGAAATCGATTTAGCTTGATCTCGACTTTAAGGAAAATTCGTTTAGTGGGTTAAATAACCACCCCGAATTACCACGTTTTTAGTGTCATGGCGTCGTCCCATTAATGTTATCCATGCTTAGAAATCTTATGACGTCACAAGCTCGCGATTGAGATGTTGGCGCGCAGGCACGCCATCTGTCTCATTACGTCACACGTTGTGTGTGGATCCTATTAAAGTTTTATGACATCACACTCTTTCAAGCAGATGGTCGCGATTCCCATCTGCGTCATTACGTCACGCGTTGTGTGTGTATACCCGTCCTCACGATAACTCGCACAATCATTCGATTTCGATGAAATTTTAGTATTTGGTAGGGGACCACCTGGGAAGGAACCCTATTGAAAGTGAACGAAATGGGGTCAAAGGGCAGGACATAGGAGCAGGATCCATTCCACTGCTTTTATGCATCATAACTAACGTAAAAAAGGTTCGATTTCGATGAAATTTTAGTATGTGGTAGGGGACCACCTGGGGACAAACCCTATTGAAAATGGGTGAAATGGGTTCAAAAATCAGGACATATAAGCAGAATCACTTCCATCGCCCTTATGCATCGTAACTTATGTAAAAATGCTTTGATTGCGACAAAACTTTATTATGTTATTTCGGAGGTATACCGAACCGGTTCTGTTGAATATCATCAAAATGGGATCAAAGGTCAGGGCACAGGACCGAGATTTATTCCACAGCCATTATTCTCATAACTTGAGTTTTGATTTCGGGTGTGTTGGAAAGTGTATTATAATCTATGCATTGCATGATTTTACTAACTTGTTCTTATAACATCATTTTGTCACAGTCTACTATTTTATATGTATGTCTCATTATTTCATACTTCTATATTTTCATTCAGAAGTCCTTTGACGTGAACAATTTGTTATAACTATTGCTAAGTGGAAAGGCTAAGAAATAGTAAAAATGTTGTTACCATTCCTTTAGCTGTTTCAATATTAATCAATTCCATATTTGATATTGCTTCCTCCCACACACACGTGGGCTTCACTGCTACTTATTTATTCAAATCATTCATATAATAGATATTTGTTCCTGATTTTTTAAAATAACAATTTGAAAAATTGTGTATTTATAGTTTGTGGTTAGAGAAAAGGGTATGAATTCTAAAAGGAAAAATTTGCAGTTTGTAAAAGTAATGGGAATGTGATATGTTTTATATTTATTGGCTTTCTCTAATACACTAGCAAATTAAATTATATAAGAATTCTCATCAGAGTTGGACAAAATATCTCAAAGTTAAGTCATTTGGAATTGTTTTGCTGTGAAACATGCCATAATTTATTTTATCTTTACTTCTCTGAAATGAATCTACATAATGCTATTTACATAAATAGCTATTTATGTAAGATTATTACTAATTAGTTGGCTTTGCCTTTCATAGATGATGTATTTGAAGATGAAATTCTGAAGTCACTATCCACATCAGTCTCAGATTCTTCCAGTGAAAGCCGAAACAGCAGTTTTAACAGTTGCACCCAAACAAGGTATTTATTTAGTTACTTATCTAGAATATTATTTTCTAAAAAGGAAATGAAAAATAACTCTTCTTGATTATTTAATTTTTGTTTGAAATATTTTTAAATAACAAAACTTCAAAGAAGGGTCATTTCATGAAAAACCACCCAATGTAAAAATAATGGTTGCTGATCAATTTAGAAGTGTTTTAACCCTTCCATATTTATTTCATTATAATGTGCAGTTTTGGCATTTTTAGGAACAAAATAGCGCATCCTACTTCATGAGCACCTATTGTCTGTTATCTGGTCCCCTTGATCATTACTAACATCTTTATTGTCATTGGTTTGCCTATACAACAGTGTAAATTTTCATTCAGCAAGTCATCAAAATATTCATTTATTCATCATGACCTTTCCCCAATACTAGAAGTTTCCCAACTTTGTCTAGCAAACTATGGATTACAGATTTTTAACATGTCTTGTACATATTATAAAACACTGAAAAAATGTAATAAGACAGCTTTAAAGTTCTTTTCCGTGATTTCCAAAAATGGGCTTTTATTATCTGCAACATATTGATCTGCCCTTAGATGAGCCGCTTTAGTAATTTTTCTGACTAGCCTGTGACTTAGATCTTAAATACTTTCTGCAAGTTTTTCTTTTTTTTTTTTACAGCTTTGCTCACTCCTGTCATCCACTTACAGGATTATAGCTTTCCTATATTTACTTGACAATTATTATTTTTGTGAACCTTCTGAAATCCCATTTTCCTAAAAATTGCAGTTTTATATCACTAGATATCATTTCATGTTCTCCATCCCAATACACAAGGAGCTCTGAATTGTTTTTAAAAAAGTCACTTTGAACATTGCTTCCAACCATATACACACACACAATTCGGAAACGAATATCCCCGAAAAAATAATTCTTCATGAGTACATGGTAGGCATTGCAATGCTGTTTTTGGCATATTTTCACTGTATTCCATGTAACTACTTCCTTCAGAAAATTTTAATTTTTCATGGAATTTGTGTCCTACATCCGATCCTAGATGTGAAAAAAGGTCATAAGATGCTATGATGGGGCAGGAATATCTTCAACTAGCGCAAATCTGAAGGTTCTCAGATATCTACATTCAGTTGCTTGGAATTTCCTTGTCCTGGGTAGTGTAATGATTAACATGGTCGACCGGAAATCGGGAGGTGCAGGTTTGGTTCCCGCTCCAGAATGATGAAAATTTTCAAGTTTTCTGACAGAAGTAGTTACATTGAATACAGTGAAAATGTGCCAATAATAGCATATATCATCATCATCATCATTGTCAACCATTATCAATCCACTGCTGGACGAAGGTCTCCCCAAGTTTCCTCCACAACGGTCTGTCTTGTGCCAGTCTCCTCCATGTCACCCCTGCATAGCATATATATATATATATATATGTAAGGATGCAAGGTCAGGTGATGCATAACATATACTACAATCCCGCCTTCTCGTGGTGCATCCTGTTCCCACTAAACTGGCTCTGATGACCGCCACACAGTGGTATAATTATATCACCGAGGTTAGAGAAAATGCCATCCCACACTCACCAAACCTGCTTGGCTGAATGCCCCCACACACACACACACATACACACCTCCCCCCAATGATTTCAAAACTGAAAACTTGGCACTCAGTCCCCGGCAGCTGGAAAGCATGCAGGAGTAACATGGAGGTGACAGGTTCAAGGCAGACAGTTGTGGAAGAAAATTTGGGAGACCTTCATCCAACAGTGGATTGATACTGGTTGATGATATCATCATCATCATCATCATTGTCAACCATTATCAATCCACTGCTGGACGAAGGTCTCCCCAAGTTTCCTCCACAACGGTCTGTCTTGTGCCAGTCTCCTCAAGGTCACTCCTGCATACTTTCGAATTTCATCCACCCATCTCATATATATATATCATCATTATCATTGTCACCCATTTATCAATCCACTGCTGGGTGAAGATCTGAAGATCTCCCCAAGTTTCTTTCACAACTGTCTTGAGCCACTCTCCTCCATGTTACTCCGGCATACTTTTGAATTTCGTGCGTGTGTGTGTTTGTGTGTGACACACCATATCTCCCAAATACTTCAATTCCACATTGCAAAGTATCTTTCAGTCACTGAACTGGGGAAACAAGGGGATAAAGATTAATGGAGATTATTTAACTCACCTTCGTTTTGCTGATGAGGTAATCATTTTTGCAACTACCCCTTCAGAGCTGCAGGGTATGATCCAGGAACTTTCTGACAAGAGTAAAAAAGTGGAATTAAAATGAACTTTCAGAAGATAAAACTGATGTACAATGCTTTTACAGGAAATCAAGATTTTGTGGTTGATGTGGGAAAACTTGAGGTAACTGATACCTACGTTTACCTTGGACAACAGATATCAAGCAAAAGTCACATTGATGAAATTAATAAGCATATAAAACTTGTCTGGAAAGCTTTTGGAAGAAACTGTACAATTTTTAAGAGGAATATGCCATTATGTCTCAAGAGAAAAGTGTTTAATCAATGCATCCTTCCCGTTCTTACATATGGATTATAGATGTGGGCCTTAACTAAAAAAGACAGGGACTGCAAAGAAGTGAAAGGAGCGCGGAGAGATGCATGCTAGGTAAAACCAGGAAAGATAAGAAGAGGAACTCATGGGTAAGGAAAATGACAAGAGTGGAAGACATCATGATCAGAGTAAAATCCCTGAAATAGGGATGGTTTGGACATGTGGCCAGAAGAACACACCACTGATGGACAACTGAAATTTTAGAGTAGATACCAAGGGACAGAAAAAGACCCAGAAGAAGACCACGTGGGAGATAGATGGATAAAATTCGAAAACATGACGGAGTAACATGGAGGAGAGTGACTCAAGACTGGCAGTTGTGGGTGAAACTTGGGGAGACCTTCTTCCAGCAGTGGATTGGTAATGAATGGTTGATGATGATGATATATTATTTGTAGGCAGTACTTTAAAGAAAAGTTTTCAGTCTCATCTCCTTCTACCTTTTGGTATGCTTTTTATTCATGGAAAATACCTTGTTCTTTGGAGAAGCAAATATTTGATGTTTCCAAAGTCATTGGAAGTTATGAACTTAACACAGCTAAACATCTCTCCTGCTTTCTTATGAGTTGCAGAGAAAAGTGCTTTTCTTGTATTTCTGAATATACTTGTGTCCTGATTTGAGTTGTTCTTTTTTTGTATTTGTGTCTGTATGCAATTTTGCATTTTATTTTATAGAAGGCCTTTGAAAGAAACTGAACTTCACCAAAACCATTTCTGTCAACAGAAACTTTAAAAATTCAGTGGTAGACTCTGCTGTTAAAAAGTTTTGTTGACACACACCAAGGCCCCTAACTATATCTATCCTCACTTTTTTTCTCACCCTACAGAAATATCACAGTTCTTCTATTTGCTTATTATATTTGTCTTAAAACTGGCAATTTTCTAAGCAAATTGGAAAATTGTTCTGACTCCAACGAACAGCATAAGTTGTTCCAGACTAAAATACTCAACTGATGGCACAAATCCCACAGTATCTATTAGATGCAGTGTCAGTGCAACCTATTGTTTGTAAGCCACACCTGTAAAGTCTTAATGTGAGAGAAATAAATAGGGAGGGAATTCTCATGAGAAATACCTAGGTGAATCAAAAAGTAAGTTACACTTAGTGCCATCTGGAGTGGGATTGCAGTCAGACAGTGTGTATGAGATAGGTGCCACGTTTACTCACCGACCAGCACAGAAACTAATGTTTCCTGTTGTCTTTGGCTCTTCTGCAACAGTATTCTGCTGAGGGTCACAATTTTTCTGTCGAATCATCACAGGTGACGAACATGGTTTCACCATTTCACCCCTGAAACCAAACGACCGTCCATGGAATGGAAGCATGTCGCCTTTCCAACAAGGAAGAAGTGTGAAGTCCAACCTTCTGCGGGAAAGGTCATGGCTACTATTTTCTTTGACTGTGAAGGTCTTGTTTACTCAGAATTTCTGCCGAAAGGGACGACTATCAATGCTGACTCATATTGCCAAACATTACGAAATTTGTGAAAGGCAATTAAGACAGATGCCTGGGTAAGTTGAGCAAAGGTGTCCTTCTGCTGCACAAGAGTGCCACACCTCACACAGCATGGAAAACAAAGGCATTGCTGCAGTCATTCAAGTGGGAGGTGTGGCAACATCTACCGTAGAACCCCGACTTATTCCCATTGGACTAAAATTTGTTTGGTAAAATGAAACAGGACCTTAGTGGACAATGATTCCAAACAAATGAGGCTGTGTAAACTGAGGTCCTTAACTGGTTGCACCAAACTGGAGAAGACTTTTTCTGTACAGGTATGGAAAAGTTAATCACACATTCCAATAAATGTTTACAGTCCTCAGGCAACTATGTCAAGAAATTAATAAATGTTGTACCTTTAAACATCTCTTTACTTGACATATCAATAAAAAAAAAAAAACCAACCACTTACCTAAAAGCTCTTGGTTACTTTTTTGCTTATACACTTCATGCATGTCGATTATAGCAAAAAAGTAACTAAGAGCTTTTAGGTAAGTGGTTGGGTTTTTTTATTGAAATGTCATTAATGACTTGCACGTAAATATGCGCACTTTGTTGGTATTTAATACCTGTAGAGATGCAAATAATATTATCTCTTTACTTGTTTTGTTTTTTTGTTCAACAGTGTAGCTAACATTTTGATCCGCCCTCATATTTCTTCACACATACGTGAAAAGCATATGCACCATTGTTGTCATATAGATGCTGTGCATTTTACTGTTTCCCATCTGGCCATTGTTCAGAAAACTCTGAAATTACATTGCCCTGGAAAATGAATCAAACGTGCATCTCCGATTTCATTGTCAGCATGTATGTGCCAACAATGATATATGTATATATGCCTTTCATGTATTTGTAAATAAATATTTCTTACAGGGATTTGCTTTCCACTTATTTACATTGGGGTTAAATTGATCTTCAACCAATGGATGAGAAATGGTCGTTGGCTCTCCAATGAAACAATTGCTGTGACTAGCTCACATCCAGGGAGTTGTTCAGATGTTTAAGCTACATCTGCTTAGCTTCAGTTGTGTGGAATGTCATTGTCATGAGTGGTGTAATGGTAGAATGCTGGAACATAAATCTGGAGAAATGGGTATTATTCCCATTCCAGGGCAATGTAATTTTCAAGTTTTCTGAATGGTGGACTCGTGGGAACAGTAAAATGTTGAGCATCTGTATGCCAACAATGTCATGCTTAACATTCTACAAAAAAGAACTTCAGCCACATGCAAAGAAATATACATACATACATACATACATACATACACACATACATACATATCATTAAGCTGTTCTGTGATACAGGGGCCATAACAGAAAAGTCCTGCACACTGTCCATTTTTGAGAAAAGTTTGAAGTAACAGAGAAAACTTACCTTATTGCCATTCAATGTACTCCCCTCTGCTGCTAATGACACCTTGCCAGCGATGAGGTATGTCCTGGATGCCCCTTAGTATGCCATCTTTGTTCAGCTGTCGTATTACTTGGGTCATGTCCAACGACAGTTCGTCCAGAAATTCATAACAGATGCCACAGAGCCATTTTTTTAACTTTGGGAAAAGATCAGAATCAGGTGGACTGAGATCAGGGCAGTATAGTGGGTGGGATAGTTTCCCAGCCCATATTTTAACAAAAGTCCCCATACCAACACTGCACTATGACACGATGCGTTGTCGTGCAGCAAGTTGCTCCCAATTCCAACAAGTTGGCGATTTTGATGAAATTTTGGTCTCAACTTTGTCCTCAGAAAGAAATTGTGCTTTGATTAAGAGTTCATTCCCCACAGATTTCGTGCAAAGCAGTGTGGATCTGTATTGGAGTTTTTCCCCACAGAGTTTCTATCTTCACATACGAGCGCTGGTCTAACGCCATGATTCTACCTGAGGAGTTGCATGCTTCCATTTCCAAACCCTCCCATGTCCCAATAAATGATAGCTCATCATTCTGACGCAACTGCATTGCTGATAGTCTGACCTTGGCATGATGCAATCATTTTTCTGATTGCATCATCTGCGTCCATTTTAGTTTAACGTGTGCAGAACTTTTGTTATGACCCTTGTATTCAGAGGTTAACTCCTCACAGAGAGAACATACTGGTGCTGTATCAAGCATCTCCATTTACAGCTATCTCAGCACACAGCTCAAGCTTCATTAACATCCATCACATGACGCACACAAGAGCTTTTGTACTTCATTATCTTTTTCTCATGCAGACATTCCTGAATCTGGTCCTCCCATGATTTCTTTGGCCTTCCTCTGCCTTTTTTTCCTGCGACTTGGGCTAAATAAATTCTCTTAGCCATCACTCATTCTTTCAACATGGCCAAACCACCGAAGCATATCAGTCTCCACCTTGCTAACAACATTTTGCTTCACATTAAACAACTGCAACACATCTTCATTCTTCACATGATCAGAGAGTGCCCCCCCACCCCCCACCCTGCCAATAAGTAATGCATCTCTCCACCACACAAACAACATTCTTAATCTTCCATAGCCAAAAGACAGCTGTGCAACTGTTTGAGGAGGCCAAGTTTTGGGGAAAGCCCATCTCAATTATGGATCTGATCATCTGGGAAGCTCTGTGTTTTTAAAAATCTGTGTAATCTAGTAAATGATGCTACCATTTTGCTGTATTTCTCAAGTATCAGAAAAGGAACTTCTAACCTCCAACATCACCCAGGAAACAAGCAGCTGTCCACACAAGGATTCAGTACACTTCTCCTGATAAAGCTTTACCAAAACTACAGTAGACGAAAAAACAAAAATTGTACTTATATTTAATTACAGTGATTTTATAAATATCTGTACTGCTGATATTTTTAGTGTAATTTACATTTTACCCTGTTCTGCTCCAGTTCTCCTGTATGATAATTCAATTTAACTTTTTAGTTTTAGTAGCATGGTTTTATGGTCACATTTTACCTATCTTAAAACTGAGCTCCCAAAGAAAATTAGTTGTCCTTGAAACTTTAAGTTAGTGTCCCATGTTTTATTCTTCATAAGGTGCCATGTCCAGACAAGGACATGTGTGATTTATCACCATGAGCTGTGTACAGTCATAGTGATGAATATTTGGTTTTTATAATTATGAGCAATGTAGTGAATTCTATAAAATAATAATAAATTTGTGTATCTTCTCAGGGGTGTAAAGTATAGGTCAAGCTTATGTCTTTGGTGTGCTTATACACTCTTTGCCAAAAAAAAAAAAAAGAAAAAAAGAAATAAATAAAATGAAGCACCCAGACGGAATCATCCAATCAAGATGAGAACTGGTATGTGCAATGTACATGTATATGAAAGGAAGTGATTGCAATTTCAGAGCAGTTGGGCCATTTATTTGAATAAAACAGCTACATGACTGGAACAAGTCAGTATGTTGTTGTGCCACCTCTGGCTAGGATTCAAGTGGTTACCTAGTATTGCGTAGACACATGCAATTCATTGATACTGTCCTGAGGTATGGCATGCCAGATGGTGTCCAAATTGCAAACCAGTTTGCCGACATTATGGGATGGGCGTAGGTTGCGTCCCAAACATGTTCAATCAGTGAGAGGTTGGACAATCAGGCTGGCCATGGAAGGTTGTCACCATTATGGAGGCAGGCCTGGGAGAGCCGTGCTATGTGTGACTGGGCATTATCCTGTTGAAAAATTGCTCAGTGATGCTCTGACAGGAATAGCAACACAAGAGGCCAAAAAATGCCATCAATGTACCTTTCAGCTGTGAGGGTGGTATGGAGGACTACCAAGATTGTCTGGCTGTCATAGGAAATGACTCCCTAGACAGTCACTCCTGGATCAGTGTGCTGGTCATTGGCACCAAGTTCAAACCATGATTCATCATTGAAGACAACACAATGCCATTGGACACTATACCATGTTGATCGGGCCCGACACCACTGCAACCGGTGCGAGCGATGCTCGCTGGTCAGTGGTAGTGGTGGAGTAGCCTCCTTGAATGTAGTCCCCATGCTGCAAGTCATCTGTCAACGGTCCGTATGGCCACTTCCATACCTGTAGACAATGCAACATGGCCATGAATGCTTGAGAGCAATGAATTTGTTTCCATTCATGCAGCTCTTGCAATCTCGCGATACATTCTGTTGTTGCCTTTGGTCATCCACTGGGTTGTGCCCTCCTTGAAACATTGACACCAACATCGTCCGATTGCAGCGTCACTCCGACCCCAAATGCCTGGTGATACAGCGACTTGATTAACTGGCGTCCCTCAGCCCAATTGTACATTCTCTCTCAAACTCACTCAACTGCTTGTATTCTGCATGGATCTGATGCCAAGGCATCCTCACAGTCTCTGGAGATTCATGCAACCTCAATCTGCTGCAACAATTGTTCCTGCAATGCAAGCTTTGCTCTTGACATGTCCTCCTTAAAGCCCTGTTTCTATGCACTGGGCCACTATTTAGTCATTGCATTATTTTTTATCATTTGCATATTCAGCTCTGATGTACGTGCATTCGGAGTTTCATCAGGATCAAATTACTTTCATGGGGTGCTTTGGTTTGGCAAAGAGGGCATGTTCTCTCTCTCTCTCTCTCTCTCTCTCTCTCTCTCTCTCTCTCTCTCTCTCTCTCTCTCTCTCTCTCTCTCTCTCTCTCTCTCTCTCTCTCTCTCTCTCTCTCTCTCTCTCTCTCTCTCTCTCTCTCTCTCTCTCTCTCTCTCTCTCTCTCTCTCTCTCTCTCTCTCTCTCTCTCTCTCTCTCTCTCTCTCTCTCTCTCTCTCTCTCTCTCTCTCTCTCTCTCTCTCTCTCTCTCTCTCTCTCTCTCTCTCTCTCTCTCTCTCTCTCTCTCTCTCTCTCTCTCTCTCTCTCTCTCTCTCTCTCTCTCTCTCTCTCTCTCTCTCTCTCTCTCATTCATTCATTCAAAGTTTCTTCTGGCGGTATGTCCAGCCCATTTCAGGGATTTAACTCTGATCATGATGTCTTCCACTCTTGTCATTTTTCGCATCCACGAGTTCCTCTTCTTATCTCTCCTGGTTACACCAAGCATGCACCTCTCCATGCTTCTTTGAGTTGCCTGCAGCCTTTGTATGTCTCTTTTAGTTAAGGTCCACGTCTCTGCACCATACGTAAGCACTGGAAGGGTGCATTGATCAAACACTTTTCTTTTAAGACATAATGGCATATTGCTCTTGAAAATTATGCTGTTTCTTCCAAAAGCTCTCCAGGCAAGTTTTGTACGCCGATTAATTTCTTCATCAATGTGACCCTCACTTGATGTCTGCTGTCCAAGATAAACGTACGTGTCTGTTATCTCCAGCTTTTCTCCATCAATCGACAAATCTTCATTTTTTGTAAAAGCATTTAACATCACTTTTGTCTTCTGAAAGTTCATTTTTAATCCCACTTCTTTACTCTTGTCAGCAAGTTCCTGGATCATACTCTGCAGCTCTGATGGGGTAGTTGCAAAAATGACTATCATCAGCAAAACGAAGGTGGGTTACATAATCTCCATTAATCTTTATCCCTTTGTTTTCCCAGTTCAGTGATTGAAAGACATTTTCCAATGTGGCATTAAAGAGCTTCGGAGATATGGTGTCGCCTTGTCTCACTCCTTTTCCAATTTTTATGTGTGTTGTATTTTCAAACAGTCGAATCTTTGCACTTGCATTTTCATAGATGTTATTAATAATATTAATGTACGCATCTTCAATACCGCAGGATTTCAGGGCCATTGTAACTGCTGATGGTTTCACCGAATCAAAGGCCTTTTCATAATCGATGAAAGCCATGCACAATGGAAGTTCATATTCCCTCGCTCTTTCAATTAGTTCTCTCAGTACGTGGATATGATCTATTGTGCTGTAGCCACTCCTGAATCCAGCTTGTTCTCTCGGTTGAGCCTGGTCCAGTGTTACCTGCAAACGGTGTGAAAGAACTTTAGTGAAGATTTTATAAACCACTGATAGGAGGCTCATAGGTCTGTAGTTCCTGAGATCCCCAATGTCACCTTTTTTATGTAGCAGGATCATTGTAGCGTTGTTCCAATCCTCAGGAATCTTCCCTTCATTAAGGCATCGAGTGAAAATTTGGGCGAGTACTGTTTCGATTTCTCCACTTGCTTCTTGTATGATGTCTACAGTAATTCCATCTTCTCCTGGAGTTTTTCCCCGCTTCATGTTCTTGATTGTATGTGCAACTTCTGCTGGGAGGACTGGAAGAACTCTGGTACTGGTACCTTTCATGATGTCTGGAGTACATGTATCATCCCTTTCATATAATTTGGAGTAGAAATCTTTCACTCTTGTCAAAATTTCGCCTCTATTTCTTGTTACAGAACCATCTTCTTTTCTCAGTGCCATAATCTGTTTTCTTCCCTTACTGAGATGTCCCATTTGCTATCTTTGGGCTTTGGTTGTTTTCAATTGCTTTCCTTTCTAGTTCACAGTTGTATTTTCTTACGTCTTCAGTGATACTTTTTCGTACTGTCTTGCATAGCTCTATATATTCCACTTTGGAAGTCACATCTTCTTTAGTTTGTCCTCATCTCTCTTCTTTTTTGCATCAACATTTTGGTTTTTCCTGATAATTTGTTCACATGCAACTTGTTCTTAGACCCAGCTAATTATGTTGCTGTTTCCATAAGAGCTTTGGTTACTTTTCTGTTAACTTCAGAAATATCCACTTCTTCCGATGTTAGGCCTTCTAAAGCAGAGAATCTGTTCTTCAGTTCCAACTTGAAGGTATTATGGTGTTTTTTAAGGTTGGTTATGTCAATACATTTTGTTTGTCTTATGAGCTTGCTACGTTCGAGTTTAGTGTTGAGGTGCATCTTACATCTCACCAATCTATGGTCACTACCTGTGTTATATATATATATATACTATAGTATATATATATATATGTTTTATTCTTTATGAAGATGTAAATGAAAAAAAGTTGAATATTTTGCTCTGTGTGTTCATATATTTGAATCTTGCTTTGACTGAAATGGTGATCTTTTTTTTTTTTTATCTTTTTTTCCCTCCCTGTAGCATTCCAGAAAGGTTAGCATGTACAACACCAGCTGGCTTTTGTTATTGGCCAAACAGAAATGGCCCTGATCCTGCTGGTTCTCCAAAGCTCAGGTGGAAAAGGTTTGACACTTTACTAGTGTTGACTGGTAACAGTTGGCATTTACGATGTATGTGTAAATAAACTGTTCTTGTAGTGTACATGTATAACAAAGCCTACTTCAATTGTGTTACAGGTGTGTATGTTCATTTGATAGCATAAGCATTGTTATGCATAAACCTTAGGAATATCATCAAAGTGAAAGAGCTTCTGGAGATGTGACAAAGTGATGCAGGAATACGAGATGAAATAACTTACCTGCTCTCTTAAGAAACATTAAATGTTTTAAGCCATAAAAGAAATTAAAAATTATGGTATCAATCACTAATTATATCCGGCAACCTTTTTTGAAAGGACACCAACAAAATACCATTCTTAAATATTGTATAAAATTTAGTCATTGTTCTGAGATCAGTTAAAGAATCAATTAGGGGTGTAAGACAAGTAATAAGAATGTAATAGGTAGCTCTCTGATGTAATATGAGTTTTATATGCATAAACTATTATTCTATCAACACTGTTCACCAAAGTATGCAGTATTAATTGCATATGCAAAGTAGAACACCCTCTCAGAGCTAGTTAGAAAATCTGTAGGAGAAATAACAGCAAATTTCTTCCGGAGTAACCTAAAATACTGTCAGTAAAACACAAACTAGATTTTGCGAATTGCTGAAATTTTTTGTAATAAAAATTGCAGAAACTGTTTCATTTTGAAATAAAAATATTTAATAAATTTGCAAATGTGTGTAAGTAATTTATTTCAGAAGGATGAGTTTTGCAATGGCAATGAGCTCACATGACAACAACACAAAGTTTGGGTTTTCTTTAGATATTCTCTTCAGATTTCATATACAGTGGAACCTCAGTTACACGTTTCTTAGTTATGTGTTTTTCACTTTTATACATAATTCTGTGTTAGTCCTGATATTTTACTGTAGTTTCTATTGCTTTTTTAACTCAGTTATATGCGATTGATTGATACACTTTTCACAATTGTACATTAAAATTTAAATTTCAGATTATCAGAAATACACGATTCTTTGATTATTTTATATGTAGCCAGTATGTTACAACTTCGCGAGAAGTGAGATCGTGTTGTTGTGTACCTTCTTGGGTGCTGCTAAGTTGAATGATGATTCAATTAGAGAAGGGTATGTTGTTTACTTTTGGGTTGGGGGAAAAATTTGTCTCATATTTCATGGCTCACACTCACATGTGCTGTTTAAGAATTGATAAAACTCTGGGATGTAACTTTGTAGCTCCACCATTTTGTGGTTTAATAGAATCTTAGACATATCATCAATATTTGACATTCTGGTCTCAGGATCTGTGAGGTAAAAAAAAAAGCTGTTAAGTATTGAGTTCCATACTGAAGCACTGATCTCAGGTTCTTAGTTGAATGTTTCACTTAATCTAGAACCAGGAATTTTATAGACTGACGAAGTCTTCAAAAATAAGTTTGCTTTTCATAGGTTTATGAATTTTTCAGTGCAATAAAATATAATTAGTAATGTTTTTTTTTTCTCTCTCTTTTGCTGCTGGTTTACTTTAAATAAATCATCAGTAAGATTCTCTAACCCTCAGCTCAGGAAGAATAATTCAGAGGTGAAAGAGTTCTGCCTTTTTGGAGGTCATGTGGGGAGTTTCTGAAATTGGTGCAGAAATGCAATAATTACAGTAAAACAAATTAGATCAGTATAAATATGGGATTGATATTATTGGTTTGATGTAAGCACATTGACTAAAATAAAATTCCTATTTGTTCCTAAAAAAATGTAAGACAATTTTATGGCTTTTTATATATGTATATTAGGTGTGCAACTTAATTATCGGCCACAGGCATGACACGATGACAGCAAATTATAGCAAATCGAATATGTACATAATCAGGGAAATAATCCCCGTCATGTTGGATACATTTGAGCCATTGGTCAGGGAGCTGCCGAATGCCAGTGTGAAAAAAAGGGCTGTTTCGAGTTGATAAAGTCATAAATACTTGTGTGGACCTTCTCGACAGAAGTGAAGTGCGTATCACTTGGGTGATGTTGCAGGGAGTAAAAGAGGTGATAATCCGATGGGGCGAAGTCTAGAGAATATGCCGGGCGGAACAAAATCTCCCATCCCAGGTCGGTGATCGTGTTTAAAGTCGTTTTCGCTGTGTGTGGACACGCCTTATGCTAAAGCAACAGGACCGACTTTCTGCCCTTGCCAGTGTATGGCCTTTTTGCCTCCATTGCGTCACTCACACGAATGAGTTGCTGACAATAACACTCAGCATTGACCGTCTCACCAGATTTTAGCAATTCATAGTGTACGACACCGCACTGATCCCACCATATGCACAGCAACAACTTCCTGGCATGGATATTCAGTTTGGCAGTACTGGTGGTATGCTGACCTGGATAAACCCACAATTTGCACCACTTAGGATTATCGGAGAGGATCCACTTCTCATCACAGGTCAAAATCTTATGGAGGAAATCCTTCTTGAATCTGGAGAGCAAGGACACAGCAACATCATAGCGCCTAGACTTGTTCGCAGCTGTGAGTTGGTGGGGCACCCAACAGCCCTCCTTGTGAGTCCGTCTAAGCTTGTGCAGGTGCTTTGCAATGGCTTGGCGTGTTACTCCGAGTTCCTGGGCTTCGCGTCCAACAGTTGTTCCAGTTCTTCATCGTCAACTTTCTGTGGCTGTCCCGGACGTTCTGCATCACGGAGATCGAAATTTCCCTGCTTAAACCGCTGGAACTATTTCTTACACATACTGTAGGACACAGCAGCCTTATCCAAAGCAGCACAGATCATTTGCTGGGCTTCCACGGCACTTTGTTTCAGCTGAAACGCCAACAGGAGGCAGTGCCTCAAATGTTGCTTCTCGAACAACATTGTTTTCACCGTCAACTTTCGTCCCTTCTGTCACTACAGCTGTGAGCAGTTACGGTTGCCTGGAAAGCTGTTGGATGGCGCTGCAATCAGCCATTATTGCACACAGCTATTTGCATTTGCCGACGTTCTATGATCGCTTGCGGTTAGGGGCCAAGAATTAAGTTGCACACCTAATATATGGTGCTTATGGTACTTAATAAATGCTGAAAGGTTAATTATTTTTGTATATTCCTCCTATTGGGAAAAGTTCAGCCTTTTTCTGCCATAGCTACTTTCATGCCTGATAATTATAAATATGTACATACATATGTATGTATGTATATGCTCATTCCCACGTGGAATTTCTTTGTTTGGCCCATTTTACAGCACAGCAGAGCAGAGCAGAACAGATGAAATAAGCATGTTTTTAAGGCTGTTGGTGCCCAATAACATGCGATTAGGTGCAACATAGTTGGCTTAGTATATAAGTATGTGTAAGTGTTTGAAATGTATTTGTACCTGTCTTGTGGCATGGAATTTTTGCAGGATGCATTAACAAAAGAGACACGTGCTTAAGGGTATTTACAGGTTGCTCAAATTGGTGAGGATTAACTCCAAAACCTGATTAAGTTGGGAGTGGCAATTTTCTTGAGTTTTTGAGAAGGTTTTTTTTGTATGTCAAAAGAAGACGACAGAGAGCTTGGTCCAGAGAGAGAGAGAGAGAGATGAAGCCATTGGATTGGTGTCTGAGGGAGCAGAACATTTTTGAAAAAGTGTCGTTGGTATTACGTCAGCGTAGCCACAATGACTGCACGAAGAACAGTCTAATGTCCATAAGACGGATAGAGACCAGGTCAATCTATAGTGTACCATTTACCTGTCCTACAATAATTCCCAAGCCTCAAAATACCTTGAAATAAACTACTTATTGTTAATATTGAAAAGAAGGGTCCTGGCTGTATTCTTTTAAGTGTGAGATTGTGTGGATCAAACCAACCAAAATATGTTATGGCTCTCGCTAGATTGCATCTATATTAGTAAAGAAGTGTAAAGGAGCTAGGGTTTTTACATCATCATTAAGGAGCATCTTGCATTCATTTAAAGCATTAATTTTACCATAGTACTTAACATTTTTAAATTTTGTTTATGCATTTTTTGAGGCCATCTCATAGAAAAACATATAACCAAGGTTTCACTGTATTTGTTACGCATGTTTTATTAGAATGTATGAATGCATCCAAGAAATTTTAAACTCTTATTTTTTGAAACATGAAAAGAGCTTAAACATTTTTTTTGTTTTGTTTATTTGTACATTTTAATGAGCTATTCCAAAGTATTTGATTCTTGGATATATTCAAATTTTAGGTTTTTATTATTACACATTAAAACTATATAATTGAGTAATTTGTGTTTTAAACAACTTTCAAACTTCATGTTGGAATTCACCTCAGATGTTCCATTGGGCAAATGGTGGGGCTTATCTGAAATAACAGTGTCTGATGGAAATCAGAAGCTACTGTTGGAATTTTACATGTTTACATGTACTTTTCAATGGCACAAAAATATGTGCCAAGTTCATTAATGTGGATTAGAAATAATTTATAAAGTGGAAGACAAGATAATTAAATGCAATTCATGTACATAAAAATCAGGAGAGTAGCATGCACTTTGTGAGACTAAAACTGCATTTAATGTATTTCCCCTTTGTAAATAATAGAGAGTTCAATATCAGGAAAAAAAAAAAATTAAACGTTACCTCAGCTCCAATTCATGTAATAAGGATGAACCTTGCAACATCCCCATCATTTAGAAATCTCTTCTTGCAACTCACAAAATAAAATTCTGTAGGAAAGATATTGTGGGGTTGTTAGAAATTTTCCACTTAAATGAATGTGTGCCAAGCTTTCAGCAACATGGGGAGAACAGGAGCACCCATTGAAAGATATATTTTTACTCTGTGCCAAACAATTCTTCTGGCAGAAATTAATGTGGGTTGAGGAATCTCCCTTGCAAGTCAGTGAAGAACTGGAGACAGATCTTATCATATCCCGGTGGTGATGTGGAAATCACAATGCAGAGACTGTATAATGTTAAACTACAGAAAACTGAACTTCAAGAACAAATTTGAGTTTTAGATTTAGAACATTAAATAATTAGGATTATATTTTTGCTGCTAAGTCATTGAAGCAGGAAAATAAATAACAGCCATTATTTTAGCAAATTAAAAGCATGAATTCTTCTTTATTTTCACCAAAAATTCACTTGTTTCTGATCATCCAAGCTTACTATTATATTCTACGTGCATTCCAATGCAACCTGCTTGAAGCAGCATTCCTTTAGCCAGATAGTTTGTCCCTGACTTGCTCTTTCTGCCGAAGTATCGCACAACGTAGGGGATTTTATGCCTCGTCAGGAGGAACTATGTAAAATCCTAAGTTTGTGTACAAAGTGAATGTTGGATTTCATGTAGTATCCATTGATAATTTTTAAGTGGTGGCATTGTTCAGAGGTTAACATTAATGCTAATTGTACCACTGCCATTCTGTACCAATTAGCACTTGCCATTGTTTGGAAATTACCACTGTTAGGAGAGGTCTACACAGTGCGTCAAAGAATTTTTAAGACTGGCGCTAGATTTCAGTCTATGGTGGCACCACCAGTGTAATCGCGAATGTGTTATAAACTGTGACCATCTGCTTGTTTTCTGCCAAAAGTACTGCGCAGTTGTTAAAGTAACTCAAACGAAACGGGCGTTCATTAGAGAAGTACAATTTTTTTCATGATGAATTATTAAGATGAAACAAAGGGCTGTTATTAAATTTAACGCAAAACTTGGTAAAAGTGCCTTGGAAACGTACCAAATGATGAAACAAGTTTATGGTGAGTTTTATTTAAGTAGATCAAATGTTTTCCTGTGGCGCAAATGTTTTTGGACGGAAGAGATACGCTAGAAGATGATAAGCATACCGGAAGACCAAGTTCATCTAGGACACCTGAGATTATTGAAAAAGTGCGTGATTTCGTGGAAAACAATCGATGTGTGTCACTAAGAATGATGGAACAGTCTTTAAACATCAACAAATAAACGATTCAAACCATCCTGCATGAAGATTTGGGCAAAACAAAAGTCTGTGCTAAATTTGTTCCACACGTTAACCAATGAACAAAAATCAAGGAGAAGTGCACATTGCAGAGACATCATTTCAGCCGCTGAAAATGATCCAAACTTCTTAAAATCGATTGTTACTGGTGATGAAACATGGTGTTTTCAATATGATTATAAAACAAAGTGACAAAGTGTGGAATGGAAGTCAAAAAACTCGCCACAAGCCAAAAAAATAAGAAAAGTTCCATCGAAAATCAAAACAATGCTCATTACATTCTTCGATGGTAAGGGTATTATCCAGAAAGAATTTTTTCCAAGTGGACAAACAATTACTGATGAGTTTTATTTAAATGTTTTGAGGCGTTTGATGGGCAGAATTGGTCGCATTCGTCCAGAATATCGAGATGAAAACAGTTGGTGTTTGTTGCATGATAATGCACCCAGTCACACCTCACTTCCTGTTTGTAGATTTTTGGCAAAAAATAATGCCTGTGTGTTGAATCATCCACCGTATCTGCCTGATTTAGCATCCTGTGACATTTCTTTGTTCCCAAAACTTAAAATGACGTTAAAAGGGTGTTATTTTGCTGATATTTCGACCATACAAACAGCTTTGACGCGTGCTTTCGAGGCAATTCCGCAAAGTGAACTGGAACAGGCATTCGAATCATTATTAAATCGCTGTAACAAGTATATTGAAGCCGGAGGGACTTATTTTGAATAACAAACCAAAACAAATTATAATTTCTTGTTTTTATTTCATTTTACAGACCCAGTCTTAAAAATTATTTGACGCACTGTGTGTTAATGGGAATTTCACTGTGTTTTTCATTCAGTTTTTCAAAAGATAAATGAGAGAAATAAAAAGTGGTATAACATTTTAAGTAAATCAGTTGGTAGTTATTCATAAATAACATTAATAACAGCTGAGTTAACCTCTGAATCTCAGTCAACAGCTTAGTGATTTGTATAGTTGGCAGCTATTGTAAGGAAAAGTAGTCTTTTCTTTTTCCTTAAAAATGTGCTTTTCTTTGTGGGATACTAAAAACTTTTAGTACATAGAGGTTAAATAAAGATGCCTTTTGGGCAGTATCTATTATTTTAACATACTGTGCTGTGGAACAAAAAAAAATGCACAAGTGAAAGATTAATGCATTTTAATGACTTTTCCATCTGGCGGTAACACTAGACTTCCTGCTGCATCATATTATATGTAGAATCTATTCCTTCTATGTCCACATCAAAAGAAAAACAAGGTCTGTGCATTTTATGGGCTTTCCACATGCCTGATCTTTAACAGGGTTTCTTTCTGCTAGAAGTCATTGTACTTTCCAGTTACTTGATTTGTTGAAAACCAAATGGATGGAACCCTACATAAAATGTACAAAAGTGAGTTGCTCCTCTGGTATGGGCACAGACAAAATAAATGTCATGTTTTAATTACCACAGAAACAGTGCTGTCACTTGCCAGAGAGAAAACATATTTAAAATGCACATAAAATTTGTTTGTGTTGAATAGATCTGCTGAGAATTATTGATTTTCCAGTGCATATTGTACTTGAGTAATTTGGTTTGGAGGATGTTTCATTGCTCAAACCTGGGATTTAATTTCTCAAGTAATGTTACTATCTGTGTCGTGTCATCCTTTGGTTAGCCATATAGGAATTGAGCTTTTTGGGATGAGGGCCTGGTTTCAAGTCAGAGATGTAGCAAAATATTTTTACTCAGTTTCTTTTTCTCACTTTTCTCTGTATGCAAATCCTGAAAGTAGCACTCATCTGATGATTTATGTAGAGCTACTTGAAGATATAATTAGTTTACATAAAAATATGTATCCACTTTTTTCAGTTTGGTTCAAAAATATGAAACTTTACAAGAAGAAATTGATTTTCACAGCTACCAAAATTAGTGCAGAAAAAAATGTGTTCGGGATAAATAGTACAATCACGCACCACAGAAAAGTGTGACATCAGTGATCCTCTGTAGAAGTCTAAAGAAATATTCAGCTGAATAAGTTATTTTTTGTTGAAGATATATGTAGCGAAACTTACCATTTTATGTGATATATATATTGGGTTGTCGGAAAAGTCATGACGTATTTTGGCACCCGATGGCGGTTAGGCGGTTTTGGAAGAACTAGAGGCATGCGCAGCTCTGTTATCGCTATGGCATTCGACAGGTGCCAGTTCTAGCTGCAGTCTAAAAGGAATAGTGAGCGATTTGGTTGATTTGCAGAGATTTGACATCAAGTTGAAGATGGAAGACCAAACTGCATTTTTGTCATATTTTACTTACGTAAAGGGAAGAACGCGCATCAAGCTTGTGAAAAGTTGCATAAAGTGTACTGTGATAATGCTCTACAAGAATGCTGGTGCCAGCAGTGGTTCGCAAAATTCCGTGCTGATGATTTTGACCTCAACGATGCTGCTCGGTCCGGGAGGCCAACCGAGGTTGATGACGACCAAATCAAGGCATTGATCGAGTCAAACCCATGTTACACGACACAAGAGATTGCGGACACATTGCACATCCATCATTCAAGCATTCACGACCACCTGAAGAAGCTGGGATACGTAAGCAAGCTCGAAGTGTGGGTTCCTCATGAACTCAAAGAAGCTCAATTGACGGCGCGTATAAACATCTGTGATATGCTAATTAAACGTGAGGAAAACGATCCTTTTTTGAAGTGATTGATAACAGGTGACTAAAAGTGGATTGTGTACAACAATGTGCTGCACAAACGGTCTTGGTCCCGACTTGCTGCTTTGCCTCAAGCGACATCCAAAGCAAACATTCATCAGCAGAAGGTTCTGGTGTCAGTGTGGTGAGATTTTAAAAGTGTGTTTTTTGAGCTCCTACAACGGAACCAAACAATCAATTCGAATGTGTACTGTCGTCAATTGGACAGTTTGAACGAATCCATCATCCAGAAACGTCCAGAGCTCGTTCATTGTAAAGGTGTTGTGTTCCATCAAGATAACGCGAGACCACACACAAGTTTGATCACCCGCCAAAAATTATTGGAGCTTGGGTTGGATGTGTTGCCACACGCAGCATACTCGCCTGACCTTGCGCCGTCAGACTTCCACTTGTTTCGCTCTCTTCAACAGTCCTTGCGTGGTATAACGTTCAATTCAGATGAGGTTGTAAATCAGCCCATTGTACAATTTTTCGCCACGAAAGACAGGTCCTTCTATGAACGAGGCATTCTGCAGCTCACTGAAAGGTGGCAAAAGGTTATCGAATAAAAAACGGGCATTATATCATTGATTGATCTTTGTTCTTTCTATCAATAAATGACCTTTGCAAAACATGGCTAAAATATGTCATTACTTTTCCGACAACCCAATATATTGTTTTTCATTTGCAGAATTCATAATTCAATGTAAAGCTTTGTCTTATCATTTTTCACTAAGACATGTAGCTGAATTATTATGTTTTTGTAGGGAAAGTCCTTGTATGAGTAGTAGCCCCAAGTGGAAAGTGCAAAGTCCTCGTTCTTCAGTCAGATCAAATGGGCTACGGATATCTCCTTCAGTTGGCATTGAGCCGAAGAACTTAATGGAGGTAAAAATGTTTCTTTATCTTTATTTACATATGTTTATCTGCTTTTATTTATCTACTCAGTTTCTTTTGTTTGTGCATTTTATTTTGAATGTAAAATATATGAACTTTAATTAAGTTTAATATTCTTTTAAATTCAAAATATTAATCACCCATAGAAAACTGAAACGGGGAAATCTACCAGATTTTAAATAGAAAAATTAGTCATTCAATCTACTGCTAGAAGGGATTTCAAAAGGTTCTTTCTACTTAGTTTGTGGTAGGAAATGTGTTTCAATTGTTACATTATTATAATACCGTTGTGATGTCAGATATTCTTAAATATTTGCGTTGTACTTTGGAAGATGTGTTTGCATTGTCAAGATCGCTCGGAAATGGAAAAAAAAAACAAATACAAAAAAAAAAAAAAAAAAAAAAACACCTTCGAGTCAAGCTACTCAGTGGCAAAAGAACATTGAACTGTCTGTTTACAGCAGGTAAGGAGAAGAAATATTTGCCACTGTCTGGGAATTCAGGCCACTCTTGAGGGTGTCAGGGGTCAAAAGTTCACAGGAGGAAACATGACAGAGTACAACTGAAGTCAGCTGTGGAGAAGGGCATCTGTCTGTTGGATGGCAAGATGTATGGAATATTCAGTGATTTTCCTATATTGCCAGGATTGGTATACTGAAGCATTGCAGCTCTTTGGAAGACAAGAAGCCATTTTTCAGAAAGTAAAAAGCAAGCTTCAATTATGCAAGCAACAGCAGCTGTGACTACTGTGGCCATTCATCCTGCTTTTTGCCGAATTATCCAGCGTCCGACTTAATGCTTAAGCCAGATGCTTTTTTGTCTTGCTTTTCAGGAAAATCTAAAAACCATTCAACCCATAATTTTAAATGCAAAGCCGTCTATGCACTATATACTAAGAACTATTAAATAAGTATTAAACATATGGTTGTTAAAAATACTAAAAACATGATAAACTACACAAGATCTTTTGAAGCGCCCAGCTCCTCATCATCAGACCAAGTGATCAGCTTCTGCAGAGAAAACACCATTTTTATACAGGAATTCATCAGGTGTCTATGACGTAATCAGGGAGAAGGTCAGAGACGAACTGCATTCAGTGTTTTGTGACTCCAAAAGTTCATACAAATGGTATATCAATTCAAAGTCACGTTACATTATTAGATGGTCTGGTACATCCGTCCATCAAGTTACTCAAATACAGTTTCCTATTCAGTTTACCGAAAACCAACAGATAACGATGCTACTATTCCAAGTTCTTCAGCACATCCACTAAGTCATAAGTTATCTTCCCTTCACTTCCTTGCGAGACATGCAATTTCACACTATTCTAGCTAGCAGTACAGAAACAGTGAAATTAGACATATACAGGGTGTCTGAGAATTATTGGACACATTACAAAATTATGTACAGACAAAACTATGAGCACTGTCTGTTTTTCTATGTCACATATTACTAACACGGTTTCTATATTTTTGTTTTGCAGAATTGTTATTCCCAGAATCTGATAAGATGGCGCTAGGGGTGGCCTGATGAGAAATGTATGAGAAATGCGCAATCAGTAGGCATGTCATCCGTACAGCAGAAGGCGATGTGTGTGTTATGGCTTGTGGAATTAAAGTCTGTCGTTAAAGTTAAAAGACTGTATTGTTTAGAGTATGGTTGTAATCCTCCGTCAATGAATTCAGTTAAGCGGTAGATGAAACAGTTTAAAGAAACTGGCAATGTGGAACATCGCGGGAGGAACCGGTAGGCCTAGCGTCAGCGGTGAGAAGGTTGACCAAGTTAATGAAAGTTTTCAACTAAGCCCCAGGAAATCCGTTCGTAAAGCAAGCAGAGAACTGTGCATTCCGAAATCAACAGTTCATGATATCTTGCACAAGAAATTAAAGTTTCATACTTATAAAATTCAAATAGTGTAAAAGAAGCATGTAAATGATCACACTCTGCGATACGATTTCGCTGTGGATATGCTGAATCGAGTGGAAAATGACAAAAACTTTCTCATTACTGTAATTTTTAGTGATGAATCCACATTTCGTGTATCAGGTATTGTGAATCGTCACAACTGTAGGATATGGGGCAGTGAACCGCCTCGTGCTGCTATTGAACTGGAACGTGATTCTCCAAAAGTTAACGTGTGGTGTGCCCTATCAAAAAGAGAAGTGATTGGCTCTTTCTTCTTCTGTGAAAAAACCATAAATGGTGACATTTACTTGGATATGCTAGAAAATTTTGCTATACCCCAGATCAAAAGATAGGACAACGTCATTTTCTAACAAGAGCCTTCGCATTGGTCAATGTGTATACATAAGTGCCTAAATGAATATTTCCCCAACAGATGGATTGAGCATAGTGGGTCCCATTCCATGGCCTTCTCGCTCTCCAAATCTAACTCCTTTGGATTATTTCATGTGAGGTTATGTGAAGGATAGTGTCTATCAGACGCCTTGTACTGATTTGCAGGAACTGAAGCAGCGTATCACAGCTGCTATTAATTCTATAACTCATCAGATGCTTGCCAATACATGGCATGAAATAGAGTATCGCTTGGACGTACTACGAGCAACCAGGGGATCTCGCATTGAAATTTATTAACTTGTGTAGTTACATTGTAAGTTAGTACAGTCAGTTTCTTTCTGTCTGTTTAATGTTTTGTTTTATATAATTTTGTAATGTGTCCAATAATTCTCGGACACCCTGGATAACGAATCGCCGAGGACAATGGATAATCAGAGATGTTGGTTAACAAGATATTCAACTAGCAGACTTCTCTACTCTTGAAAGAGATAAGGTTACAACGAAATATGTGGGATCAATGCAGTACCTAACAGATGTCACACATATGCTAAAAAATGTATGCAAGCAACATCACAAAGAATTTGGAGTCAGTATAAGAAATATTGTCAGTTGTAAAGAAGGACCATGAATCTGTCCCCTTGGAAAATCAGGGTTGCCAGCCGACTGGGAAACCAGGGAAAAACAGGGAATCCGAAAATAAAGCTAAAAAACCAGGGAAAACTCAGGGAGAAATAATTTTTTTTGGAAAATCCTGGAAAAGTTGGGGACAATTAAACTGATAATTTTTTATGCAGTTACCAGAGATGGGAATTCTGCGCTAGGGTACGCCAAAACAAAAATCTTGCACCTTCGTGCTACAAAAGGCATATTTTGCTCCAGAACCGTTGTCATCGTTGGTACTTCATCACACTACATTCTCCATGCGCATCGAGTTCCGCTTGACACTGAGTAAGACCATGCGTTGGGAAGAAAGATTCAGCGATTCCAAGTACAAAGAGTTTTATGTAGTTACTATGGAAATCGTCGGTCCACTACGGATGACGGGAATTATCGAGTATGCTATAGAAATTGTCGGTACACTACGGATGACAGGAATTATCGAGTATGCTATGGAAATCGTCGGTCCGCTACGGATGTCGGAAAATATAGAGTATGCTATGGAAATCGTCGGTCCCCTACGAACAACGTAAAACGTCGAGTATGCAATGGTAATCGAAAATTTCAGCCAGCAATTAAAAAAATAAATAAAAAAGCCTCCATTTAATTCAAGCGTACAATGATAGCTTTTTTTGTAAAAAAAAGATCGTGCTTATGTTATTGGTTTGTCCGTCCGTCTATCCGCCAGTCTGTAGACACCATGTCTCTGTAACTATTAGTCCGATTTGAAAAATTATTTTTGCATCGGGAAACTTGAAATATACGAATAATCATCCTCTGCTTCAGGTTTTTTTTGGGGGGGGGGGGGTTGCCATGTACAATTTCGCCGCTAAAAGGGAGTAAATGCAGTTGATGTCGAATTCAAAATGCATTTTATTCCATATATTTGCTTCTAAACATCTGATTGAAAAAATTATTTTATCTTTTGATTCCATTTATGTCAGAGTATTTTAGGTATAGTTACTTTTTCAAGTTATGCATACATTTTCCGCTAGGGGGCGTAAAAGTAAATTATGTTTTCCTCGATATATCTTCTAAAACTCCGCTTTGAAAAAAAAATTCTTCAGCCAATACAGCTCCTGGTGAAAAATCTTTTGCATATAATTTCAAATTTTTGGTAAAGGTTACTTTGGCCACCAGAGGGTGTAAGCATTAATTTTTGCATTTTTTGCTTCTGATGTATTTGCCATAAAATCTGAGCTTCTAAAATCTCGATTGAAAAAATTCGTTCATAGACCGATGTCACTCACGTCAACAAACTTTTTGAAATATTTTCTTCGTAAAATAATGCATGGTTTTACCGCCAGGGGCGTTGACATATATCTTATTTTTGTCAATATCTCTGCTTGTAATAGTCCGATTTGAAAAATTCTTCCTTCATTGGATAGTTTCTGGTGTGACATGTTTTTTATATAAATTCAAAATTTTCAAGTAATCACAGACTTTCTGCTAGGAGCACAATGATAAATTGCGTTTTCTGCGTTATTTCTGCTTCTAAAATTCCGATTTGAAAAATTCTTCCTGTATCGTATACAGCTCCTGATGGAAAATGTTTTTCATATAATTTCTAATATTTGGTAAAGAATGGTTTGGCCACCCGGGGGCATAAGTTTTAATTTCTGCTTCTGATGTATTTGCAGCAAAATCTGAGCTCCTGAAAACTCTGCCTAATTTTATTTTTTTTTTCTTAGGCTGATACCGCTCACATCGAAAAACCTTTCGAGAATACTTTCTTCCTAAAATGCATGTTTTTCCCGCCAGGGGACGTAGATTCATATTTTATATTTGTCCGTATCTCTGCTTCTAAGAGTCCACTTTGTTGGAGAGCATTTCCGCTGCAAAATGTTTTTCATATAAATTAAAATTTTTCTTAATACACAAGTCTGCAACTTGAGGGCATAAGTTCACAATTCTGTTTACAGCAATATCTGCCTGGCTAAAAACCCGATTGAAAAACTTGTTTCTTCAGTCAGATGCTATTATTTTCCATACCAGTTCCATTGACTTTGAATGACTTTGATAGATTTAATTTGCGTCAGAACGGATTCAAAAGACATGCTCATTACACCCGAAAATTTGGTGTCGTCTTTCTTGTTTTTCTTGCGTTGAATATATTGCATTATAGATGTGGCATTTCGTATGTTTATTATCGTGGAGTTATACATAATCTGTAAATTTTACCTGAAATTCCCCACAAAATTATCTTCTGGAAAACTCAGAGAATTTTTAAAGCCAATATGAGTGGTCAACCCTGAAAATAGGCATGGGGTTTATTGTATTCCATTAAAAGCCTATGATAATCAAAATAGTTATCTGGTGTACATTGGTTCCACAACACAAAACGTGGCAAAAGAATTTTGTAAAACAAGTACACCATCAAGGATCAAATGGAGTCTACAGCACTCTCAAGAACAATTAATGCAGGAACGTATTATCCTGAATGGAATGCGGTCAGCATCTTGGCTACATCTAAATCCAGAAAATCCTTACTTTTAACTGAAAGTCTGTACATTCACTCATTGGAAAAAAAGTGCTGTAATGATGAAACCCCCTCTGTGATACCAATACCGTGGACTACCCTGCTGTAGCATATAAAGAATAGACGGATATACCGGACTATCTGATAATGTAATGTGACTTAGAATGGATATACCATTTGTATGAACTTTGGGAGTTGCAAAACATTGAATGCAGTGCGTCTGTGACCTTCGACCTGCTTACGACATAGACACCTGACAGATTGCTGTATAAAAATGGTGTTCCTGCAGCATGAGCTGATCACTTGGACTGATGATGAAGCGCCAGGTGCTTTGAAAGATCTTATGTAGTTTATCATGTTTTTAGTATTAAAATTTTTAACAGCTATACATTTAATACTTATTTAATAGTTCATAGTATATCATGTATAAATGGCTTTGCATTTAAAATCATGATATTTGGCATGAAGATTTAGTAATATCATTCAACCCAGCGAGGTTTGGTGAAACCATATTCTGACGTCGCTCACTTTTCACCGCTGAAGCAGCTCTGTTGATTAAAAACACTCTATGGATTATGAGACAAGTGTGCATTAGAGCAGCAATTTTCCATTGCTTGCTCTAATGTACACTGTAAAAGCGTGTTTTCTTTCATGAAAACTGCTTGGAGGAATGAGCGAAATAATCTCAATGTGGACAGTGTAAAAAGGGAACTGAAAATCTGTGTTAACTTCAATATTGATTGTAAATATGTTTTTCTAAAATGCAAAGAACTTCTACAATCTGCTGGAACTGGAATAAAATATATCAAACAACATAGTTTATGGGAAATATTTTACAGGTCAGATTCTTTCTTGTGTGTGTAATTTAACATTGTTTCTCTATATAAATCAATTTATTTGTTCATGCGTGGTTATTGACACTGTATAGCTAAAGAATACATATAAGAAATGCAGTGAAAAAAAATTCAGGGTGTCATGCTTTTTCAAATCTTGAAGATGGCCACCGTAGTTATGACTGGCTGAGAAAATCTCCATGTCTGGCTACTGAAAGGAGTTCAGGGTACTGTGAGGTAACCTTTAATACCCCTATTCCCTGTGCTGCGAACTGACTCGCTTTCTGTCTCAGGAATCTGCAGCTGACCCCTACCACCTGTCAGTGAGGATATGTGCGTATGTTTTCTAAAGACTAGCTCTAGCCAGCCCCTCTAAATGCTTTCTTCATTAGTGCATACTTGTGGATTATCCTACAACAGGAGCACCACACATTCTGTGTGCTTTGTTCACTTTGTATATGGACTCTCTGGTTAGCAGAACTGTCCACTAAACAGTCCTGGCTAATATCAACGGACCGCTGAACTCACTTTTAGAACTGCCTATATTTTTTCCCTGTGTGTCCCGCCCTTGTCACTTCCAGATGAAAGTGTGTGTAAATAGCTGAAAATAATCTGCAAATTCTGTAAGTAATTAAATATGCCTGTGTTGTCCTAAGTACAGGGCGTGTCAGTACTGAACAGTTTCTCTTGTCCTTCTCTCACTCTGATCTAATGCTTAAAATCCTCCTTCCAACCAATTCTTGTTTTTTTTAAAGAGGGATTCATATTTCAGGGGCACCATAATACGAATCCTTCTCTATTCCAGACACAACAGAACAATACTACGCAGGGCCATAGCTTGGGGAGCCTCCCTTATGAAAGAATCAACGAACATAATGATAATTTGCACATGCCATATTAAAAAAAAATTGCAAAAAAATTTCAATATCACACCTAAAGCGCTATATATCGATCTGACTGAGAGAAAAAGCTCATAAATCATCTTACAAAAATCATGTCAGTCGAGTCATCAATATAGAAATTGGAAGTTTTAAAACAGTGATGTTTTTACAGAAGCTTGTTTTAAGACACAGGAATACAGTTCGCAAATCAGTTTGTCACTCTGACTTACATAATAAATTGTTGCAATCAAACACAGTGTACCCACATACACATTATTACTCATTTTTAAAATGTTTTGCATTTAGTAAAGTCCGTCGCAAAAGTTTACGCACAAATAAATATTGACGCAAAAACGTAATACAGTGGAGCGCTGATAAGGAATGATCCTGATAATCAAAAATCTGGAAAATTGGATATTTTGTAAAAATATCATGTAATGACACAAAAACAAACGTGCAAAAATAATTACAGTATGTATTCACAGAATTTTTGTAGAAATTAGGTATGTATATTAAATGATGTATTACATACTCTATAAACATTGAAATATGTAAGTACATACCAGTATGTATGTAATTAATTATTACTTTGCCTCTTTACTTGAAAAATTCATCTATCCTTTTTTACTTCAAAGATGAAAATCATTTTCATTCCGCTAAGTCCCGCATTCTTCCTGCCTGTCCATTCATTTCATCGAAGCATTAAAACATCTCGGAATGCATAGGTCTTGCATCTGTATGGGGCAGCCCTTCGTCATCGCCTTCTGTTTTTTCAGCAGCTTCAATGATTTCTTCTTCCCTTACAAGTTTATATATCTTCCTCGTCACTCTTCATCCATTCTTGTACATAATGATCACATCAGGGTACCCCAGAATCTGTTTTAAAGTTGCTAACAAATAAATCATTTCATCATTTTCGATCTCGCCAGCTTTTGGCTTCTGCAGCAAGTTATTCCACGCTTTGCAAAGAGTGGTGTCTTTCATAGAATACCATGCATCAGCCACCATAAGGCAACATTTTTTTAAGGTCAAATGCTTTTATAAATTTAACATGTTCATCATCTGACATCAAAGTTCCTGAAGACACTGTTTCCTATACAATTGCTTTAAGGTTTCCAACACACTCTGGTCCATAGGCTGTAAAATTTATGTCACATTCAGCGGCAGGAACATGACTTAAACATGCCATCTTCCTTTTCTAAAATATCAGATGAAGGATGTGATGGCACATTGTCCAAAATCAGTGAAACTTTTCCCAGTTTTCCAGTGATTCTCTGATACTCCTTTACTTTGGTAATAAAAGTTTGTTGTACCAATCCAGCAGTTGCTCTAGCTTTTTTAAAGTTTTCCTCCAACTCATTCGCCAAATTCAATTTTTTTTTTCCGCTAAAAGGTTAAAACAGTACAAAAACGTAATTGCCAAAACTTTTTTTCCATCGCCAAAACAATTTTTTTTTTTCATAAATTGCAGACAATTTGATTGGCAGCATGACCCTTGCAATCTATAAAAATTGTAGCAATCATCTAGGCATTTCTCTGATTGGCATAAATTATGGGCAATTTTTGCACTTTATTAAAAGCCCTAGGTTTCTTGGATTTTCCGATGAGTAACAAAAGGAGCCTGTGTTTTCCACTAACATTAGCTCTAGCAGGAATTGTCACTCTCTTTGCACTTTTTGTAGCTTGCTCTGGCATCCTTTCCCAAGGCCAATGTTTTTGCAGGAAGGCTTCTCCAATTTAACCCTGTTTCCTCAGCATTGTAGATGAAACTAAATCATAATTTTCTTGCTCTATAAAAACTCTTAGTTGTTGCAAAAATTTGTATGCTTCTTTTGAATTTGCAGAAAGTTTCTTACCATGGATTTCTATCTCATGAATCCATGTCAATCTTTAAAGCGCCTAAGCCAACCAAAACATGCCTAATTAAATTCCAAATTTCCTCAAATTTTTTCATTAAATAGAAGAGTCTTCGCAAAGCATAGGGCCAGAAATCGGCTGACCTGAAGGACACTTCTGTATAAACCACGTGTAAACAGCATCTTCCAATTTTTGGTTGTCAGAATGTTTCATTGTTTTCACTTTTGCAGACCCTTTCTCCAAATGAGCAACAAAATTTAAAATGCTTTCACTATTTTTCTTTGTCAGATATTGTTGATATTCCAACACAATAAATAATCCACTGCTAATTTTGCACCCGATACACCATTCTTCAAGTTTTTAACTATCTCCACCTATCACTCATTGATAGTCACACATTTGCATTTCACAGACATTTCTTTGCAAAGAATAAAAACACATGTCCGAAGAAGCAGCACGCTTCAGAAGGAAATGGCTTAGACTGGAAAGACTAAAAAAGTAACAAATAGCAGGGTCATGTTTCATTGGCTTGGCCACCTTCTCCACTGTAAATAATAGGGGGAAACATAGTGAGAAGGGGGACCTTTTGGAATTCTAGCAATTTGTCAGTGTGCTGACTTGACCTCCTTCACACTTGCGCTCAAGGTCATTTAAGGAGAAAAGCTTCCCAGAAACCCATGTGCTCTTTAGGTTGGAAATTGAATCTGACATGTCATGTGTACCCCGAGTTGAGCCAGCTTCATCTTTGAGTATAATACAGGGTGATCAAAAAGCCTCGGTGTATATGTGTGCAAGGGTGATCAAAAAGCCTCTGTGTATATATAAGAAAAAAGGGGTGATCAAAAATCTATGTGTATGTATGAATAATAAAAAAAAGATGTGACCACGATCCAGATAATCGGTGCTTTACTGTAATTCAAAACAAAGGAACACAAACATTGAAAAGCAAGTGAAACATTTCAAGCTGTGTGTCACACTATGCAATGGAAAACCAATGCATGTAATGGATATAATATTATAGATACTTATGGTGTGAAAGGAGTAGAATCTACATATTTCAAAAGTTTTGATGCAACAGATATGTGATGTGAAACAGATCATTATTAGACATGTCTTGTATTTCCAGACACCTGTATCAATTCAAAAACACACTTTTCTGGAATAAATTGAATTCTGTAGTTTCTGGTTAATATAATTTTAATTTAATAGTTAATTAACTATTCATCATTTAAAAAATTAATCTGTGTGCTGTCTTCAGTTTTCCTTAAATGATTTTCCTTTAGAGTTCTCAAATAAACATTTTGTCCACTTAATTTTAGAACTATGTGTTTTAACATTAACTCTGCATAAATAAACATTGCTCAGGAAGGACAGGCAGGTGTTGTATATCATCCAAAGACTCTGGCTAATGTCAGATTCCCAGTAATTATCACATTGTATATGAAATCTGTATAGCAGTCAATCTGATCGCTGCTACAGTTCTAGGTTTGTGTGGTCATAGTGAGTTTCTTTCCCAAATATCGATAGCATGCGCGAACTGATCAGGAGATGAGGGTTCAATTCCTGCTCCAGTGCTATGCAGTTTTCAAGTTTCCTGATGTGATAATGATACATATTGAAATTAACGATGTCATCGCGCTGTCCACGTTATGTTATAACATCATAGCGTTGTTTATAACATAACGCGGACAGCACGATGACATCGTCCATTTACATTATCTCCACGTATTTGATTTATATTAACCATACATATTGAACAGTAAAACTTGCAATTCGGGCATATCTGATTGCTATAATCCATTTTGTTCAATTTTTTTAAATCACTTAAACTAGAGGAAACAAAGAAATTTCACTTTATATAAACAGTACTTTTGTTGAATTTCAACCAGATTTTTTTTTTTTTTTTTTTTTTTTGTCGTTTTTAACAAAGCTTGGATATATGAAATTTTGTCTTCTTTGGTAGAAGCGTTGTGTACAGTTTGAGTCATTTCATTCTTTAAAAAAAATCCTGAAGGTAGCTCCAGATTTGGTGTCATTTAGAGCATAAAAAGAGGAGTTGCTCTTGTGATATATATCACAACTATATATACATGAAAACTTTTCTTGCCTCTCCTAGAATTTACCACTAGCTGTTGCCCTGGTTAATGACCAGAGCAACAGTTCAGTATTGTGCCAGTCTGAGAAAGTTTGAAAGAGTGGATATAGAAAAGGGATGTGGAAAGAGTTCAATTTTACATGTTCTTTTTACATTTTGTTTAGAAGTCTGGTGTGAATCAAACAAGCAGAGCAAAATTAATTACTTTACAATGTATATTCATGTATAAGACCATTCATGTATAATTCAATAGCCATTCTTCCCTAATTTAACAGCTAAGAATTAGTTTTAAAAAAACAGGAATCATGTATAAGCTGAAATTAAATTTCAAGAGTTTGAAAAACATATTACTGAAATAAAATTATGCAAATTTCCAAAATCATCTTCAAAAGCCTTACATGAACTATTTGACTCACTATGGGAGTTTTTAAATATCTTCTGTAAGCACATTTCCATTAAAGGTATGTCATCAATATAAACATTGTTGTCAAAATCATTGTGGCTGTTTTCTTTTTCATCTGAATCATTAACCAAATCATCTTCTCAACCATCCATGGCATTACTTTTGCAGCAGTATTTGAGAAGATCACAACTTTGCACTACCACCTCCACTGATTTTTAGATTATACCCCACTTTTGTGGCACCACCTATTGGCAGCCATTTTTCTTACCTATCAGTTATATACTCAGTTGTGCTCCTTGTTGGGGGGGCAGTTATGGATAATAATTGACATTTTTGGTTAGTAATGTAGTAATTTTCTTTACCACAGAGCAAAAGCAGTTTGGTGATGTCACTATTCTCCTTCTTAGACATTGTGGAGAAATGCCACTATTTCCATCAGCCAATGGCCTTTGTCATTCAGACAGTCATTCTTGCCATATGGCTGATGTGCCACCTTCTGTCGATATTCTGCATTGTACACACAATTCGAGTGACTAGGGTATTATCTAAAGCTATACCTTACTTCCTTTTTTTGAAATAATATATATATTCATACCTTACTTCCTTTTTTTGAAATAATGTTGATGTTCATACCTTTCTTCCTGTTTTTGAAATAATATATATGTTCATACCTTACTTCCATTTTTGTAATTAAGTATTTGTTCATACCTTATATCCTTTTTTGAAGTAAGGTATATGTTCATACATATCTTACTTCCTCTTTGGAAGTAAGGTATCAACATTTTGTATATATGAACATTTTCCAGCACTCAACCAACAGATTAGATTGTGCAAAAGTAAAACACCATATCCGGCATCAAGTTCGTCTAAAATTTTTGAATTTTTCGTGTGTTCTTAAGAGCACTTAAATTTATTATTTTCACTACATTGTGTATTGTATTTTATAGTCTCTGTAAAGACCCACATAATGCTTGTTGGTGTACAATGTAGTGTAACATTTCTGATTGGGTTCTATCTCTTTTCGGTCAGAAATGAAATTTGGTTTGTTCTTCATTTGAGTGCTGCAAAATTTCATTCTGGGGGCCATCAGTTGGACAGGACTGGGTTAAATCAAAGCTAAATTTGTCAAACAGAAATGTCAGTTTTGTTTTCAGAGTTTTCTTTGAATTTTATTCAAATTAAAAACAATTACCTGAATGTTTTTTTTTTCTGTTACCTTGTTTCTAGGCATTTGACGCAGAATTAAATGACAGTGAGGGGCATTAGATGTCTAGATAGATATTTGTTGTTCAGATTATCTCTTCTGAACAGCACATCCTGCCATGGAAATTCATGTTGAATGTTTATAAGTGGAATCGTCCATACAGTGTATTTAATTTGTACAGATCTTTTTATTACTACTACTACTATTGGGCTTCCATTTTCCATATGATATGAAGTTTTCTGTAAAATGTTAAGTAGCTACAAATTTAAAATATGCAATGAAATATAATTTGCTCCATTGTGACTTTACTTCAGTTTTTATGATGCAGCATTTTTATGAAAACACCTCTTCTGACATACTAGACATTCATTACCTAGTTCAGTTTAAGAAAAAAACATTTTGACCAGATTTATTATTGAAAAAGTCAGTGTTTTCGTAGTGCCTTGACAATGCCTAAGCTACATCCTTCTGTTTTTGATTTTAGCTGTACTATAGACTTATTATTGTACAGAATTGTTGTGCGTAGGCATGAATAATAAAATAAATATTATATATGCCAAGTGTAATGTTTATTTCATGTACGTTGTTTTTTTTTTATTAAAATATAATGTCTTTATATGTCTAGAGTTTTACTTGCATTGACATTTTGAGGTGATCTTAGTCCAACCATGATTGTAATGTACTCACCTTTTGGTGTGTATTCAGAAATTAAACTGGTATTACCTCATTTTGAAAGTCCTTTAGAATACTGTAGAATTTAGATTTTCCAATTTTACTCATTTTTGCTTGGTGTCTATTTGCTGCTGAAGGAAGAGAAAAAGAATGCAAACCAACATGTGAGCGTGCTGCTTTGGTTCTTCTCTTTTCCTCCTTCTTCTGGACTGCGCCTATTTCATTGAGAGGGGGGAGAGAAAGAATGCAAACTAACCCGTGAGCTTGCTGCTTTCATTTTTCTTCCTCCTCCTTCTGAACTGCGCTTATTTCATTGCGCAGGGGAGAGAGGGAGAGAAATGAACGCACTAATCCGTACTTTTCTATAACTTTCCCTTTCTCTTGGTTTCTCTCGGAGACACACACACACACACACACACACACACACACACACACACACACACACACACACACACACACACACACACACAAAAAACTGTAGATGAGCTGTAAATTTTGAGTTAATTTCGGTGCAGATATTTGGTTTGCGTGCAAGATTCAAGATTGCGTTCAGAAAGGGCTTTTGCGTGCTAGAGTGTGCACATAAGAGGTGTTAAAATAAGTTTATTTTACATGTTTATGATCAGATTTGGAATCTATATCGTGCCCGCATAAAAAATTTTACTGTGTGCAGAACACAGCAATCCTATCTCTAGTAATGAGATGGTTTCATAACCAAGTTCAAAATGCGTATTCAGAATTTCTTAGGATAAAACATTGGTTACTTTTTTTTTTTTTCTTTTCAAAGCAATGCATCATGTCACACTTCTGGTGGTGGTACGTCTTTCTTTTCTGGAAAAAAAAAAAAAAAAAAAAAAAGTTAAGATACATTATCCACCCCCATTCACCAGGTTTGTCACAATGAGACTTTATTCCCCAAAATTAAATCTCCACCAAAAGGAAAGTGCTTTTAAAACATTCCAATGATCTAGGCTAATGTGATGGAGCAAATTAATGCAGTTCTTTCTAAGCCATTCCAGAAAAGCCTCTTGACTTAGTACAAGCACAGTAAAACATTGAAGGTGAAAGGGATTAGGATTAGTACTAAGCAGGTAAAACTTCCCTAGTCCGTATCTGTGATTTTTTTATTATCTTAGTCTGGGAACATGTATGTGCTTACAGTAAAGGAAACTTTCGAAATAGCTGTAAAGGATTTTTGTAGTCTGGTTAAGCCTTGGATAAGGATAAACTCAACAGACAAAATAGATATTCTAAAACTCCATGGAAAAGAACCTTGAAACAGTTCAGAAGTTGTCAGTATGCATATGTTAGTGATAAAAACATGGTGGGGGAAGCAACAAGTATTTTTGAACTATAAAAAGATATTTTATCTCTGAAAGTGGCATGAGTTCAGGATTTCATGAAATTAATCCAGAATTGTGTTTAAGTAGTAAAATAGCTGTTGTATGTAGGTACAATGAATCATTCAGTCTTCACAGGAAGCCAGTCAGTTTCTGGTATGTATGAGAATTTCACAATGTACCAACTTATATCTGACAGAACACGAAAGATCATAGTTACTACTGTAGAAGTTCTGTAATTGCAGTTGATTTCAAGATTTACACGAGCATACTTAGCTAGAAATGTAGAAATTTGATAGAATGAAGGATGCTGTGGTTTTGGAGTACTAGGAAATATCAAGACAATGTGTATGGTCTTAGGAAGTCTCATGGGTTGAATCAGTATTTTTTGTGGACTTCGAAAAGCCTTTTGACAGAGTTCTTAGTCACATTGTATTCATTGTTTGATAACACTATGAAATGGAAATTATATTTATGGTATCTTTGAAAAAGAAAGAATTATAAATCAATATAACTTTATGTGCCATAAAACATGGTTTTAAACTCACATAATTAGTTTATATGTATTACACCCATTTCTTTGTTAATATTTATTGGCACAAACCTTGGTTGTTTTTATAATGGATTGAAAAAATACCAAATTATTTTGGATGTAGTGATAAATTTTTATGTAAAACATCAAAAACCAAAGAATATTAGCAATATAAAATATACTGGTTCATTTCCATACATAAAAATATCTGGAGAAGTCTCTGATGTCTCTAAAAAAATAGGGCTGTATACCTTTGCATGTACTATACATTCACAAAAAAAGGTTTAATAACTCATAAATCCCTGCTCTATCTAAGATACTTGTAAAAACTGTATTTTAGATAGAGCAGGGATTTGAGATCCAAATCCAAACTGATCCTTCTGAAATCATTTATGGGAATACCAAAAATAGACAAAAATCACATTTAAAACAAAATATAAAATTTTTTGTCAAAACAAGAAGAAAAACTGCTGTGATTCAGTTCTATAGAAATAATAAACCCCTACATTTGAAGAAATAAAGATTTTAGCTTCAACAGCATCTCAAAAACAATTGAGAATCACAGAATCTGTTTTAGTTGAAAAAATAAATCTCAATTATGTAATATTAAAACCCTGAAAATTTTTAATTGGGAAAGAAAACTATTACACCCCTGCACGCACACAAAAGTTTACTCGAACAGATCCTGGGAAAAATTCTTCTTTTCCAGTTCAACAGATGGTGCCACAATCAATCTTTAGACAGTCTCATGATAACAGTTGATGACAAACAAGCATTGAGATGGCCATGCTCTTACCCTTTGTGTGGAGTTTACTAATACCAGCACAACTGTGTGTGTGGGAGATGTCTATGCACTTTGACATTTCTTCACTGTGAACATGCGGAAGACGGCTGATAGTCTCCCTGAATAGTTTTCATTTGATGGATTGTGATAAATGTTCTACACCGGTTTTCTCTTTCAATATTAGTATGTAGTTTTTAAATTGAAAACAAGGAAAGAGAATTTTGTGTGCCCTGTTTTCTGAAATCATAGTAAAACCTCCAGATTGAACATGCAGTATTAAAATAAACTGACCAGAGCTCTGACATTATTCTTTTTTTAAAGAGATTCTGTTGAAAGATTTTAAATTCTAATTCCTTTTCATTTTTGTTGAGTAAAGCACACAGGTGCATAACTATTATAAAACAACCAAGGGTTTGTGCCAAGACACGTTAACAAAGAAACATTGAGAGATATGTATGAACTACTTCCTGCGAGTTTAAAATATTTATGATAATGACTGTAAGATAAACCCCAAAGGCGAGTTATATAATCACAGAAAATAATGAAGATATACATGGCACACACACACACTTATATTAGGTGCTTGAATTAATTCCCGCTGTTTTTTGCCACACAAACACCTATGTGTTGCCACAGAACGGTACAGGATAGTCTATTCAAAGTAGTGTCCGTTGGCAGCTACGCCCCTTTCCCACCGTTGGGATAACAAATGGATTCCGCGGTAGAAAAATGCAGGTTCTTTCAAGGCAAACCATTCATCGAGCCATTTTTGGATATCCGTGACATAAAGGAAGTACTGCTCTGACAGGCCATGTTGTAGCAACCGGAACAAATGGAAGTCCGAGGGGGCAATTTCTGGGTAATAAGGCAGGTGGGGTAAGAAGTCCCAGCCAAGTGCCTCCAAGAGTTTCTTCATGAATTTGGCGACATGAGGTCTAGCGTTGTCGTGGAGAAGAATAACCTTGTCATGTGGGATCCAGTTTCCGAGCTTCTGGATCATTCCCATTGCCTTTAAATGTTTGCTAACCATTGACTTGTCGACCCGTAGTGTTTCAGACAACTTGTGGCATGTCTGACATGAATTCTCGTCCAATAAGGCCTCCAATGCACCATCTTCGAACTTTTTCGGCTGCCCAGGGCCCTCTTTGTTTTTCACTTCATATTCGTTGACTTTGAAGTGTTGGAATCACTCTTTGCATGTTGTTTCTGATAGGGCATGTTCCCCATAGGCCTGCACTAGCAAACGATGACTTTCCGATGCAGATTTCTTGAGATGAAAGCAGAAGAGTAATGCTTTTCGCAAATGCTCCTTTTTTGGAACGAAACTCGACATTGTGAATGCGATAAAAACTCTTGTTCTGTGCCCTCCGATCGTGTGTCACACACTGCTTCGCCCAGACTATGGACGGTACGTGTGCGCGCAAGGGAGGTCACGTGTGGCCCGGGTCACAGCGCACCACTGCTGCGCTCTACTGGGCAACAGCAGGAACTAATTCAAGCACCTAATATATGCAAGGATATTAAACACACCGCCCCAGTGGTGCAGTGGTCTAAGCAATGGCCTCTGATAATTCATTCAAAGTGGGTCCGGGTTCGAATTCCGGTGAGGCATGGATGTTGTGTTTGCCTTACAGCACTGGCTCTCTCCCTTCCCTGGAACGAATGACCCTAAATTAGGGACGAGCGACTGCTTATAGCCCATTGAATTGCTCACGGTGGTCGTTAAATCTCCAATAAAAAAAAAAAAGCATACCAGACAAATAGTTAGTCGCCCCTGTCAGATTTTACCTAATAATGGGTTGCAGTGCCCCTTGCCTTGATAACAGCATGAATCCGGTGTATTGGAGACTCCAGGAGGTTGTGAATATATTGAACATCGATTTGCAACCACTCGTGCATCAATTGGTTCCTAAGTTCAGCCAGAGTACATGCGTCAATTGGTCCCCAAGTTCAGCCAAAGTATGTGCGTGTTTATGCCAACGTTTCACTTTCTGTTCCAAATGATCCCACAGATTTTCTATAGGATTTAAATCTGGGGATTTGGCGGGCCAGTCAAAGTGAGAGAGTGTCGCTGATTGTTTATCATGCCACTCAAACACAGTTTTAGCCCTTTTCACATGACAATTGTCATCTTGGAAGATAGGAGTGGCAATGTGATGCTGCTCCTGGAGATGTGCGGCAAAGAGCAACACTTCGTCATTCAGAATGTGGAGGTACGCATGCTGGTTCACATTCATCACTGCAATGAGAGGGCCCATTTCATGGTTTGAAAAACATCACGGAACTCCCTACAGCTTGAACACCTTTGACACAATTGGGAGTAAAGGCTTCATTGGGCCTGTGATGCACTTGTCGCCTCCCATCGTTGGAGTACAAACAAAAACAAGACTCGTCAGACCAAATGACTCATTTCCAATCCTCCACAGTAAAGTTTTGGTGCCTCTGAACCCATTTATAACATGCGACTTTGTGACTTGCTGTTAAAAGAAACCTCTCTCGTGGTACTCTGCTCCAGATGTTCATTGCATGCAGTTCTCGTCACAATGTCTTTTCAGAAATTAGTGTGAGTAGACTTTCATTGACTGTTTGAGCAATTGTTACCTGGTTTGAAACCGATTGCAGTTACTAGGCGTGAAGAAACATAGCGGCAGTTCCTGTTGATAATCATTTTCCTGCCCCAGTTACATTGCTGATTTCCAGTTGACTGCAAACTACACCACTGTTTTCAGGCCCACTGGACAGTACGCTTCAACACACCAACAAATTGGGAGACTTCGTTCACTTTGTGTCTGTGAGCAGAGCCAAACACAATGGCTCTTTTTTGCCACTCAGTAACATCTGTCTTACGACCCATATTGCAGACTAAATTCAACACGCACATTGCTCTTCACCACTGCACGAAGGAAATGACCCTGTAGACCAGTGTTTCTCAAAGTGTGTTCCGCGGAACGATGGCCCACCAGGAGTTCCGCAAGCAGTTCGTAAAACGTCGCAGAAATTTTCAAGAAAATCTGTTGATTCCATATTTTTCCCGATGACAGCCTTAACCTACCAATTCTTCGCAACCAATAAAAAAAAACAGGAAAAAAGATGTGACAGAGAGCCATGAAAACCATGTGGGACAGAACATCTCAAAGAAGTGGTGCTGAAAGATCGAGGGAGGAGTTGAAACAGTTTGGCGCCTGAAACGCTGATAAGGCGATTTATGGCCTTCACTGTTGCTGAGGTCTGGGCGGCTATAGAGTGCCAGAGAAGCAAGAATTTGCTGCGTAGTTTTGGCCTGTCAATGTTAGTCAGTGTGTGCTTGTTGAACTACACTCTCTACTCCACTTAATGTTAGAAATGGATCATTGGGTTAAACAGGGTACGCTAAAACGCTAGAGTTCTGAAATTTTTAATCGAATTCTCTATCAGTACCTAGTACTTCTCATATAGATGAGAATGATAATGACCAAGAAGCAAAAGAATTTGCTTCAGTTCAAGAAAATGGCACACTTTCTGGAAGGTGTGATCAAGATAAAACTGCCAAATTTGCAAAAAGAAGAAAGTATGATGAGAGCTATATTGGTTTCGGATTTATGAATGCTGATGATAATTCGCAGTGTGTTGTATGCTGCAAAGTTTATCGTAATAGTTCAATGGCACCTGCCAAATTGCGACGCCATTTGGAGACTACACATCGAGAGCTCAAAGATAAGAATGTTGATTTTTTTTTTTTTTTTTTTTGTGCGCAAGCGTGATGAACTTAAAAAAAAAAAAAAACATTCATGCAGCACATACAGTGAATGAAAAAGCTACAGAGGCTTCCTTTTTAGTGAGCTATCATAAAGCACAAGCAGGTGAACCTCATACAATAACAGAATCTAATCAAGCCATATGCTATTGACATGGTTAAGTGTATACTTGGTGAAAAATCGGCCAAAGAAATATCGGAAATTCTGCTATCAAATGATAGTGTCTCGCCGAGTGAAGGAAATAGCAGGCAGCGTAAAAGAGGAACTTATTTTTCGCATCAAGTCTTGCAATTTTGCTTTGCAAATAGATGAGTCTACAGACATATCAAATCTCGCGATATTGCTCGTCTTTGTAAAATATCCGTATGAAGCATCTCCAGCAGAAGATCTTCTTTTATGCAAGCTGCCAACAGCTCGTGCAACTGCAGCAGAGATCTTCAATAACTTAAATTCCTTCTTTGAAGAAAATGAAATTTCGTGGGAAAATTGCTTTGATATTTGTACAGATGGTGCTAAAGCTATGGTGGGAAAAACATCTGGTGGTGTCGCAGGCATCAAAATGATTGCAAAGCACTGTACCAGTAGTCACTGTATGCTTCTTAGGCAAGCTCTTGCCGCAAAAAATTTGCCTCTCCATCTAAAAAGCACCCTGGATGAAGTAGTTAAAATGATAAACTTCTTGTCATCTGAATAATAGATTGTTTAAAATCTTGTGTGATGATATGGGAAGTGTGCATGCATCATTGCTTCTACACACAGAAGTGAGGTGGTTATCTCGAGGTAAAATATTGGAATGCTTTTTGAACTTCGGTGCATGCTTTCTTCATAGATAACCACTTTTATTTGGAAGATCGATTAAACAATAGAGAGTGGTTATTTCGAGTGGCTTATCTATCTGATATTTTCTCAAAACTGAATGAACTCAATCTTGCACTTCAAGGAAAGCAAATTAATGTGTTCACTACCATAGACAAAATTGTGGCATTTAAAAAATAGCTGCAATTTTGGTACAGTTGTGTCTGCAGCCACGAACTTGACTGCTTTCTAACCGTGAGAAACTTTCTGTCAGAGTTGAACTCTATGCAACTGGTAACGTTCTATTGTCATTTCTCTGAGGGGTGACTAATTTTTTGGCTGGTGTGCTTATTTTGGCATTATCATTCCCGCTGAAACTTGTATGAAAATTTCTTTGCACTTGAATTACTGATGTAGCGTCAAAAAACCAAGCCAATAAAATTGTGTTTTCCTGCACAGTCGCCCTTGTAGCCATCTACACGCAGTGACAGACAACAGAATTTCAGATGTTTGCCTTTCAAATGCTGCAAATCTTATTTCTCTAAGTGGTGTAGTTATTTTTTATTTATTTTCAAAATAGGGGGACTTTTCGACCACTCTGTGTGTCATATGTGCTGCACTTTTATGGTTTCAGAGCTTCCGCTATTCGTGAAGATGGGCATTCTGGATTACTGTCGTGCACCACATATTTGGATTGTGGCATCATTCTGACTTAAGTGATCATGTGGTTAAACCATTAGCAGCCCGTGTCTGTGTGGAGAAATCCCCAGAAAATTTTAAAATTGTACAGCAGGAATTTAGCCTACATATTCTAATTATCAATGGGGAATAGTAGGAATTATATCACCATGGATAATGCATTTTTGGCTTTATTCAGGAATTGAAATTATATTCAGTTGAAGAATTCTTATTTTCCCATTTTTTTTTTTTCTCAGTTCTGTCTATTTGCAGACATTTCTGGTCTTTTGTTGACTGTCAAGGCCTGTTCTCAGTGATTCAGAACAGGCCTTGACAGTCAACAAAGGCCAGAAAATAAGAATTCAACTGAATATAGGAAAGTAATTAATTTCCATGACATTTACATAACTGTCTAGTCTTTATATAGAGGACATATGAGACACTTTTCATCACACCAACACGACTAAATATGTTCTGTTTGCACACCACAGCAATTTTCCCTTAGTGATGACAGAAAACAGTCCTTTCCTCCCCTATTCAAAAAGTTTTTAACTTTAGCTCATTACACTGGTCAACAATGAAAATGTTTCTGACTTGAAAATTCTTATTTTGTATTGATTTCAGTATGCTAAAAACAGATATGACATTTAAAACACTTGGTTAGCTCTCGTTTCCGGGATATAGCCCATTTATGATGTTTTAGGATATGTATATGAAATGAAGCGTGTGACGCTCCGAGCGACTAATTAAGGTAGTACGTAAATCAAATGTAGGGGTTGGCAAACCTGAGAGTGGGAGTGAAGACTCACTGTAGATCTTCTTTTGCTCATTAATAACTTGTTTTAGTTTATTGTGTGTTTACAGCTTGCTTGGGGTGAAAGTTATAGTGTTGTTTCTTTCTTTGTTGCATGTTGATTTTGTGGTCATACTTAACTTGAAAAGCCAGGATGCCACGTCAGTGCTTAAACAAATCTGACAATTTTTGTTATGTTTGGGGTGATGTGACATTTGCAGCCCAGAAACGCCCAATTACTTCACTCGTGAAGACAACCTACCACCATTATTTTGGTATGAAAGTAGGGGATCCAGACAAAACGTGGGCACCTCATGTTTGCTGCAATTCTTGTTCTGTGAATCTACGTGGATGGATCCGTAAAAACAGACGTTCAATGCCCTTTGGCATCCGTATGATTTGGAGAGAGCCGACAAATCATGTAGATAACTACTATTTCTGCATGGTACCTCCTATTAAGAAAGGTATATCAAGAAAGAGGAAGTTGAGCATGAAATACCCCAACATCCCGTCAGCTATCCGACCAGTGCCACATGGGGATGATCTGCCTGTACCGAATCCATCAGAGCAGTACAGTCTGAACTCGAATGAAGAACAAGGCAGTACAGAGGCGACATCATACCCATGCCCTGAGGCTTCGACATCACAGGATCCTGATTTCACAACTGAGTCACTGGGTGAGTCACACAGCCTTACCTAAGGTGAACTAAGTGATTTAATTCGAGACCTGGACCTACCAAAAGACAAAGCCGAGCTTCTAGGTTCTAAGCTCAAACAGTGAAATCTTCTGGAACGTAATGTTAAAGTGTCAGTGGACAGGAGTCGGCAGAAAAATTTTCTTCCATATTTTAAAAAAGATAACCTAGTTGCCTGCTGTGATGTGAAGAGTTTGATGACAGCTTTGAATGTGGAGCACAAGCCACAGGACTGGAGGCTATTCATAGACTCATCAAAGCTTAGTTTAAAAACTGTGTTGCTACACAATGGCAATTCTCTTTATTCAGTTCCTGTAGGCCAAGCTGTCCATATGAAGGAAACATATGCCAATATGAAATTACTTCTGGAAGCAATTAAGTACACAGACCACTTGTGGCAGATCTGTGGAGACCTGAAAGTGATTGCAATATTTGCTGGGCATGCAGTTGGGATACTCCAAGTACTGCTGTTTCTTGTGTGAGTGGGACAGTTGGGCTAGATCCTCACACTACAACAGAAAAGACTGGTCTCCAAGGGAAACTCTGCGACTTCGGGGAAAAGAATGTCCAGCACAGTCCTCTGGTTGATCGAAGCAAAATTCTTCTGCCCCCTTTACACATCGAACTCGTCCTTGTGAAGAACTTCGTAAAGGGGATGAACAAGGATGGAGAGGCTTTCAAGTACCTGAGAGACAAATTTGCACAGCTGAGGAGTGAGGCTAAAGTGAAGGAAGGAATCTTCATTGGTCCTCAAATTCGTGAACTTCTTGTGGATGAATACTTTGAGCTAGTCCACCAGGGCAATGAGCAACCAGCTTGGGAAGCCTTTAAAAGTGTTGTGTATGGCTTCTTGGGTAACCGAAGAGCTGTAAATTATGTTGAGCTTGTAAACAACCTTCTAGACAAGTATCATCACTTAGGCTGTAACATGTCACTCAAAATGCACTGTCATCTAGATTTCTTCCCAGAAAACTGCAGTGCAGTGAGTGATGAGCATGGTGAGCGGTTCCACCAAGACATTTCAACAATGAAACAAAGATATCAGGGTCGGTGGAACTGTTCCATGCTTGCAGACTACTGTTGGACATTGACAAGAGATGCCCCAGAACAGGATTACAGGCGACAAGCAAGGAGAAGGCGCACTCATTTGTAGGCCCCTATGTCTGTATTTCATGTAGTAATTTCAATTCCTCTATGTTTTTGTCCTTTGGTTTATTGCATTTTGTGTAATTTATGATTGTTTGAATGAAAATAACATTCATTTACATTGTAATACTGTTGAAATTTGCTTTTCGCTATAATTATATATAGATGAATAAGTTGTGTATCTCCGAAACTAGAGCTAATAAAAAAATATATATATATTGTCAGATTCGTTTTCTTCGACCCGAAATTAGTAAAGTTTAACTACTTTCTTTAAGGAAACATAAAAAAAAGTTTTTTCTTTTTTGTTGAGCAGTGTTATTAGGATTCGAAGGTAGGAGGTTTACTACATTAAGAGTACTGTTTCAAATTAAACATGACTAATATACCCATTTTTTAATGATATAAAAGGAAATAGCAAATATTTCAGTTTTGTGTGTTGAATTAAACCAGACACCAAGAAAGTTTTGTGTCTCATTTAATTCTTCAGTGTACGATATTGAAAAGTAAATCAAACACTAAGAAAGTCTGTTCTGATAATTTGCAGTTTTAAGAAATGTGTGCTGTCAATCATTATTTATATAGATTTTAATAACTGCATTCATTTCTTAGATGTGCATATACCTCCTCCAAGGTTTCCATAATCCTTATAAATCCTTAAAAGTCCTTAAAAAGTGCTTTTTTTCTGTTAGGGTGTTAGAAGTCTTTATTTTTTGCCTAAAATGGCAAAAAGTATTTATTTTTTGTAACTGGCTGCTCAAAATCCAGAAGTTGCCGTGTTGTGCCTATAGAACTTCTGCTATTTGTTAGCTAAGCTGATGATGATGTCTTGTGATGCCAGACAAAAGCCTGTGGTGAGAGTATGTGACAGTGTGAGATAAATAATTTTCTGAAAAAAAAAGTGAAGGACTGTGGGTTAAATTAAACACATTGAGTAGATTCCTCCCAACAAGCCCATCACATGTATGTAACTAACAATTATTCATATTTTTAAATCCTATTTTTAACTTGAAGAACTTTCCATTATTTTCCACGTCTTTTGAGTTAAAATAGAATTTAAGTATATTAATCTGAGCAAAGCCTGTAAGTATTTTTGATCAATTATTAACTAATCCCAGAGAAAATTGAGTGTGATACTGAAATCTTGAAGATGGAATTTCTACTTTGGTTTTGCAATTTAAAGCATGAGATGATTGTGTGCAAAATTCAAATTTTGAACTCATAACTTTAACTACAGTTTTACAATTTACATACCCTTTATTTGCATGTGATTATTCTCTCAGATAGAAAAACTGATTTAACCAGAAGAACTGTCTTTCATTCACAAACTTATATGAAAAAATATTGCAAACTTCATCAACCTACTTCAGTTTGCATAGTTTAGTTGTGTGTAAATGTATATTCGTGCACATGTCATTGTTGTGTATGCAGTTCTTAAGGTCCTTAAAAAAATTTTGCAGGGTGCTTAAAAAAATTCTTAAAAAGTGTTTATTTTGTGTGGGTGAAAGGAGTGGAAACCCTTTCCTCTTTATTTCCCTCCAAATGCTCATGACTCGAAGGCCATAGATCGTTTTTCGCAGCTGACGATGAATCTCCGTTGCCAACGTTTTCTGTGCCCACAGAAACCTAATCACCACAGGCATCTCCAAGAGAGACCATGTTTCCAGGTAAGACATCATTTTTACTGGAATGTGTTTCTCAGCATGTTGCTTTTTATTCAAACTCCTGTGCTAAACAATGCCATCTAGTCAGGTGAGTGTGATGACGGAAAATAATTTACATATCCCTAATATACTGTTGAATGCCATTGGAAATTTCTTATTTACCATCCTACATTGTCTTTTTATTGAAACTTCTATACCAAATAACACCCTTTTGTATAGAGAGTTTAATGACATTGGGAGACATTAATTTACGAAGGTCAAAAACAAAAGTTCTGCACACATTAATCTAAAACGGAAGCGGATGATGCAATCGGGGAAATGATTGTGTCATGTCAAGGTTAGACTCTCAGCAATGCAGTGGTGTCAGAACAACGCGCTATCATTTGCTCTGTGGACGTGGGAGGGTTTGAAAATGGAAGCATGCACCTCCTCGGGTTGAGTCACGGCATCAGACCAGCGCTCGTATGTGAAAATAAAAACTGCGGGGGTGGGGGGACTCCTCTCCAGATTCACACTGCCTTGCAAGAAGTTTGTGGCGAAGGAACTCTCGGTCGAAGCACAATTTTTCGCTGGACATCGTGCTTTCGGGAGAGCCGAAGCAGCGTCGAAGATGATTACCTCTCAGGCCGACCTCAAACGACGACAGACAAAACATTTGTCACCATTGTTGCAACATTTATCGAAGAGAATCACCGTTTGACAATCGAAGAGATAGCTCATCAGGAAAATTTGTCCACCGTGTCTGTTTACCAGATTTTGACTGACTCACTGGGAAAAGAAAAATTGCTGCGCGCTGGGTGCCCCGTCAACTCACCCCTGAGTAGAAGGCAGCCAGTGTGAGCATTGCACAGGATCACCTCCACAGGTTCCAAAGGGAGGGCGACACCTTCCTCAACAGAATTGTAGCAATTGATGAGATTTGGAACTGTGATTTTGAGCAGGAACTGAAATCGCAGTCAGCGGAATGGAGGCTCCCAAGTTCTCCACGCCCAAAGTGTCGGCAACAATCCAAAGTGAAGGGAACGATGATTTTTGCGTACAATATCCAGGGTGTTGTGGTCTATGATCAAGTGCAGGTAGGGCAAAATGTCAATGCACAATATTATCGAGGTTTTCTGAAGACAAAGTTCAGACCGAAAATCCATCAAAATTGACCCAACTTTTTGGAAGCAGAAGCAATCTTGCTGCATGACAATGCATAGTGTCTTGGTGCAGCGTTAGTACGGAGACTTGTCGAAATATTCCGGGAAACTTCATCCTTCCCACCATACAGCCCTGATCTCAGTTCACCCGACTTTGATCTTTTCCCAAAATTAAAAAATAGGCTCCATGGCATCCGTTACAAATCGCTGGATGAACTGTCATTGGACATGACCCCAGTAATGCGACATCTGAACAAAGATGGCGTACCTCCCTGCTGGCAAGCTGTCATTAGCAGCGGAGGGATTGCATTGCATGTAAGGTAAGTTTTCTTCGTTACTTCACACTTTTCTCAAAAATGGACAGTGTGCAGAACTTTTGTCAGGACCCTGTACATATCCCTAATCTACTGCCAAAGGTAATGGGAAGGTAGTTTTTGCTCCGCTCTTGTACTTCCAGAGATCACAAGCTGGAGATCGGTTATTGCTGCTGTACATTTTAAAAGAGATTGCACAATGATGACAAAATAAAGACACCCATGCAATGCTTGATATTTATTGCTAACACAACAGAGAATCTACATTGCTTTCAGAATTACATCATTTGTGTTATGTCATTCGAGAAACCTTCAACACACTTGAGTACAATAAATGGGCATTTTCCTCTTTGTATGATGAGAAACTGAACAGCCATTTTTTATTGACAAAGTATGTTAAATTCCCATGTACTAACGTTTTGTAATATGACGTCACACCAGATGGTTGCATCATGTTCCTGAGTAACTGAATAAAGTAACTGTAAAATCAGATGTGTAACAACATTCTGATGAATGTGTGTTGATGGCATCTTTTGTGTGTGCTTTAGCTGCATGAAATAGGACAGATGTTTCACTATGGGCATTTACATGAGCAGCAAAGTTTCTGCATTCATTCCAGTGATTCTTCTTTATCTCCCTTTTCAGTCTCTTTTCCTTTGCACGACGATTTTGGAACCAAACTTGCACGACCCTCATATCCAGGCCTGTTTCCCTCGCCAGCTTCTCACGAACGTTTCTTGGAGGCTTTGGACTGTTGTTGTAAGCAGTTTTTAGAGCTTCCAATTGGAAAGAGGTTATTGTCGTTCTTGGGCGTTTGTGGTTTCCTCCTGTTCTAAAGAAAAGGATTATTAAGTTTCATGAATACATTAAAATATTGTGCTTGAATGCAATCAGCTTCAGTCTCAAAATGTTTTCATTAAGGTGGTTGCACCTAAAAACTCTGCCCTATGTTTCTAATGGTACAATCTTCTGTAGACATTTTCTTAGCAATTAATGAATTCCCTAGGATGAAAATTTGCACATTGATAAAGATAGCTTTAAATTATAGCATGGCATACTTAATATTCGAGATAAGTCATCAAACATTTGTTTGTCCACTGATGCCATCAATGTGCAGCAGCAGGTCTCAACATTACCAAGGCCACCCCGGTGGCGCAGTGGTCTAAGCGATGGCCTCTGATGATTCGTCCGAAAGGGGTCCGGGTTCGAATCCCGGTGAGGCATGGATGTTGTGTTTGTCTTACGGCACTGGCTCTCTCCCTTCCCTGGAACCAGTGACTCTAAATTAGGGACGGGCGACTGCTTATAGCCCATTGAGTTGCTCACGGTGGTCGTTAAACCTCCAATAAAATAAAATAAAATAAAAAAAACATTACCAAGCAAAGATTATTGATTTTTTGATTTTTTAATACAGGATGTTTCACTAGGTAGCCAATCTCCTCCCTCCCTCCAAGAACCAACTATTGTTTTCTTCCCACTCTATATAGAAACACAATGTTTGGGTTAGAAGGGACTTTGTTCCTTCAGAAATGCGCGGGAGTGATTTTCCTTATAAGGCAACGACTCATTGTGATGTCACCTTACCAGCTGATTGGGCATGCTAATTTTGCCCGGAGGCAATCTGCGGTTTTACTGTGTCGTTGAACGTCGTTCAGGAGGGCTGTGTATACCGTTGTGGAGCGGGTGTTTATTGTGAAAAGCTATTCGATAACAAATTCTATAAAGGTAACACAGCATGAATTCCTGGGGAAGTTTGAGGGGAAGAAAAGCACCAGACTAACGTTACATCACCAGGTTAGCAAAGAAATTTGAAACCATGGCCAGTGTTTTAAACCAGTACAGTAGCGGAAGGAAAAATCGAAACACAGGCTGCTGGCATAATTTAAGTCGGTGTGACATTTATCAGAAGAAACTGGGTATTCTGTTTCCACCTGCCAAAGAGCAGCAAAGAAAGCGTTGCTTCATCCGTCTGTGTTTGGTGTGCTGTGTCCCAAACTACTATAATTAGACCAATTTTCTTCAGGAGCGTAGTAAATTTGATATCATATGTCACCATTTTCAGACAAATTGTGGACCAATTAACCGATGTCGATTTGACAGTGGGGTACTTTCAACAGGATGACGTGCCGTGCCACACGTTCCTGAAATTTCCTCTTTCTTTGCCGACCAAGGGATTTCCAAAGGACTGTGGCCACCTCGTTCACTCGATTTGACTCCTGATTTTTTCTTATGGGGATATTTTAAGTGACGTGCTTACAACAATAAGCTTGGCATGTTAGAAGACTTAGAAAGTAACATCAGTGCAGCAATCCAGACTGTTGGTGAGGACGTGTTGCGGAGGAGTCGCATTTGGGTGTTTCCAGCATTAGGACATTTCCAGCATTTATTGTGAATGGCGCTACATTCCCGTGAACTAGGGCCACGGGTGGCCTAGTGATCAGCGTTCGTTACTGCCATGGAGATGACCTCAGGTTCGATCCTGGGCAGGTACGAACGTTCGAACCACTAAATACCCACCGTGCGTCGGATGGGCACGTTAAGCCGTCGGACCCCGGGTACTGGCCCCCCGGTAATAAATAAAGGCGTCTTCCTCCCCCTTTCTACCTCGCTTCCGTATCACTTTCCTATTGGTCACTCTAGCCCAAATCTCCTAGCTTCCTATTTCTAAGGGTTGTTTAAGACCTGGGGTCAGACACTCCCTTCCTAAAATCCTCTACATATGATCTGATCTGATTCCCTTGAACTATGGTACGTTGTAAACCACACGTCATGTTTCTAAGTAGAGTGTGTTACAAATTATGACCGATTTTTTTTTTTTGGGGGGGGGGGCTACCTAGTGAGACACCCTGTTTAATTATGGTTAAGTTTTAGCAAATATTTAATATGCATACTATAACATTGCACCTTCACATAAAAGTCTGAGGGTGCAATGTCCGGGGAGTAAGCCGAGTGCGGTAAAACCTCCCAGTGTAACTGTTCAAGGGTTGATTTCGTGGTGGCACTGACATGTGGTCTGGCATCGTGTAACAGGATGACTGGGCGGCATCCAGTCTCATCAACCGATAGCTATATCGTTGTGCAGTGATTGTTTCGCCCGGTTTCAACAGTTTGAAGTACAGCACTCCGTGCATATCCCACCACACTCGCACACACAACAGCACCATTTTCCCGTGGATGTTGATGGCTGGCCTGTGTTGACCTAGGATCACTTACATACAGGGTTGTCGCAATAAACCCACTTTTCCTCCTCGATGACAACCTGCCACAAGAAATTCTTCCCTTGAAACCTCTTCAGCAACGACATGCAGATGCCCAATTGTTGACCAACATTACGCTCCATTAAAGTATGAGGAACCCACTTACCAATATTCTGGATCTTCCCCAAGGCCTTTAGACGCCGTACCACCATCGATTGAGCCACTTTCAAATGTTTCCCCAGTTGCGTGATGGTCGATTGTGTGGCATCCTCTTGCAACAGGGATTCCAGCTCCTCATCTGCGAGTTCCTGTGGTCTACATGCACGTGGCTTGTCTTCCAAGCTAAGATCACCTTTCTTAAAACTGGCAAACCGTTCTCGACACGTCCGCTCACCCATAACCATTTTGCGTTACGCCTGACATATTAAACCGTATGTTTCACTCGCACTTCTCCCTAAATTAAACATGAATAACAAACAGTGCCGCAAATGAATTTTATCGGCCACCATGCTTGGCATCACAAACTGACAGCACGTGTCGCCGGCTGGTTAGGTCCCTACAGCGCGGCGGGGCGGAAACTTTTGCATACCCCCTAATATATTCTCTAGTCATACTATTTATTTAATGTGTCACGAGATTTTAATAATTTTATAAAGACCACTGAGCCAGTACCAAAGTTTGACCTTTCTGATCCACCAGCTATTTTCGTCGACAGGATAGCCGAATGCTTGAAGTTTTGCGTGGGTCGCACCATTCACGGTAAACCCTCGCAATCGTTGTGCGTGAGTAGTCCAGAAGGACGGGCGTTTGGAAAAAACTCGAACCGTCACAGTCTACACCAACAATTGTGCCACGTTCAAATTCGCTCAAGTCACACGTTTTGCATGTTCCGATCCTCAAACTAGCCTTAACTCTACCAGGTGGTGTGCTTTATTTATACACCCAACTGTGCGCACTTGACGTCCTACATGTTGCAGTGAGCCATTTATGTAATGAAGCAGGTGTGCCTAATTAACTGTCATCTCAGTGTATAAATATGCATAATATAGGCTCTAGCGATGGGGTGCCAACAAGCCGCCTTCTATAAGTGGACGCCTTTGATAAGGCAATTCTTGTAAACTTTGAATAGCATGTAAGGGAAAAAATGAATTTCTGAGGCTCCTTTACGTATAACGGCCACTGAATTACAAAAGTTTATTCAATAATAAATTGGACCTCCTTTCAGCCCGACTTACAGCATGTATGTAGTTTGGCATAGAGGTGTTGGAGTGCATCTATGTCTACAGCAGACAAGGCATTCACCAGACAGTCCTTCAACTGGCTCATATTTGACCGAAGAGGACTTTGCTTCCGGGTCTGTTTTTCTAACATGTTCCATACATTTCTTAATGGGGTTCAGATTCAGGCTTTGTGGTGGCCACAACGAAGATGGTAGAAGTCGCTATCATGCTCGCTATACCACTGCTGAACACATCTTGCACGATGAACAATAGAAACAACCGTCACCTGCTATAGATAAAAAATCAACATTGAAGAATGGACTTGAACGGCGATAATGTTCAAATAATCCTTGGAGGACATTCGATCTTCCAGCAATATCATGGGACCTGTTCCTTACCAACAGAACGTGCCCCATACCATAACAGCACCTCCTGAACCTTGAGTTGTGTTCACAAAGTATGCTGCATACATGAGATTCATTCGCGGAATTACGCGTTATTTTTTTTTTTTTTTGTCATCATTTGGGCCATACTTGACATCGATGCATAACTAAAGAGAAATGGGGGGGGAGGGGTCGCTTTCCGTCTGGGGATGGTATTTTTCGTCTTTCGAAAACTGAAGTTAAAACGGAGAGACGATTTTTCCCGTAATCGTAATTTCTTTTTTCTTACGATGTTGCCTGTTCCCAATATTGTTATTAAATGTCATTTTATTGCATAAATGTTTGTATTTCAGCATGAAACTGCTAACAACGATTTCCAAAAACCAAAGTTAAGATGGTGCGAAGATTTCCTTGTATTCTTCAGGCAAATATTCTTCCGTGGATTCGAAGAATTCCGCCATTTCCGTTATCATTTTGGGTATACTCGAGATCAATGCGCAACTGAACAGAAATTTGGGGGGGGGGGGTAATGGTGGGAGAGAGGGATTCGGTTTTCGTTTGACGACGGGATTCCGTCTTACGAAACTTTCGAAAACGGAAGTTAGATGCAGCGAAGATTTCTCCCGTAATCTTTTTTTTTCTCAATATGTTCCTTCTTCCCAGTATTGTTCTTAAGTATCCTTCTATTCCAGAAATACTGCATGTCAACCTAAAAATGGAGGAAGAAATTTTCGAAAACCGAAATCGGTCGGAGCGAGGATCTCTCCCGAAATCGCATTTTTTTTCTCGCGATGTTCTCATTATCCTGTGTTGTTAAGTGTTACTTTCCCCGTAAATGTTTGCACTTAAGCTTGATAAGGGAGGGGAAATTTTTCTAAAACAGAAGTGACGGAGTTTGAAAATTTGTTTGATGCATGGTGTTCAAAAGTATTCATATTCTGAAAGTCACACCATTTATCTAAAGTAGCGAAAGCTTTGATATCATGTGTTCGTGGTCCTCATGCTAAAAGTTCTTTCAGCATGATGGATAAATTGCCATCTGAGAGAATAAAAGGGGAGGAGGAAAGAAAAGTGGTGAAGAAATAGGAAGAGAATTATATCAACAGAAAGAACAAGAAAGATGACACCGAATTTTCGGGTGTAATAAGCACGTCTTTTGTATCCGTTCTGACGCAAATTAAATTTATCAAAGCTATTCAAAGTCAATGGAACAGGTAAGTAAAACAATAGATCTCAAGAAAGAAAGATTTTCAGTCGGATTTTTAATCCCTCAGATATTGCTGTAAACGGAATCGTGAGCTTACGAACTCTTATTAGAAACAGAGATATCAACAAAAATAAGATATGACTTTACGTCCCCTGGTGGGAAAACCATGCATTATTTTAAGAAGAAAGTATTCTCAAAAGATTTATCCATATAAGCGGTATCGGTCCAAGAAAAAAATTAGTCGAGTTTTCAGGAGCCCAGATTTTGCAACAAATACTTCAGAAGCAAAAATTAACACTTATGCCCCCTGGTGGCTAAACTATTCTTTATCAAACATTAGAAATTGTGTGAAAAATATTTTCCATCAGTTCTTGTATGCGATACAGGAAGAATTTTTCAAATCAGAGCTTTAGGAGCAGAAATAACGCAGAAAACACAATTTACCTTTGTGCCCCCTAGCGGAAAGTCTATGATTTACTTGAAAATTTTGAATTTATAGGAAAAACATTTCGCATCGGAAATACTGTCCAACAAAGAAGGAATTTTCCAAATCGTACTCCTACGAGCAGAGATATTGACAAAAATAAGATATACATCTACGCCCCTGGCGTAGAAACCATGCATTTTTTCAAGAAGAAAATGTTCCTAAAAGGTTTGTCGACATGAGTAGTATCGGTCAACAAACGACTTTTTTTCAATCGAGATTTTAGAAGCTCATATTTTGCTGCAAATACAACAGAAGCGGAAATATGACTTACGCCACCTGGTGGCCAAACCATTTCTCACAAAAAATTATAAATTACGTCCAAACGATTTCCCATCAGGAGCTGTATCCGGTGCAGAAAGAATTTTTCAAATCGGAGATTTAGAAGCAGAGATATAGGGGGAAACGCAATTTACATATACGCCTCCTAGCGGAAAGTCTGCGAATTACTTGAAAATTTTGAAATTATATGAACCATATGTCACACTAGAAACACTATCCAACAAAGAAGGAATTTTTCAAATCGGACTCCTTGAAGTAGAGAGATTGACAAAAATAAGATATATATCTACGCCCCCTGACGTAGGAACCATGCACTATTTTAAGAAGAAAATGTTTCTAAAAGGTTTTTCGACATGATTAGTATCGGTCAACAAACGACTTTTTTTTCGATCGAGAATTTAGAATCTCATATTTTGCTGCAAATACAACAGAAGCGGAAATTAAGTCTTACGCCACCTGGTGGCCAAACTGTTTTTTTACAAAAATTAGAAATTATGTGCAAACGATTTCCCATCAGGAGCTGTATCCGGTGCAGAAAGAATTTTTCAGATTGGAGATTTAGAAGCAGAGATATAGGGGGAACGCAATTTACCTTTACGCTCCCTAGCGGAAACTCTATAAATTACTTGAAAATTTTGAAATTATATTAAAAACATGTCACACGGAAAACACTATCCAACAAAGAAGAAATTTTTCAAATCGGACTCCTGGAAATAGAGATATTGACAAAAATAAGATGTACATCTGCGCCCCTGGCGGAGAAACTGTGCAAAATTTTAAGAAGAATATTCTGAAAAGGTTTATCGATGTGAGTGGCATCTGTCCACGAAAGAATTTTTTCAATCGATATTTTAGAAGCTCCGATTTTATGGCAAATACATCAGAAGCCAAAATTAACACTTACGCCCCCTGGTGGCCAAAGTATTCTTTACCAAAAATTTGAATTTATATGCAAAAGATTTTCCATCAGGAGATGTATCCGCTGAAGAAAAAAATTTCAAATCGGAGTTCTAGAAGAAGAGTTATCGGGAAAAATGTAATTTACTTTTACGCCGCCTAGCGGAAAATCTATGCGTAATTTGGAAAAGTAACTATATCTAAAATACTCTTCAACATAAATGGAATCGAAAGATAAAAAAAAAATTTCAATCGGATGTTTAGAAGCAAATATGAGCGATGGGCTCTGATCATTCGTCCGAACGGGGTCCGGGTTCGAATCCCGGTGAGGCATGGATGTTGTGTTTGTCTTACGGCACTGGCTCTCTCCCTTCCCTGGAACCAGTGACCCTAAATTAGGGACGGGCGACTGCTTATAGCCCATTGAGTTGCTCACGGCGGTCGTTAAACCTTCAATCAAAAAAAAAAAAAAAAAAAAGCAAATATGTGGAATAAAACGTATTTTTGAATTCGACATCATCTGCGTTTACGCCCTCTACCGGTGAAATTGTACATCGTAAAAAAAAAACTAAATAAAGGATCATCATTTGCATATTTCAAGCTTCCGGGTGCAAAAAGAGTTTTTCAAATCGGACTAATATTTGCAGAGATATCGTGGGTCTACAGACGGACGGACAAACCGATAACAGAAGCACGATCTTTTTTTACAAAAGACGTGCTAAAAACTAATCAAATATTACAAATTTTGAAGATGACAATCCGTTTTTTGGCGTAAATGTGACTTTCATGATTTCTTTCATGATTAATCAAATATTGCTGTGGAGCTGCAGAGTTAACAAAAGACAGGTATGGCCATGAAACTTGCTGAGAAGAAAGCAACATAAGAGGGAAATTGAGCTGATGTTCTAGCAAGTAAAAAAGAAAAAGAAAGAGAGAGAGAGAGATGTGTTTGAAGCTTTTAAAATCACTTTATTTTATTTTGAATTCAGTAATTTTATATTGTGAATACAGTGAACAATTCCATCTTGCTCGTGCTGCTTTATATTCACATTTTCTTGTCGCATGTTCTGATTTTTTTTAATTTTTTTTTGCCCGATTAAAAAGTTCAACTTTTTTGTTCCTTAGTCAGTCTCATGTATGAATGCTGGGTTCATTGCTTCATGGGACTCCCGACAAACTCTCTGCCTACCGTCGTTACAGAACAAGGTGTACCTCGACTTGTCGGACCACATGACTTTTTTCCAGCCTTTCTGTGTTCAATCACGTGTTCCCAACACCACTGTAGACGAAATTCCACTTCTTCGCAGAAATTAGTGGTTTCCGTATCGGCATGCGACTGTCAATACCGATCCTCTTCAATTCCCTGCGCACAATTCGCTGAGAGATAAGGCGGGAACAACCTTCATTGAATCCTTCGGTCTGTTGCTGTACAGTGTACACAGGAAGTCCTGTTTCTCCATACAAGCCTCAGAAAACTGCGATCTCGTTCCTTATACACTGCTGGCCACTCAAAATCAAAATGCAACACCAAGAAGGACACGAGATATCAAAGTCAGATTTACTGGACACATAACAACAGATACAAAGATGAAACCATTGAGCTTATACAGACCCGTGAGACTTGCGGAACACGCAGACATCAATAGCTCGTGTGACCCCCATGGCTGGCAATAAAGACCGCTACATGCCGCGGCATCGAACGAAAGAGGCTTTGGATGTGGGCTTGGGGTATGTCGGTCCAGGCTGCTTCCACACGTTGCCACAGTTCATCAGGCTTAGCCGCGGGTGGTGCTTGCCGGGCCACTCGGTTGCCGATCAGCGATCAGACGTGTTCGATGGGCGACATATCAGGAGAACAGGCTAGCCAGGGCAGCAGTAACACTTGGTGGGCCGTGAAGAATAGTTGCACGATGCGTGCCATGTGCAGGCGCGCATTGTCCTGTTGAAACGTGGCCGCTGGCAGGTAAGGGAGGACTACAGGCTCCAAAACGTCGGAGATGGTGTGCGGTGGCTGTTGAGTGTACCGGCGATGCGTACCAGAGGGGTGCGGGTGTCATATCCAATTGCGCCCTAAACCATAACGCCAGGCGACGGACCGGTATGGCGATGCATAATGCAGGCGTAATACAGTCTCTCACTGCGGTGCCGCCACACGCGGATCCGACCATCATGGTGTTGCAGGCAGAAGCGGGATTCGTCGGAGAAGACAATGTCGTACCATTCCGTAGTCCAGGTACGGCGTTAAACGGCCCACTGCCGCCGCACTTGCTGGTAGTTTAACGTCAACGGTAAATGGAGCAATGGGCGCCGTGCGACAAGTCCCCTCTCCTGCAGACGACGTCGAACGGTACGTGCTGACACGGTTGTTGCGCAACACACCCTAATTCCTGCGCTAACGTTCGTGATGTGGCGGTGCGAGCCGTCAATGCCCGCCGCACAACATGCCGGTCCCCTCGTTCGGTGGTATGCCGCGGCTACGGCAATCGCTCACGTCCGTCCGTCCCTCCTGCACCGACCGAATCCATACTCGCCTCACTGTGGCTGCATGTCGTCCCACACGGGCGCCGATGTCTCTGTACGATAAGCCACTATTCGTCCTCTGTCGAACTCCGAAACGTGCTGGAATGACTGCCGCATTCTGCGACGAGGCATCAGGAAGCTTCCCACCCACAGGTCCGGCAGCACAACACACTTCCACTACTTACACCCCGCCTTCTATGCACCCTTCTTATAGTGCTTCTCAGTAGCGTGCCGGGCGCACATGTTTTGCATATGCCCTGCAATGCAAATCGTTTGCATGTCCTCTCGCGGGCGACGCATGCTACTAATTTCAGACCAATCGGATGCTTCCTTCTTGGTGTTGCATTTTGGGTGGCCAGCAGTGTAGATTGTCGTCGTGCCACAGTTACGCCTCTTACGCAAACAATGTTGGTTATTTTTCCACTGAATAAAGACCCGGGATATTTTACCTTTTGAGAAACCAGTCAGCTCTTGATGTTTTCAAAATCGTCGCTCCAGTCAGATGGGCACCCACAGTAAGCCCTTTACCGAACTCCTAAAGGCCGCCCCGGTGGCGCAGTGGTCTAAGCGATGGCCTATGATCATTCGTCCAAAAGGGGTCCGGGTTCGAATCCCGGTGAGGCATGTATGTTGTGTTTGTCTTACGGCACTGGCTCTCTCCCTTCTCTGAAACCAGTGGCCCTAAATTAGGGACGGGCGACTGTTTATAACCCATCCAGTTGCTCACGGTGGTCGTTAAACTTCCAATCAAAAAAACTCCTAAAGATACTTTGTTTTTCCCATTGTAACCAACAATACTGTCGAGTTCTGACGAGCAGCAGTCTTAAAGAGTTTCCTAGATCACGTGGTTTCGCACATGACCACGTATGGGGCAGAACAGCAGTCTTAAATAGTTTCCTAGATCACGTGGCGACGCACATGACCGGGATGGAGCAGAACAGCAAAATGCATGTGAGTGTGCTAAATTCGAAAACATTATGTAAATATTTTCCAGTGAAAAGTTCACAAAGGGGTACCGAAGTGGCACTTTGCATCGGAGTGCAAACATGTCTTGAGCCACCACCGGTTCTTATCAGGAACCAGTTTCCCAAAATCAGGAAAGAGTGACTGCTTATGGTCCTTAGAATTGCCCATGGTTGGTCATTTAACACAGAGATAAAAACAACTTCTTTTTTTTTTTTTTTAGTTGGAGGTTTAACGACCACCGTGAGCAACTCAATGGGCTATAAGCAGTCGCCCGTCCCTAATTTAGGGTCACTGGTTCCAGGGAAGGGAGAGACCCAGTGCCGTAAGACCAACACAACATCCATGCCTCACCGGGATTCGAACCCGGACCCCGTTCGGACGAATGATCAGAGGCCATCGCTTAGACCACTGCGCCACCGGGGCGGCAAAAACAACTTCATGTTAACTGTCAAAACCTATTTTCTAAAGTTTCGCTGTAAATTTCATTGTAACAAAAAATGAGCTTACACACACAACTATGTCAGTGGCATAAGCGCCCATATGAAGGGACAAGAGGGGACTCTTGCCCTCCCTGGAAATTTGATTACGCAGTTTTTGTTCTTGGAAGGTACTACAAATATTTTTGCTGTGACACTACTTCTTATTGCCGAGTTTTATGTTGAACTTCTGATGCGTGTATATGCAGTAAAAGTAAGGAAAACGTTATGAATTTAAAGCAGAAATTAATAATATTAAATATTTGTATTGAATTTTAGACAACATCGCACATACGTACAGTATTGAAAAGCCTAAAAAGCGAAGGAATGAAACATATCATCCTCTGCAGGAACCATTCACTTCTGGACAAAGATCTGAAATTTCTTACGGAAAGTTTACTTGATGCTATTTTTTTTTTCTTTCTAATGACCGATTCAGTAATCAGTGAGTTTCGCGGCGCATGGATCACAAGTAGGTGGAAGGCTCAGGGAAACAAAAAATAAATTTTGTAGTGTGTTCAAGAACTTCAAAACCCATTTCCTACATGGCAAGCTGTCCAATTTCATTTATCCATCTCTATGTAGTTTTTGGGTCTCCTGCTTTCGAACTAAATTTATGCGTTGGGTGTGGTAAAAAAATATTTAGATAACAAAATAAGACACAACGGAAATTTTCCGTGTGTTGTTTGTGTATGTTTGCAGTTACAATTTATATTTGCCATGGGTACTCACGGTCAGTGAATGGCAGAAGTATCGTCTGTAAGTGCGCAAATCTGGAATCAAACTCCTCAAACAATTCCGCCGTACCGGTAGAGCAGTGGTCTAAGCTCTGGCTTATGACCCTTCGTCCGAGAAGGGTCTGGATTCGAATCTCGGTGATGTATAAATGTTGTAAATTTGTCTTACGGCACTGGTTCTCTCTCTTCCCTTGAACCAGTGGTCCTAAATTAGAGGCAGGCGGCTGCTTATAGCTTACTGAATTGCTCACGGAGGTCGTTAAACCTCAAATAATTCCCAAAATGTTTAGTTTTCGTAAGTATTTTTTGGTGGTGGTGTCCATGAAGTCACTAACAGAGAGAGAGTGATTAATTGCACTCAACTTAAAAATTGAGTAGGAAGTCGTTTAGACATTAGTTTGCTTACCTCTATCTGCTAATGCAATATAATAGTGGGTCTGGCAGAGGAGGCGCTGGTCGTCCATCAAATAAAAGTGATCCCCTGTGTCCAACAGTTTCTGGCAAAATAAGCAGAAAAAACAGTGTACATGATAAACGAAGTCTCTTGCTCTTCTTACTGTTGCAGATGGTTGAATGCCTTCACCACAACCGGCGCAACGAGTTCCGTACTTTCTAGAAAATCAACATAGTGCAAGAAATGCGTTAATTGAACATTTAGCATTGCATTCAAATACACTGAAAACTAATTTAGCTACAGAGTATTGTCAAAACGTTATGGCTTCATATTTACATCAATGAGCCATTACATTATGACCACCCCCAGCCTAGAGAAATGAGCGCGCCTGGAGACCGTACGGTGGCGCAGGTGGAGTTCACACAGCAGTATACATACAACCAGAGGACCGGCTTTCGGTTAGTAGAGTGTTCGGAGTCAGAATGGGAAAAAGCTGCCGATTTATCGGAGTTTGATAAAGGATAAATTGTGATGGCACGGCGCCTGGGAACTACGATTTCCGAAACGGCGCAGCTTGTGGGTTGTTCACGTGTCGCTGTAGTGAGTACGTATCAAAAGTGGTGCACAGATGTCCAAACAAACCGTCTTTCGCAGCTCATTGATGCCATAGGGGAGCGGTGACTGTCGCGCATTGTTCACGGCGACCTCAGGGTCACAGTGAGACATTTCACCCGCAGCTACACCAGTGGTGATCAGGGGAATGTGTCACAGCACATTGTTCATCGCAGCTTTCTGCGCATGGGTTTGCGTAGCCGAAGACCCAGCTGGGTTCCCATGCTCACTGCACGCCATCGCCAACAGCGCATGAAATGGACCCAAGATCATCGAGATTGGACCGTGGATGCTTGGAAGAAAGTGGCCTGGTTTTACGAATCAAGATTTCTGGTGCATCACGTAGACGGCCGAGCGCGGATCGCCGATTAACAACGGAGGCTATGGCACTTGGATGCACTGTTGGGTGGAAATAGGCGGGCGTGTCATGCTGTGGGCGATGTTTTCTTGAAACACTTTAGGCACAATTATCCCAACAGCCCAATCCCTGACAGCTTTCAGGTATCTGAACATCGTTGCGAACCAAGTTCACCCTTTCATGGCAACTGCGTTCCCTGCTAGTGATGGCCATCACCAACAGGATAATGCGCTATGCCACACTAGCAGAATCGTCAAGGAGTGTTTCGAGGAACATGCTGGTGACTTTTTGTTAATGCTCTGGCGTCCAAATTTACCTAAGATGAACGCAATCGAACATTTGTGGTTCGACTTGGAAAAGCGGATTCGCGCTAAATCATTACCACCCGGAAATGTGCAGAAACTGGAGGATCTGCTGTTGACATGATGGTAGCAGATACCCCAGAATACTCATCGCCACCTCATCGAATCGATGCATTGCCGAGTGGCCGCTTTTTTGTGGGCTAAAAGGGGGTCCTACAGTTTATTAGGTAGGTGGTCGTAATGTAATGGCTCTTCGGTGTATATACAAGCCCTGTGACAAGGTATCAAATTGAAACAAAACAAGAACAAAGCTCAGAATTTCTACTTTAATTCAGATCCAGTGGAGTCTCTGTTTAACGAAGTCCCATCATTCCACTTAAAAACTTCGTTTAAAGAAAATTCGTTAAATAGAAATGAACTTAAATTGCAAAAAACTTAATCAAATAAAATGAAAAATACCGTAAAATATTGTGGAATTTCGACAGTAAATTTATCTTTTTAGTAGAAACTGTTCGTAAATGAGTTATCTTTTTTTTTATGCATATATTCATAGAAGTAGATCAGATCAGATCATATGTAGTGGATTTTAGGAAGGGAGTGTTTGACCCCAGGTCTTAAACTACCCTTAGAAATAGGAAGCTAGGAGATTCGCGATAGGAAAGTGACACGGAAGAGAGGTAGAAAGGGGGAGGATGACGCCCTTATTTATTACCGGGGGAGGCTAGTACCCGGAGCCCGACGGCTTCACGTGCCCATCCGACGCACGACGGATATTTAGTGGCTCGAGCGTTGGTAGCTGGCTGGGGTCGAACCCGTGGTCTTCTCCGTGGCAGTCACGAACGTAGACCACTAGCCCACCCGCGGCCCCCGTATAGACGTAGAATACGTTGTTTGAATAAACAAATTAACGAAGAGATGGAAGCGAAGACTAAAGCTTTCCTCTCCTTATCGCCATCCTAATAATATATGTACTTATTTTAAACTTTAAAAATTTTCGTAATTCTGCTCTGTACAAATTTCCTATAAAAAGTGTGTTGTTCATAAAAAGTTTCGCATTTTTGTAAACATCGGAGCATTTTGTCTGGAACACTTTCTTGAAACTGTAATCTTGGTAGAATCGTATCGAACGGTTTTAGCATTTCTTCATGTAAAAGTTTTTTTAATAGCCTCTGCATTTTATCCTACATTTTATAGCACTTTCCAAGATGCCATGCTCTGTAGCATAATAATCAGCGATTGCAACGTTTTTATCAACGTTGAGAAAATCAGAGTGCTCTGCACCTTCTTCAACACTTCCCTTGTCTTTCAGCTAGTGCCATTTTAATACTTTATAGCCACAGCTTCCTTCTTTATCCTTGATCAACATCATGTAAAAGTTTCACCTTATCCGCAAGAGACGGGCATTTTCTTTTGAGAGAGCAACACAGACGAGTCAAGCGTTTAGTGACTGAATGAGAATGATTACGTTATTTCTAGAGTCAGGCCCACACCAGTTACAACCGGTTTTCCCTTGTGAAATGCAGTTTCTACGACTGAGTTTCTATCTAGATTTGGAAAAAAGAGCTGCTTAGTAAAGTCTCTATGGATATGACTCCCCACGTGGCGTCCTCCTTCCAATAAGATTTCGTGCGCCTCACAGAACCAAAAGTTTCAAGATAAGAAAGTAAGGACGCTTTGCTTCCATCTGCGTGCTAAAAAAATTTAAAGCAAAACTTTTGAAACAGAAAATGGTATTTTTTAATAGGAAAAACCTTCGTTATATACAAATTGATTGTCGTAATATGGAGATCAATATACACTGGTGTGCAAAAATTAAGGACGAAGAAGAGAAATTAGCATAACACCGGAACGAGCAGGCAGAACGGACCGAAAGACCACTCAGGAGATAGACTAGGGTCCGATACGGTAGGGCATGCGCATATATGCAGCATGACGTAGGGGAGTGTCGGAAGGGTATAAAGCACACGGGCGGTGTACGCTCAGCAATTCGGTGAAAGCTATTGCACGGTGTGCATCGGTTTGAACGACGTCGAGTTGCTGCTACCGTGTGATATGGCCAACAGGCAATCCAGTTGACGACATCTGGATGACTTTACCCGAGGTCGCGTCATTGGGAAGTTGGAAGAAGGTGGAGGTGTGACTATTGTGGCCGAGGAGTTTGGGATCGCTCACAGCATCGTTTCACGTGCTTGGATAGCATTTCAAACGACAGGAACAGCTGTCCGAGAGTTTAGGAGTAGTCGTCCACGAGCAACCACGGCGGCGGACGACCGGTATATTGTCCTACAGGCAAGAAGAGAGAGACGACAGACAGCGGGAGAAATCGCAAGGCACATGCAACAGATAACTGGACGTCCGTTGTCGCGTTTTACCGTGGCCAGGAGGCTGCACAAGGGTGATCTATTTGCACGACGACCAGTACGGTGTGTGCCATTAAGACCTGCTCATCGGAGACGGCGGTTTCATTGGTGCCAGGAACACAAGAACTGGACACATCAGCAATGGGGTCGAGTTCTCTTTACGAATGAGAGCCGATTTAGTCTGACGAGCGATTCTGGATGTATACACATCTGGAGAGAGCAGGGAACACGCAATCACACCTCCAACATCATCGAAAGGGACCGGTTTGGAGGTGACGGCGTTCTCGTTTGGGACAGTATCATGCTTGGTAGCCGTACTGACCTCCACATCTTCCAAGGAGGTTCAGTCACTGGTGTCCGCTATTGTACCGAGGTTCTCCTGCCTCACGTGCGTCTGTTTAGAGGTGCTGTAGGTTCTGAGTTCCTCTTCATGGACGACAACGCTACACCTCATCGTACAGTGGCTGTCGCAGAGCTGTTGGAGAGTGAAGATATTCAACGCCTGGATTGGCCCGCAAAGTCCCCGGAACTAAATCCAATCGAACACGTGTGGAACTTTCTCGGGAGACGCTTGGCAGCACGTCACCAGCCGCCAGCAACGATTCCGCAGCTGCGATTGGCGCTACAAGAGGAATGGGCCGCGATGCCTCAACAGCTCCTTGACAACCTCGTCCTCAGCATGGACAGACGTTGTAAATCCTGCAACGCAGTCAGGGGTGATCATATCCCCTACTAAAGACTGGATTTTCCTTGGCAGCCGCCTGCCACATGGACGTTTCTGTCCAGTTGTGCTCGAAGCTACCTTTTCAATAAAGCGTCTTTGTATCCTTTGGATTCCTTGTTTGGACGGTTTTGCTCACTTGTCCCATATTCTTACATCTTGGGGATCTTATGGTATGATTTGAGTCGATGTGGAGCACTGCTGCACGACGTTACATTCGAAAAACCGTCTCGTCCTTAATTTTTGCACGCCAGTGTACATGTAAATGTCGTTCAAAGGCAAGGTTCCGCGGAAAATTTCGTTAAATGGAAGTTCTTTATATAGAGACTACTGTATTTTTTTTTATATAGTCCCTCTCTCACTCGATACAGATACGTCTACATTTAACAAATTTTTTAAACCCGCCCCTGTAAAAAACTTTAGGTTGTCTCTCGGCACCATTTCCTCGTAGCGGCTTGGACACCTTCGCCACAGGTGAACAGATTTCCTTTCAGATGTCTCTTGAGAGCAGAAAATAACCAGAAGTCGAACGGCGCCAAATCTGGGCTGTAGGTAGTGTGTTCAAGAACTTCAAACCCTGAATGGCCTCTGAAGTGAACTCACGTGGGGTTTGGCTTTGTCGTGTTGCATAATCATTGCCCCCCCCCCACACACACACACACACAGACACACACGCTGTTTATTCTTAGCTTTAACGTTTCTAAGATACGCACGTAGTTCTCAGGATTGATAATCGTACCTTTGACAATGTACTGATTAATAATGCCTCTGTAGTCCCAGAACATGCACAGTGAGCATGCACTTAACAGCAGAAATTTGGCTTTTTAATATTTTTTCGCTCGAGGAGAAGATAGGTGTCGGTATTCCACAGATTGGTTTTTCATTTCTGGGTCATAATGGTGAAGCCAAGTCTCATCACCAGTCACAATACTTTGAAGAAAATCACTTCCATATTTTTCATAGCAAGCAAGCAACCTTTGGCATGTTTTAAGCATTGATTGCTTCGTTTCAGTCGTTAGGTGACGCGGTAACTAACAAGCACTCACTTTGTTGTATCCCAAAATGTTAACAATGTCATTGACACTACTTAAACTAATTAATGTTCAGCTTACCTGCTATGGTTCTCTGAGTTATTCTTCGATTTTCCCAGAACTCATCGACTTTTTGCCTGTTCAACTCGCAAGTTGCGATTACAGGCCTCCCACCTGGCGGATCCATAAATGTTGGCTGTAAAAGGATACTCAGGCGGATCCATAAATGTTGGCTGTAAAAGAATCCACCCGGCCTGGCCGGCCCGTGATATTGTTCATACGTGGGCAAGGTGGAGGTCTGGCAGCCTTTAGATGAAATTAAGATATTTTGCTACATACATACCGCTCCTCTACACACTTTTCTTGAGGCACACAGTCCACATAGTGATAGCATTATTTCTGGAATTATCTTCCAAAAATTCAATGAAAACCTGCACAAATTGCCAGTTTGTAGGTCGAGGGAGAATCCTGTAAGAATACACATCAGGAAAAACATACTTCCTACGGGAATACTTCCAAAAACTTTCAAAACGGGCAACAGAAAAATGAAATATTGAAAACCGACTGTGGAATGTGTATCAGAAATGACGACGGGGTATGTTTCCTTCTTACAGCCGGGGGCGGGGTCAAACTAACTTATAAATTCCCAAATACTGATTTTGCACTTTAAAGTTCTAAGGAAATTTCTTTTTTGCTTTAGATTAAAACATTAAGTTCCCTTGATTAATGCGAGGCTCGAGACCAACCCATTAAGATAGCACTGCATGTACGAAGGTATCTAAAGAAAAACACGGATTGAGGAGTTACCTGAATTTTGTAGTGTACGTATTTTTATTTAGTTTCTCTTTTTATTATATTAGCAATCTGGATTTCATTAGCCATTAGGTTAAAACAAATAATTCAAAATCCTTCGAAAAAAAAATATGTATTTTCTTCTCCACTGAAATCTTAATTTTCTTTTTCCTCTAAATGACAAAAGTATTTTTCCTGTGTTCAGTCTCTTCACCTCATACGGATAAAATGAGAATCGCTAAATCACATGTTTTACCAACCAAGCATGCCGATTCCTACTCGGTCCTAGGAAGACAAATATTTACTCTGAAAACAAATATTCCCGTCGGAGCGGTCATACCGTCCTCCCTTTTACGGTGTAATTAGTTTAAATTGCGGATGCTGTCACTTTGAAAATGATACCGTGCTATAGTGGTAGGCTAATGGGGAGAGCGCCTAGGGTTGTTTCCGTCCTGCTCCTGCCCTCCTGCTTTGCAAAACAAGGGGTTGGTCAAGAAGCGAGTGACAATCGTACTTTGGAGACATTTTCATGACTGTAGCCTCAAGGCGAGTAATGTTGTCTCAGATCCAGGAAGAGACACAAAGATACAGACTTCAAAAATAGAAAGGCTAAATGGCTTAGAAGAACGGCAGATAATGAGAAATGCAATAAAATATTGCAATTAGGAATTCGCTTTTATGTAATAATACAAATGAAACAAACGCGATTAATTCACAAAGAAAAAAGAGCAAATAATATGTATTTTATGAAACAGTATATTTCAGATCATTATCATATAAACACAATATATATATATTTATTTGAAAAAGCTAAAGCAAAATAAGGGCAGTCTACCGGCCAGCCGCCCTCCATATGAACGCTGACGTGGGCTTGCGCCCACGTCGCCCACGCCTAGGGCCGGCCCTGCACCCTGCGGATCCTTTTACAGCCAACATTTAGCCGCCCCGGTGGCGCAGTGGTCTAAGGCGCTGGCCTCTGATCATTCGTCCGTAAGGGGTCCGGGTTCGAATCCCGGTGAGGCATGGATGTTGTGTTTGTCTTACGGCACTGGCTCTCTCCCTTCCCTGGAACCAGTGACCCTAAATTAGGGACGGGCGACTGCTTATAGCTCATTGAGTTGCTCACGGTGGTCGTTAAACCTCCAATCAAAAAAAAAAAAAAAAAAACAGCCAACATTTATCCACTGCCCTTTGGTTTTTTTACCCAACGATGAGCAATGCGTATGTCCAAAGTTTTAGAACCATAAACTGCTAGTAATCTAGCGTGATTTCTTTTGAGAGGTATATTATGAGTTAGAAGCTCTATAATCGTTGTTTGACACCCATCGACACAATTGAAAAAGAACGTCCATTTTAAACCCAATTAAATACGAGCAAATAGATGCACGCAGTAAAATTAAGCTAATGGCACAAAGAATCGTTTGCCATCTGACTGGTTGCTAAGAAACAAGTCATGAGCGACACTTGCGCAGAAGCATTACTTATTAAACTCCCTAAATAGTTCTAAGTTTAATTCTTATTTTATGTGTACGCTGCTGATGCCAAGAACAAGCACAAAATAGTAGTAACAAAATATGAAAAATAACCGATGTACGTACTACTGCAACAGCGTAATTTTTTTTGTTTTAAAAGAGAGACATGGAAAACCAGTTTGTGCTAAGATGAAGTAAATTATTGACAGACAGTAGATTCTCTATAAACTTTTTATTAGATTCAAAGCTGTGGATTTAAGCTGCAGTTCTGTAAGGTTTATGTTAGCTTAAATGCTTACGTTGCTTAGTCTCTGAATTGGCGAGAATAACTATAAAGCGTGAGTAAAGAGAGAAATCACTAATCGCTAAGGCAATGAATCACCTGAAACAACATACATGAATCCACTTTTATTTTCTTTCACTAGCGCTTCAGATCAACACTAGTCAGAATATCAACTTGCTGGCTTCAATCGTAACTGGTTCAATTCATGTAACATTCACAAAACTCCATAATCGTAACATGCGTTTTTAACAAGACGCTTATCAAATGCACTTCTAACAAAACGCTATATCAAATGGATCTATCAAAATGCACACCTAACAAGTAGATCTCACAAGTGCACTATAACTAGTCTGTCTCACAAATGCACTCCTTCTACATTCCGTGTTGACGTTTCATTGACCCCTGACGTACTGTCAGTGATGCCAAACTAAGAAAGCTCTTCGGGAAAAATAATGTGTCGTTAAGTCAGAAAACATTTAACGAGAAGAAACTAAATTTGCATAAAATCTCAAAAGGTAGGTTAAATTAGAGGTATACGTGACATATTATGAATTAGCTGAAATGGTAAGACAATAAAAGGGGTAACTAAATTAAAAGCCTATAATCTGTGATCACTAAAAGTGGAAGTTTCTCGTTTGGTGTGCTGTATAATGAGCTACTCGTATTTCTAATACTACTTAGGTTTATGCTAAGTTGTGGGTAGGAAGGAACTCTTTATGAAGGCAAAACTGAGGGCTGCGCACTTTACCTGATCATCTCTTTGCCAGGTCTCCTATTTACGCAACACCGTTTTCATTGTATTTCATTTTTGGTTTTCAAGTTTGACGGCAGAAACTCTGGGATAAACCCCTCTTCAATTAAGGATCAGCTGTTGTTTTTTATTTCAGTACCAAAGTTTTAGGATTATTAGTTATGGAAATTAATCTTGGAGGTGTATGCATTCCAACATTCTTTGAAAATCAGTGCGGTCTCTCACACAACCATTGTGATGTATGGCATATTGTACCATCTTGCTAGTAGTATTTGGCGATATTTATAGTGTCCTCCGACTGATTGTCGGAAACGTCGGCAATTCGTGAGTATTACTCGGAATTCAGCTTCTTTAAATGTGGGAATACACTTCTCAACGGTGAAATAGCAACACCAAGAAAGAATAGGCGCACGACTGCAAAAATCACAGGATTGGAAGGGGTGTCTGAGGTATACAAATGAAAAACAAATGCGCACAAGGGTTTTAAATCGTGATGGTGTGCCGGGATGTATACTGCTACGAACTACGCCATCAATTTGGTGGTCGACAGTTTCCTGGGATATACGGTGGCATATGGCATCCGTCCTGATACGCAAAACATTCAGGTCAACGGCAGGGGGCTCCCTGTGCAGTTGTCAACCAATGAGGTTCCCCATGCGTGCTCAGTTGGTGATAAATGCAGGGATCGCATTCCTCCTAAAATTCCTAAAATTCCTAATATTTTGTGACCCTCCTTAAATTCCTAAAATTAGACCTAAAATTTGCTATTCATCCTAAAATTTTCGTAAGCTTATTTTTATTAAAAACACAACCGTTATTAACGCCAATAAATTTACCATTACGGTAAGGTAAAAGACCTGTTATTGTAGAAACACAGCCTATATGCTGTGCTGCTGAAGGGAGGGAAAAATGACGCCATCGAGATGCACTTGCTTCGGGGCGGGCGTTCCATTTTTTTGCCTTCGAACAGTTTTCGAGAGTAACAAGAGATCTAAGGGAAAAGGGGAGGGGTCATTTTCACCCCTGGTTTGCGCTTTGCAGACGAACTCCGTGGCACGCAGAAGATCGTACTTTATTTTTGTACATGCCTTGTGGAACCTCCTCTTTCTGCTGATGTTTTGTTATTGTAAACCGCAGGTGGGTGGAAGCAAAGAGGAAACATGTGGTCTCCTTCCGTAACCTCCGGTAATGACGATGGGATGGTAGCTGAGTATTATCTTGGCAGGCAGTAGAGCACGTGATCATTGACCTTCGATCATGCTTCGGCGACAGCGACCTTCGATGCGCAATATATCTCGGCTCCGACTCGCTTTGACTGAACTTGCGTGAGATGCGTATGATAGTTTCTGGTTTTACGTCTTTTATGGTGTTCTCTGTGCTGTGTGCAGGTTCAGTTCTCTAGTGGTGACCTGCTTTTTTTTTTTTTTTTCATCTGACATCCTCGCAGCCAAATTTCGGGAAGTTGTCTGGTTTTGCAATATTGGAACGTGTTTTTGTACTTCCCTTTCATTTTCTGGTTAGTAATACAAGTGTTTAAGATGCCTAAATCCAAAACGAAATTTCAAGATGCGTGGCTCGCCAAAGAATTGGACGGAGTGAAGTTGAAAGAATGGTGTTCTGCAACTGAAACAATATTTTCTGCTAAGTGTATATTGTGTTCAGAAATTTTCAACATTTCTAATAGTGGCTTTTCACAAGTAAAAGCGCATCATAAAGGAAAAAACATTTGCAGAAATTTCAAAGTAAATTTCAAAATAAGTTCATCCTGCAGGCCTTTGGAGGACGGGATCTTCAGTCCAAAACAAATATTAGTGAAGTACTGAGTCATGATTTACAGTTGGCTAAAGCCGAAGCATTATGGGCCATGAAAGTTGCTAAGGACAATAGTCTTTTGTTTCATGCACTGAAACAGTTGAACTTTTCAAAGAAATGTTTCCTGATTCTGCTATTGCAGCCAAAATGCAACTTAAAGAAAAAAAGTTGCTTATGTGATATCACATGGATTGTCAAAATATTTTGAAGAGGATTTGAAAAAAGACATTGCATCTAGTAGCCCAGGAAAGGTTACTATAGCATTTGATGAAACTACAAATACACAAGTGAAACGGCAGTTGGATGTGTATCTCAGGTACTGGTCTTCAGAAATAAATTCAGTTTCTTGCCGATACCTAACAAGCGTTTTTCTGGGTCATGCAACAGCAGATATTTTGCTAAAAGAAATTCTCGATGTGTTATCATCCTTCAATATTTCGTTGAACAGAATTATTTGTGTATCCATGGACAGCCCAAATGTAAATAAGTGCTTTTTACGCAAATTCAATGAAGTTGTAAAACAAGAAACAGGCCAGAAATCTTTGGAACTAGGTTTTTGCAACCTGCATGTTGTTAGTAATGCATTTAAAATTTTTTTGACAAGCTTAAATATAGATTTTGACGAATTTGCTACTGATATGCATTACTTTTTAAAGAGTAGTGCTGCAAGACGAGAGGATTATAAATCTGTCGAGGATATAACATTGGTCACTGCCAAATTTCTTTTGCGTCATGTCAGCAACAGATGGTTAACCATTGGTTCTGTAGCCCAGAGGCTCTTGGATCAATGGCTAAATATTACAGAATATTTTTTAAACTTCTTGCCATCTCAAAAAATATTTGAAAAACAACTGCGCAATTCGGCAAGGTATAAAAGAATTCACTGTTTCCTGAAAAATGAGCTTACTCCTTGCTATTTAGCATTAATTTCATTTTCACACCAAAATTTTGAAAAGTTTTCATTATGTTATCAGAGTGAAGAACCAAAAATACACCAGTTATATTCTGATTTAAATACTTTAATGAGGAATGTTATGGCTCAGTTTATCCAAGATGATGTTATAGCAGGGAAATTTGGAGAAGACCTAAAGAATGTAGATTTTGAAAACAAAAATTCATGGAAAAAACTAGGGGAGTTAGAAGTTGGTATGAAGACAAAAAATCTCCTCAGGAATGTTCAGGAGACCAGGCAGAAATTATTTCTCTTAGATGTAAGATCATCACTAATTGCAACCACAAAATATTTAAAGTCAAATTTGCCATTCTGCAATCAAAAGCTAAGAGACATAGAAGTTTTAAAGGTAAAAGAACCAAAGAAAGAGTCAACTCAACTTTCAGTCACTGAAGGACTTTCGGAAATAACCAGAATTTCAAGTGTTTTGCATCTTTCTGAGGAACAAATTGATAGAGTAAGAGAAGAGTGGAAACTTTTAAATTGCGATAAGCCAACTCTAGATGAACTAGTGAAATTTTCAGAGGAAGGGCATATTCCAGTGCGGATTGATCATTACTGGCGTAATATATTTAGTATTAAAGACTCTAGCGGAAAAGAAAAATACTCAAATCTTGCTAAACTCATAAAGTCAATTTTAGTTTTACCTCATGGTAATGCTGATGCAGAAAGGGGATTTTCGGTTAACACTGCTCTGTTAAGGAAGGACAAGGCTAACTTAAAAGACTCAACTATAACATCATTAAGAATAGTTAAAGGGGCCATTAAACACTATGGATGTGTAAGTAAAGTTCTCATAACAAGAAATTTGTTAAATAGTGTTTGTGATTCACATAAATTTTATAAAGAGTATGTTGATAAGCTGAAGGAAGAAGAATCAAAAAAGGTAAAAGAAAGGAAGCAGAAAGAGAGGGAAAATAAGGAAAAGCAGCTAGAGAAAAAAAGAAAAGCTGAGTTTGATGACAAAATAAAAGAAAATGATGCAGAAATAAATAGACTTAAAAACGATAAAGAAGCCTCCCTAGCAATAATTCAAGAGGGAACAGAAAGAACGAGAAAAGCTGTAGAAAAACAAAATACTGTTGAAATAGCAGTTGCCTCTAACTTGATCATACAAGGTTCAGCTGAAATAAAGAAAACTGAAAGTAAATTAGTTGTGGTAGAAGCAGAAAAAGATAGGCTAATCAGGAAAAGGTTAAAACAATAATATGAAAAAAGTAATTCAGTGAACAATTGTACATAGTTCTTGGTTTTCAATTACCTTTTTAGGATATTATAATTTAATGTGAAACCTGAAAACTTTACTGTGAAAATCGTGAATTGCTTCTGGTTCAACAGCATATTAATGTTCAAAGTGAAACTTGAATGTGGTAAATATACTTGAATATGATAATAACACGTGAAAAGATAAGAACTGAACATTAGAAGTAAATCATACTTAAACTTTAGACATTAGACGTTATGCAAAAAATTTGGGTGTTAACTTCGACCATATATACTAATGGACTGCACATTGGCAATAGCTGCATCAAAGCCGCCATGGCTCAAACATTGGGCACGTCATCATCAGACTCCAAATTTCGTGTAAAAATGCTGTGTTATGATTACTAATTTACGCTGCAGAACTTCAGTGTTTTCGGTGTATTATGTGAATGCGCCTCATATATAATGAAAACTCTTCAGGTAAGTTTACTTATGAGCTATATACATGCATGATCGGGTTGTTTACATTTTGTGATTTATAATGTGATGAACATTTGCGAAGAATTTGGAACATGCATTCCATTTTTATTCTTAAGTTACTATATTTTTATATCAATAGCTGCAAGTTTCTGGTTAAGTAATTGAACTTTATTGACTTAGGTATTTAATTCGTTTCTTACCCATGAAAAATCATAGAACTTTCTTTACTATATCGCTCAGAGCAACCATAAGCACAGCAGGTGTAACCCATCTTTTTGACTGTTGTCATGTGATTTTATGTTGGAGCCAGAAATTTTGATGTCATGCGCAGTCTATCAGTATATATGGTTGAAGGGTGTGAAGCAAACTCTTTACAATGTATACAAAGTTGTTTTACTAGATGTATACAAATATACATCTAGTTTTTATTGAAATACACTCCTAAAATTTTTCTAAAAATTCCTAAAATTCCTAAAATTCCTACCTAAAATTTTCCAGAAGTATGCTATGATCCCTGTAAATGAAGAGAGTAGGGGGGGCTGTTCATCACATCAGGAACTCCATGTGGTTGGGCGTTAACTTGCTGGTAGACGATGCCGGCAATACCTTCGATGAGCGGTCGCACGAAAGGGTCCACAATCCATATCTACAAAATTTTACTGTTCACCCGTAAAATTTGCGGAAATTCTACTTGCTTTATATGGTTATTTTTACAGAAGATACACTTTAAAGATTTGCGTTTATTTTGTTTTAATTTCACTTTAGTTTTTTTTTTTTTTTTCAGTTTAGTACAATTTAGAGCATAGAATATACTAAGTAGCCCCCAAGGATTATGACAACTGCATATTCTGATTTACGTGAACACAATTTCACCAACTTCTACCTACCCAACCTTGTCTTCTCGTGGCACAGTGAGAAAGACTCTGAAAAAGCACTGAAAGATTGGAATTGTCGATGATTGAAAGAGAGAGAGAAATTAGAAAACTATCAACCTTACGTAAGACTTAAAAATTCATTTTTTGAAGATATTTTAAAATGTTGTAAGGTAAAATCCTGAATTAATTTAATGAAAAAGTTACTGGAATGTATTACAATAATTTCGCGGTTACGACTGGAATTCTTTTCTGCGTATGTAGTCTAATGATAGCGTACTACTGAAATAATGACATTTTGTAATCTCTGTTAGCGTGAAGGAGCGCCTGATATCTAAGTTGTAGCTTATGAAATCGATTAAAATTGCCAAACCATTTCCATAATAAATCGGCTTTGAATCTATATGTTCGAAAGATTAAATCGATATATCAGCCAATCGAACATATCGATTAAATATTCATTGAAATTTTTTATGGATTTCGATTTTTGGAAGTTGGCAGGTTTGAAAATCAAATCGACATGTCACCGTGCTGTCAAATGCCCTGGAATATGCCCGAGGGGTGTCCATCTACCATGCCTGATGTCTGGTGTAGAGTTCCATCATGAAGTCTTTGGTGCCGCCCCGGTGGCGCAGTGGTCTAAGGCGTTGGCCTCTGATCATTCGTCCGTAAGGGGTCCGGGTTCGAATCCCGGTCAGGCATGGATGTTGTGTTTGTCTTACGGCACTGGCTCTCTCCCTTCCCTGGAACCAGTGACCCTAAATTAGGGACGGGCGACTGCTTATAGCCCATTGAGTTGCTCACGGTGGTCGTTAAACCTCCAATCAAAAAAAAAAAAAAAAAAAAGTCTTTGGCATGGCGATGCCTCAAAACGATTGTCCTGCCTTCGTTACGCCTGAGTGATGAGAGAGATTCATCGATGAGCAATACATGCCTTCACTCGAGTGTCCAATGCTGTCGAGACCACCAGGCGATGCAATGAATACGGTGTCGCTGTGTTCATAGTGCAGTTGTTGCAGGTCGTCGAGCTCGGAGGCCAGCCTCAAGCAAACGTCTCCTAATGGTTTAGGTGGACACAGATGCATCACCCGCGTACTATAAGAAAGCTTTTATCTCACTCGCAGTAGTAAAGGTGTCACGTGCTGCCCTTCTCCGGATTCGTCGATCCAGCCGCGATGAAGGTAGTCTCCGTACGCCACTCATTCGTCGGGGTATGAGTTCGAGTTCTCAAAGCTACTACGACAAAGATTGTTGTACTGCTCTGACATTACAGCTCACACGACTGGCAATGGCGCAGTGACAATCCAATGGCCGATAATTCTATTATTCGGTCCCACTCACTTGTGGTATCCTTGACGTCGTCTACATACAAGGCACAGTGCGATCGTCTCACGAGTCATTTTTCACAGTCATCCACATCTCACAAGACGACGGCGTGCTAGATTCGATGTGAAGATCCCTAAAAAGGTTTAGTCCCTTCATTTCTATAGCCCACTGGGCCTCTTATTAGAGGAAAAATAAAACTTTTAGAAGCAGGTACAGAATGCTCTAATAGAAAAGAAAAAAAAAAAAAGTGCAAAAAAGTTAGAGCAGTAGGAGCATATAGTTTTCCTTTAAAAATGAGAAGTTATGAGATGGCGATGGCGTGCTATCCAGTGTGACCGCATCTATACCTCTTTAAGTGCCACCCACATTTCACCGCGAAATTTTGTTTATTTGCAAATCTCACGCATTCTACCGGTCCTGTGATTTTCGTGGTTGTGCGCTTTTTCGTTCTTCTTGTTGCGATTTCACTGTTAAGGAGTGTAAAAGAGTCCACTGATTCTCTATCTAGACATAGTGCACCATACGCCAATTTTAAATGAATGCAGGACATCTCCTGTATTGCTTCAGGGTTTCTGTTGTTGTAGCCCCTATGTTCTAACCATTTACTCGTACATAGCTGAATAGGTAAAACTGCGCTTCGTCAGTGTAGTATGTGCGATACAAGACACCTGAACCACATGTGAAGTACAAATTTTGAAGATGTGAATCCGTTTATTGGTGTAAATATGACATGAATGGTAAGTCGCTAGCCGGGAGACGCGGAATCCATTCTCGCTCCAGGACGACGAAATTTTCAAGTTTTCGGATATTATCTGGCTTGCCATTCATGTCATGTTTACACCAATAAACGGATTCACAACTTCAAAATTTGTATTGTACATTGATGTAATCTCGTAGTTCATTCATTGATCACATGTGAAGTGCTATAAAAACTATCGGCAATGAAAAACTTGCTTACGATTATTTGGTGGTTGTAGCTGCTGGACATTGGATGTGGTAACGGTGAAGTTGCATACTGAGCGCGCCGCCCCGGTGGCGCAGTGGTCTAAGCGATGGCTTCTGATCATTCGTCCACGATGGGTCCGGGTTCGAATCCCGATGACGCATGGATGTTGTGTTTGTCTTACGGCGCTGGCTCCCTCCCTTTGCTGGAGCCAGTGACCCTAGATTAGGGGCGGGTGACTGTTTATAGCCCACTGAATTGCTCACGGTGGTCGTTAAACATCGAATAAAAAAAACTAAAAAAAAACTGAGCGCTTCCCCGTTGATAAGATCCGTACAATCCACCCTAGGAAGTTATTCGCTGTACTAATTTCTTGGGTCTGAGTTACAATCGAGACTCAAAGTCTGCCAAACGATTGGCAATAAAAACACGAAGCCTTCTACGACGCTTTTTGCTACAGTACCTCTTTCTTTCGCTGTGTTCATAGTGCAGTTGTTGCAGGTCGTCGAGCGTAGTTCATTCATTGATCACATGTGAAGTGCTATAAAAACTATCGGCAATGAAAAAACTTGTATTCACCAATGAATTCACGCCGCCCCGGTGGCGCAGTGGTCTAAGGCGCTGGCCTCTGATCATTCGTCCGTACGGGGTCCGGGTTCGAATCCCGGTCAGGCATGGATGTTGTGTTTGTCTTACGGCACTGACTCTCTCCCTTCCCTGGAACCAGTGACCCTAAATTCGGGACGGGCGACTGCTTATAGCCCTTTGAGTTGCTCACGGTGGTCGTTAAAATTCCAATACAAAAAAAAAAATGAATTCACCATTTTCAACATGTCAGACTGCCTTGTGCTACATTTTGCCCCTACATGTTTTTCTTACTTCTGCTAAAGATTTTGACGAAAAGTAATTTCTCACGAGGAAACAATGCTGTACTATATTCAGTGGCATGATGCAGTTTTCTGAGAGTGCTGCTCCCCTTTTCTGCGCATGTCTTATCAGCGTTACACTTAGCGCCATCTCTTATACAGTATAAGGCTCCAACTACACACGCCGGCCACTGAATTAGAAACCTTTATACAAATGTATGTAAACGTCATTTACGCAGCAGCGTATATGCAAAATACGTGGTCACGAGCGTCACCACGGGATCTATCTAAAACGCCTCTAAAACGGTGGCGCAGTGGTCTAAGTGATGGCTTCTGATCATTCGTCCGAGATGGGTTCAGGTTCAAATCCCGTTGAGACATAGATGTTGTGTTTGTCTAACGGCACTGACTCTCTCCCTTCCCTGGAGTCAGTAGCCCTAATTTAGGGACGGGCGACTGCTTATAGCCCACTGAGTTGCTCACGGTGGTCGTTAAACCTCTAAAAAAAAAAAAGACGGCTGCTCGTCAGTAGTGTTAATCACAATGTGAAAAACAAAGAATATTTTGGAGTTCGATAAAAGGCTTATTGTGGGTACCCATCTAGCTGTAGCGGCGATTTTCAAAACGTCAGAGCTGACTGGCTTCTCAAAAACTGAGATATCCCTAGTCTTTAATCAGTGGAAAAATAACCAACATTGCTTGTCTAAGAGGCCTAAATGTGTATGACGCGACGACAATCTGTCAGGGATCAGATCGTTGTCGTCTGAGAAGGCTTGTACGGAGAAACAGGATGTATGATCAACTGACCAAAGCATTCAATGAAGGCTGTTCCCGACACACATCTCAGCGAACTATACGCAGAGAATTGGACAGGTTCGGTACTGGCAGTAACATGCCTATGTGGAAACCACTAACTTCTGCGAAGAACCGGAAGTTTGTATATGATGGTGGCACTAACACCGTGATTGGACACCAGAAGGCTGGAAAAAGTCATGTGGTCCGACAAGTACTGATAGACAACTTATTCTGTGCCGACGGTAGGCAGAGAGTTTGGCAGAAACCACATGAAGCAATGCACCCAGCTTGCCTTGTAAACACAACTCAAGATTCTGGAGGTGGTGTCATGGTGTGGGGCATGTTCTCTTTGTACGGAATGGGTTCCATGATATTGCTGGAAGGTCGAGTGTCCTCCAATGATTATCTGAACATTGTTGCCGATCCAGCCCATCTTTCAATTTTTACTTTTTACCTAGCAGATGACGGCTGTTTCATGGATGACAATGCTGCTGTCCGTCGCGTAAGATGTGTTCAGCAAGCATGACAGTGATTTCTACCATTTTTTTCTGGCCAGCACAAATCCTAAATCTTAACCCCATTGAAACTGTATGGGGCATGTTAGAAAAACAGGAAATCCTATTCCGTCAATCTGAGCCTGTTAAAAGAATTGTCTGGAGAACGCCTGGAATGCTGTAAACATAGATGCACTCCAGCACCTCTATGCCAAACTACATACGTACTATAATTCAGCCTAAAGGAGATCCAACCCGGTATTGAATAAAGGTTTCTAATTCAGTGGCCGGTATGTGTAAATTGTACCTTGCTGACAAACGTTGCCATACCGCTGACTTCAGATACTGCGAGTGGAAGTTCGGATTGACTGATTTTTTTATCACCCTGTACTTTTATGCAATATCTTCTACCTTAAAATGGCCAGTGTTCCAGCAAAAACTCTTTTTTTTTTTTTTTTATGTGTTAGTGGCTTTCACAGGTCACGGGCTTCAGTTAGCCAGCTAACGTTCATTTTACCTTCTGAGCCAGCTGCTTGAGAAATTTCGTTTCTTCGGAAGGCAATTTTTGATCATTTTCAGGAATAACAAGTCACCTGGGAAGGATTTATCGCCGCATCTACCAGTCTGATTAAGCTTTACATGAAAAATTCTTCAGGCACTGCATTTGGCCGGTCTTTTCACATTTACCTTAAAAGATTTGTTTATTCCAGCGTGTAATGGCTGCAGCGTTCTCGTAAGTCCTGAAATCATCAAAAGTGTTACGGAGAATTTTTAAAAGCTCTTCTCATTTACTTTTGATAGTGCGTTTTTAGAGTTTACGGTTTATAATTCAGAGCCTTTCGAGATTTAAGAGAAAAACCAAAAAAGCCTCTCTGTGTGTTCACTAGATGGTGTTCAACTTCTGTAATGCAATGCAATGCAATAAATGCAATGCCAGTAACCTTTTACGGTTGTCTTTATTTTATCGCTTTGGGAATCCCTTCTCTCCAAATATTGTAGTTTACTTTTTACAAAAACACTGGACGACTTTTTTTTTTTTTTTTTGTTACATAAAAATTAATTAATATCACATGTTTTCAAAGGCTGAGTTTGAGAATATCTTCAGATATTCTCTGTAACCCCCACGTGTTTAGCTAATAGGGAATGCCATCTGTTCTTTTTTGATTGCTTGATGAGCAGGGATGTCGCCAAGGGAGTGCGAGGGTGGGCCATCCTGAAATTTGTCTTGCCCACTTAGTTCAAAATGGGCCATTTTTCAATATACTTAACCTTAAAATACAGGGCGCGCCATATAAAAAAGGCTCCGTGGCCAGACGTTAGGCGGGTTAAAGTTGTTTGTCGTGTTTCCAGTTAAAACCGCTTTGTTCCACTTCTAACCAGTTTCGGTGTGCACAGCTGCAAAGGAATTCTCCGGAGTGGTTAGTCACAGCCAGAGCAGTGTCGGTACGCGGTCATAAGTGTAAGTGAAGAGAGAACAAATAAGGCAATGGATATCGGTTTAAGTACGGAACAGAGGATTTTTCATGGTGGGACAGTATTTCAGAAATAACTCATACAAGATTTTAAATGAGTAATAAATCCGCACACCCAACTAATCCGCACACCCTTGATGAATTAAAAGTGAACATTACGGATGCCATAGCCCAGATTACTGCCGATGAGTTGTGGCGCGTAACGAACAACATGTTCCGCCGTGTGCAGCTGTGTCTTGATGTCGGAGGACAGCACTTTCAGCAATTGTTGTAAACGTAGGTAAATTATTCCTGTTTTCTGTCATTTCAACTATTCTTTACCGTGTATAGTAACATTGCCTGACTGTTGTCGTTCATTATATTCGGGCCTCTTTTATATGGCACACTTTGTGCAATCTGGACTCGCCAAGTAATGATAATTCTTGTGTTTTACTTCATGTAGCCCTATACGTATTTTCCCCTAGGAAGCGCGTTGTTCACGTCTCCGTAGAAAGCTTATCAAAATAGCATCCCTAGGTCCATGAAAATTCAATTTTTCTCCACTCTTCTAATTCCTTAGTTTAATCCTCTCTTTCATGTTTGTATGGGCAGGGGGCGAATGAGGAGGGTGGATAGGAATTCACTGAATGTGGTAATTACTAGTTGCTCTGCTGTTTGCTTTTTTTTACACAATCGGGGATTCTAACACGGAAAGTGGAGTATAAAGCTATACCAACGCTCTTGAGACTACCCCGAAACAGTGAAAGTGCAGAAAATGGCTGACGACTGCTTTATGGGAGAGGAGTGCAAGGCAAAGTCGCTGGCTGGAAGGAAGGAAGTTAAGGAGCGAGGAGTGGGTGGTATTGTGTTTGCGTGGAAGGAAGTTAAGGAGCGGGGAGTGGGTGGTATTGTGTTTACATTAAAATTCGATTTGGATAAACAAAAACGACATTTTTCTTTAAAAAAATTGTTCAGTACTATTTTCGTAAGCAAAAATGAAAAATTTTGAAAATAAATTTAAGATAATGCTTCCAGAGAAAGCAAAAACTTGAAGACGACATTCTACCAACGCTTTTATCTTATACCAATGACGTAATTAGTCAGATCCATGTATATATGTGTTTCCAGGTGGAGAGGGTCAGAATTGCACGAATTACTTTGTAGCCGGTAGTGAAAAGCATTGAAGCCGACCCAGTGCTCTAATCGCTGGCTTATGACCATTCGTCAGAGAAGATTCCGAGTTCGAATCCCATGAGGCATGGATGTTGTGTTTGTCTTACGGCACGGGCTCCCTCCCTACCCTGGAACCAGTGACCTTAAATTAGGGACGGGCGACAGCTTATAGCCCATTGAGTGACACGGTGGTCGTTTAACCTTCTTTAAATTGAAAGAAAAAAAAGCATTAAAAATTCGTTCTTTCAGTGTTTCAAAATAAAAAAAAAATTAGTTGCAATGAAGCTTGCCCCACCAAAAATAATGCTCGCTCACCCGTCGCACATCCTGATTTCGAAGTCTGGCGACGTCCCTATTGATGATAAATTCAACTAAAAAAAGACTGCAGGATAGTATTTGTCAGCGCTGGTTATGGCAGATAAGAGCTCACTGTGCAAAAATTAAGTTAGCAATATCTTTCTTAATAAATATAATGATTCGATTTATTGGTGTCAAAGTAAGAAATCACACGAATTTCACTCCGCAAGCTTTCTTGATGATGCAGCAAGAAATTTTTTTTAGTGTAGAAAAAAGAATATCCTTAACTAGAATAACAAGTTAGTAAAATCATGCAATGCATTGATTATGATACGCTTTCCAATATACTAGAAATCATTACTCAAGCTATGAGAAAAATGGCTGTGGAATAAATCTCACCCCTGTGCCTTGACCTTTGATCCATTTGTATGATATTCAACAGAACTGGTTCTGTATATCTCCGAAAAAACATGATAAAGTTTTGTAGCAATCGAAGCAATTTTACGTAAGTTATGATGCATAAGCGCTATGGAATAGATCCCGCTCCTGTGTCCTAACCTTTCACCCCATTTCGCCCATTTTCAATAGGATTCGTCCCCAGGAAGATCCCTACAACATACCAACATTTCATCCAAATCGAAACGTTTTTACGTAAGTTATGACTCATAATGGCGATGGAAGTGATTCCGCTCCAATGTCCTGACCTTTGACCCCCATTTCGCCAATTTTCAATAGGGTTTGTCCCCAGGTGGTCTCTTATTACATACTAAAATTTAATTGAAATCGAACCTTTTTTACGTTAGTTATGACGCATGAGAGCAGTGGAATGGATCCCGCTCTTATGTCCTGACCTTTGACCCCATTTCGTTCACTTTCAATAGGGTTCCTTCCCAGGTGTTTTCCTACCACATACTAAAATTTCATCGAAATCGAGCGATTTTTACGCAAGTTATCGTGCGGACGAACATACGAACACAACGCGTGACGTAATGAGGCAAATGGGAATCGCGACCATCTGCTAGCAAGGTGTGACGTCATAAAACTTTAATAGGATCCACAAACAACGCCTGACGTAATGAGATAGATGGCATGACCGCGCGCCAGCATCTAAAGGGGCGACGCCATGACACCACACTACAACTTGGTAATTCGGGGTGGTTATTTAACCCGCTGAACAAAGTTTCTTAAAGTCGAGATCAAGCTAAATCGATTTCTAGTACCAGAAAACCGTAGGTTAACGACTTTCATCAAAATCCTCAGAGCCGTTTTCGAAAAAAAAATTTACATACATACAAGAATTGCTCCTTTAAGGTGAACGTCAAGTAATTTTGCTTCCTGTACTTCGAATGGAAAAATTTCTGTACACATTTTCTTCCCAATTAATGCGTTCCCAAGGATGAAAATTTGAACATCGATTAACATATCTTCATTTTGAAACTTGGAACACTGAATATTTTCTAAAACATAACCATAATTATGGAATCCAACATTTTTTTGTCTACTGACGTCCTCAAAGTACAGGGCGCGCCATCCTTTTTCTGGTTTCAACACCACCAAAGGAAAAGTTATTGATTTTTAATGTAATTATGGTTATGTTTTAGAAAATATTAAGTATTCCAAGTTGTAATGAAGTTATTTTAATCGTTGTTCAAATTTTCATCCTTGGGAACACATTATTTGTGAAGGAAATGTGTACAAAAGTTTTTTTCCATTAGAAGTATAGTAAGCAAAATTACTTGACGTCCACCTTAATAATATGGGATAAGAGCGATGGAATGGATCGCATTCCTATGTCCTGACCTTTGACCCCATTTCGTCCACATTCAATAGGGTTCGTCCCCATGTGGTCCTCTACCACATACTGAAATTTCATCGGAATCTAACCAATTTTACGCACGTTATGACGCATAAGGGCAATGGAATGCATCCCGCTCTTATGTCCTAACCTTTGACCCCACTTCACCCATTTTCAATAAGATTCGTCCCCAGGCGGTCCCCTACCATATACTGAAATTTAATGGAAATCGAACCATATTTACGCAAGTTATGACGCATAAGGTGAGTGCAATGATCCTGCTCCTTCGTCGTGACCTTTGACCCCATCTGTCCCATTTTCAATAGGGTTCGTCCCCAGGTGGTCCCTTACCACATAGTATACTTTCTTTGAAATCGAACCATATTTACGCAAGTTATGACGCATAAGTGCAATAGAAGGATCGCGCTCCTACGTCGTGACCTTTGACCCCATTTGTCCCATTTTCAATAGGGTTCGTCCCACGGTGGTCCCCTACCACATACTAAAATTTCATCGAAATCGAACCATTTTTACGCCAGTTATGATGCGGACGGACGGACGGACGCACAAAGCCAGAGCATATACACTTCTTCAACCTACGGTTGGAAAACGTAAAAAAGTACGAGGGTTGTACCGAAAGTAGTGCAAAAGCGGGCATAACGTTTTAATTAACTGACAGAGGTCGTTAAAATATCACATACTGGTAAAGTAACTCTTCCTCTATAGTAACCCTTCTTCTTCATTGCAGGTAAATAATGGATTCCAAGCAGAAGCAACGTGCCTTCATTAAGATCTTGACGAAGGAAATGTGCGAGCTGTCCGACATCCACAGAAGGCAACAGAGATGACACCATTCACAAGAGTAATGTGCACGGATCGATGAAGAAGTTTAAAGAAGGGAAAACCAGCAATAAAGACAAACCACGCAGTGGGAGACCATCATCTGCGACCACTGACACGAATCGTCAGCGAGTGGATGAATTGATTCGCGGGGAGAGATGAGTCACAATCCGTGGGCTTGTTGCATAACTGGACTGTGACGGGGCCGCCGGGACTCCTCTTTATATTTACGGGCCTTGCCATCGGATTAAGAACTTGCTTGTGGCGTCACACTAAGCGACTGGCATGTCCACGGGTAGCTGAAGACGTCAATGTGAAAATATTCATTATTTGCTTCGAATTATTTAAATTCCTTTTGACTGATGATTGTGAACAATTACTCCATGTCCAAAACGCAAAATTTGTGTTAAAAAAACAGCGGCAAAGAAGGTTGAAGAGTTGAATGTGGTAAAAGGAAAATGTTCAAAATGTGATCAAACTAAATTTGAACTGTGACTAAAGTGCGCTTCGGTATTTTTAAATATGTTTTTAAATAACTACTCAAAGTTGAAAAATGACCGCTTAAATAACAAGTCAGGGAAAAGCAAATATGATATGTTTGCAGCAGCTATTTAATGAATCTGGTCTTCCTGTGCGCCTCAACAACAATGGAAATACACTGCCGGACAATTGCTAAGGACGGATGACAATAGCAACGATAGCAACCATAAAATGGAAGGCAGGAAAATGTGGAAATTAGCATAAGTACGGGATACAGTAAGACGTGTTGTGCGTATGCAAATTTTGGATTGCTAAACTTGTTCGTGACGTCATAGCGCTGATAAGAGATATAAAGGATTTGACGCGTATTGACCGTTGTTGTTCAAACGCAAAGTTGAAAGGAAAAGAATCAATTGACGAACTTGCAATTTTCAGTATGTCTTCCCGACATTACCTAGATGATTTTACGCGTAGCCGTATTATTGGCAAGATTGAAGAAGGGCTAAAAATAATACATGTTGCCAGGGTGTTCGACGTCAGCCACAGTGTTGTTTCAAGGCTTTGGAAATCATTTCAAACAAATGGAGAGTGTAGCAAACGTCACGGGGGAGGTCGTGTTCGCAGTACGACACCTGCAGAAGATCGTTACATAGGGCTATCAACAAAAAGACACCGGCGCAGCACAGCTAGTGAGGTAGCAAATCAGTTTATGGCTGCTACTGGCAAGCGGATCACCAGAAAAACTGTCGCCAGACGTTCGCATGAAGGAGGACTATACGCCCGCCGTCCTGTTGTGTGCATCCCATTGTCCAGACGTCACCGTACCGCCCGTTTGCAATGGTGCCATCAACATCGCAATTGGACTGATAACGACTGGTCTGCTGTCCTCTTCTCAGATGAGAGTAGATACAGTCTATCGTCTGATTGTCGACGACAACTGATCTGGCGTGATAGTGGTACTGCATATTGTCCAGCAAACATACAGGAAAGGGACCGATATCCGACATGTAGTGTCATGGTATGGGCTGGCATCATGATCAATGTCCGTACGTCCCTCTATGTGCTTCCAACTGGTACTATGACTGGCCAACGATACATTAATGATGTTCTGCTACCTCATGTTCGCATGTTCCGTGGTGCTGTCGGTGATAGATTCATTTTCATGGACGACAACGCAACATGTCATCGAACAGTCGCTGTCCAGGAGTGTCTTGAGAGCAAGGATATTCAACGCCTTGTATGGCCAGCACGTTCTCCAAATCTGAATCCCATTGAAAATATGTGGGATGCTTTGGGGAGGAGTCTTGCTGGTCGCCAATGTCCTCCAATAAACAAGGACACCCTCATCGGTGCACTGACAGAGGAATGGGATAAATTACCCCAACAGCTGCTTGATAATGTTGTGCAAAGCATGACACGACGTGTGGAATCTTGCATCGCCCTCCATGGTGGCCATATCCCGTATTGACATCTTACGCCGGAACGCCTGCGGACGGTAATTGCATTTTTTTCACGTTTACGTATTCTGCACAAAATGGCCTGTTTGTCCCTTGAACACGTTCCAAAGCCTTCTGGATTTCAGAGCACAATAAATTGTCTTTCTTGTAATGTCCTGGCATTCTGATATTATTTTATTTCACTCGGCATCCAACCACACTTACTTTTTTATGCGCTATATAGCCGTTTATGATTCGTCCTTAGCAATTGTCCAGCAGTGTATCTCAAAATTTCGGAAAAGACATTTGATGATCATCATTACAGGGAAATTAAATCCTACTTCCAGTCTAACTACCCTAAACCCCAAACAAATAAATATATTTCAGTCTTCATTTTGTATATTTTAATTCTCCATTTCATGTGTATGACAAAGTTATCAAGCATGCATGTTCTAACACGTGCTTATAACCATGTGGGCTGAATCAGTACAAGGTGAGTTTATTTTTCATTTATTTATTTCTGTATGTACATTGTGCTGAGAGTTACACATTCTCAGTATCAATTTAGTCTAGTTGGCAGATTCAAAACTTTTTTTATTTATATCTGTATACCCTGCAACATTACGCAGATAAATAGTAAGATTGCATCTCTAATTCCCTCAATTTCAAAATAAACTAGGGAGGGAGATTCTAAGTTCTTAAAGCCACACATAAATATAGACTGTAGTAGCATTATTTGATTCTTTTGTCACTTTCTTTTCCAAATATTTTCTTAGTATTAATTTAGTATATAGTTGGCCTCTCCCATTTTTTTTTATTTATTTATTTATTTCTGGGCGTACTGCAACATTAACTTGGTGCAGCATTATATAACTTTTCGTTTGTGAACAACCTTTTCAAACACGTTCTCAATATATTAATTTTGGAACACTTTGCCTCTTCAGATTTATTATTTTTTGGATGAAAGCCAATGTTATTTGACCAGAAAAAGTTAGGGTCTAAAAACTCAATTTTGGTGGCTCTTTTATTAAATTTTCTCCGGTTTTTCTTTTACACATGCAAATTGCAATGTAACAGTATGTCAACGTACTAATAGATTGCGTTTCAGTTAATTTCTGCATCTGTTTAAAACTGCATTGACAGAGGTTTTTGGTATAACCGTTTATACTCATACAGAACAGAGAAAGCGTAATTCCTGAGAAAGCTAAAACAGACGAAAATTTATTTATTTCTCGAATAATCCAATAATAATCGTCACTGTCACTGCACGATTTAAAATCCGATTTAACAAGATCACATTAAAGGTTTATTAGATTAAAATATAGTATTTACAAGTTAAAATCTACTAGATCTTTCGTGTCGAGAAAAATCTACTAGATCTTTAATCTACTAGATTTTTCAGTGTCGATTATTATTGGATTATCCCAGTGGATATGTAACGTACCAGGAGATGTGACGTACCTGCCCGAGGGACGCACACGACATAAAGGTAGATAGGAATCAGAATCAAACGTCCGCGTAGCTCAATTGATAGAGTGACTTATTCCGGAATGAGGGGATCGGGGTTCGAATCCTGGCGTGGACAGAAATGACGGAGAAATTTACTTCGTTATAGATAATCCAATAATAATCGACACTAAAAATCTTTTTTTACTCTTTCCAACCGTAGGTTGAAGAAGCGTATATGCTCCAGCTTTGTCCGTCCGTCCGTCCACACGATAACTCACGTGAAAATGGTTCGATTTCGACGAAATTTTAGTATGTGGTAGGGGACCACCTGGGGACGAACCCTATTGAAAATGGGCGAAACAGGGTCAAAGGTCAGGACATAGGAGCGGGATCCATTCCATTGTTCTTATGCGTCATAACTTGCGTAAAAATGGTTCTATTTCGATGGAATCTTAGTATTTGGTAACGAACCACCTGGGGATGAACCCTATTGAAAATGGGCGGAATGGGGTCAAAGGTTAGGACATAAAAACGGGATCCATTTCATTGCCTTTATGCGTCATAACATGCGTAAATATGGTTCGATTTCGCTGAAATTTTAGTATGTGATAGGTAACCACCTGGGCACGAACCATATTGAAAATGGGCGAAATGGGGTCAAAGGTCAGGCAGGACATAAGAGCGGAATTTGTTCCATTGCCCTTATGCGTCATAACTTGCGTAAAAATGGTTCGACTTCGATGAAATTTTAGTATGTGGTAGGGAGCCACTGGGGACGAACCCTTTTGAAAATGGGCGAAATGGGGTCAAAGGTCAGGACACGAGTGGGAACCATTCCATTGCCCTTGTGCATCATAACTTTCCTAAAAATGTTTCGATTGCGACAAAACGATATCATGTTGTTCCTGAGGTATAGTGAACCGGTTCTGTTGAATATCAACGAAATGGGGTCAAAGGTCATTGCACAAAAGCAAGATTTATTCCACAGCCATTATTCTCATAACTTGCGTAAAACTGCTTCTATTGCGACAAAACTTTAGTATGTTATTCTTGAGGTATACTGAACTGGTTCTGTTGAATATCATCAAAATGGGGTCAAAGGTCAGGACACAGGAGCAAGATTTATTCCACAGCCATTATCCTCATAACTTGAGTAATGATTTCTGGTATGTTGGAAAGCGTATCATAATCAATGCATTGCATGATTTTACTAACTTGTTTTTCTTTCTTTTTTTAATTTCCGTAGAACTACTATTATAAAGTAATATATCATAAAATGATATGCAGAAAACTAAAATATAGACCTTATTAAGCTGTTCTTTCAAGCATTAAGTACGAGTGAATGCCCAGAAACGTACAGTGCTGTAACCTTCTAGGTGCATTACTCCGTCGCGTAGCATGAGGTCACAAAGACAATGGCCAAGCCCGTAAAGAGAAAAGGGGTGAGTCCCGGGAGCCCTGTGGTCACAATGCCATACAGAAGATGGTGGAAGACTTAGGGTATCGGAAAGTGTGTGCAAAATGGATATCTCGGCAGTTGACACCCGATTTGAAGGAGAGAAGGGTGGTAATCGGCTCTGATCAGCTGGAAGCATTTGAAGACAATGAAAACACGTTTCTTCCGCTTTCCAACCGTAGGTTGAAGAAGCGTATACGCTCCAACTTTGTCCGTCCGTCTGTCTGTCGGCGCGATAACTCGCGTAAAAATGGGTCGATTTCGATGAAGTTTTAGTATGTGGTAGGGGACCACCTAGAGACGAACCCTATTGAATATGGACGAAATGGGGTCAAAGGTCACGACATACGAGCAGGATCCATTCCATTGCCATTATGCGTCATAACGTGCGTAAATATGGTTCGATGTCAATGAAATTTCGTGGTAGGGCACCACCTGGGAAGGAACCCTATTTAAAATAGGTGAAGTGGGGTTAAAAGTCAGGACATAGGAGTGGGATGCATTCCATTGCTCTTATGTGTCATAACTTGCGTAAATATGGTTCGATTTCGATGAAATTGTAGTATGTCGTAGGGGACCATCTGGGAACGAACCCTATTGAAATTGGACGAAATGGGGTCAAAGGTCAGGACATAGGATCGGGATCCATTCCATCGCCCTTACACCATACTATTAAAGGAGCACTTCTTGTATGTATGTAAATTTTATTTTGAAAACGGCTCTAAGGATTTTGATGAAAGTCGTTAACCTACCGTTTAGCTTGATCTCGACTTACGGAAAATTCGTTTAGTGGGTTAAATAACCACCCCGAATTATAACGTTTTTAGCGTCATGGTGTCGTCCCATTAATGTTACCCATGCTTCGAAATCTTATGACGTCACAATCTCGCGATTGAGAATGTTGGCGCGCGGTCACGCCATCTGTCTCATTACGTCACGCGTTGTGTGTGGATCCCATTAAAGTTTTATGACGTCACACTCTTGTGAGCAGATGGTCGCGATTCCCATCTGCCTCATTACGTCACGCGTTGTGTGCGTATGTCCGTCCGCACGATAACTCGCGTAAAACTCGTTCGATTTCGATGAAATTTTAGTATGTGGTAGGGGAACACCTGGGAAGGAACCCTATTGAAAGTGAACGAAATGGGGTTAAAGGTCAGGACATAGGAGTGGGACCCATTTCACTGCTCTTATGCGTCATAACTACCGTAAAAAAGGTTTGATTTCGATGAAATTTTAGTATGTGGTAGGGGACTTCCTAGGGACAAACCCTATTGAAAATGGGCGAAATGGAGTCAAAGGTCAGGACATAGGAGCGGAATCACTTTCATCGCCATTATGCGTCATAACTTACTTTAAAATGCTTCGATTTGGATGAAATGTTAGTATGTTGTAGGGGCCTTCCTGGGGACGAATCCTATTGAAAATGAACGAAATTGGAGTCAAAGGTTAGGACACAGGAGCGGGATCTATTCCATAGCCCTTATGCATCATAACTTACGTAAAAAAGCTGCTATTGCGACAAAACTTTATCATATTATTTCGCAGGTATACTGAACCAGTTCTGTTGAATATAATCGAAATGGGATCAAAGGTCAGGTCACAGGAGCGTGGTTTATTCCACATCCATTATCCTCATAACTTGAGTTATGATTTCTGGTATGTTGGAAAGCGTATCATAATCAATGCATTGCATGATTTTACTAACTTGTTTTGAGGTGACAGGGATGTCATTCTCCTTGATTTTCTGGAACGTGGCCGTACCGAGGTACCCATTGTGCACACACTTTCCGATACCCTAAGTCTTCCACCATCTTCTGTATGGCATTGTGACCACAGTACAGATATGCAACGAGCTCACGGATTGTGACTCATCTCTCGCCGCGAATCAATTCATCCACTCGCTGGATATTCGTGTCAGTGGTCGCAGATGATGGTCTCCCACTGCGTGGTCTGTCTTTATTGCTGGTTTTCCCTTCTTTAAACTTCTTCATCCATCAGTGCACATTACTCTTGTGAATGGTGTCATCTCTGTTGCCTTCTGTGGATGTCGGACAGCTCGCACCCTTCCTTCGTCAAGATCTTAATGAAGGCACGTTACTTCTGCTTGGAATCCATTATTTACCTGAAATGAAAAAGAAGGGTTACTATAGAGGAAGAGTTACCCATGCGCAATTTGAACGACCTCTGCCTGTTAATAAAAAAGTTATGCCCACTTTAGCATTACTTTCGGTACAACCCTTGTAATCATATATAAATTTTGTTTTATGCCAGCGGTCACATATGCGTTTGAGGATTGCGGTCCAAAAATTATGCTAGAACCACATCACGTAGTTTTGGGATTAAAAAAAAATCAAAAATCCGTTTTAAAGCGGATGATCTTTACTTTGGATGGAAACTTTAAAAAAAATGCTTGAATTAGCGTTCAAGTCCTGTAAGAATTTTGAAGAACATGCAAAAGAAGAACGTATTAAAGCAGCCGTTTATGATCTCTGCATTAAAAAAAGATTTCACAGTTGTCTAAATGTACTTCTTGAAGATCACAGTACATAAGAGCAGGTATTATTCAGCCTTAAATATCTGGCAAATTTATAGATGGTGGGTAGGAGCAGTTATTCAGTTGAAATACAGTAAATACGCTACAAAGCTTTTTTAACACCTTATGGAAATTCCAGATTCATGAGGTTGCATGAATCTGGAATTTTTTTTTTTTTTTTTTTATTCAAGGACAAAATTTCGCAGAAGAATCTTTCTTACGAAGTCCGTTACGACAACATACTGCAGCTTCAATTATTACAATTGGCCATATAAAGGTACTCCTCCAGTAGCGACCAATACGCAAGTTGCAAAACCATTGAAAATACAGTCTTCTTTCGCAGTACCAATTGCTTCTTTTAACAATCAAAAGGCGTTATTTATAGCATAGTAAAATCCTTTTATTAACTGGTGTATGACGTATATAGCTTCGCCAAGCTTTCGCTCTCCACTGGGAGGCTTTTTCAAGGCAATTGGTAGACATAGATATTTATATTTACCTATTGCATTGAAAAAGCCTCCCAGTGGATAGCGAAGGCTTGGCGAACTTATACAGTAAACGTCTTACACCAGGTAATAAACAGATTTTACTACCCTGTAAGCGCCTTTTGATTGTCCACAGTATGGTGTAGGTACTTTTAACTAACATTGCTTCTTTTAAATTCGTTTTAGATGCACCTTGCCGGCAAATAGTAGATCCCAAGTCATTTTATCACCGGTGTGCCTAGAGATGGAGTCTAACACATGTTCTAGTGGCAACAAATTCGAGGACTTAGCGGCCTTCGGTAGCCTGTTCACCTTGAAAAAACAGTGTGGGCAGCCAAATTTCATAATTTCCGTTTGTCCGCCTTCTTTTTCTTGGCGGAATATTTTGTCTGCCAGAGATGTTCTGTTGGACATCCTTAGAATTTTATTATGCACGTAACGATTGCATTATCCGTCAATTGCGATACCAGTTTCTCGTAGAACAATGAGCCAATTAAGTACGTTTCTTTATAAGAACGGTCACGATGGGTAATCATCGTGACCGTTCTTATAAAGAAACGTACTTAATTGGGTTCCCCATTGTTTTTCTTTGGTTTTTTTTTTTTGGGGGGGGGGGGGTGTTTGGAAATAATTTATTTGTTTTGTTTCAAACACGAGTGTTGTTTTTTGTATCTTACCCGGTATTCTCACACGGCCACGGAAGTAACAGGGGCCAGAATTCCGTTATCAATCTGACATCAACCGCCGTCAGTAGCATAGTGTAAATGACTGACGCCAGGAGGGTAACATATATACTCGTAATTTGCGCTCTTTGGAAGGCAACAACACAGAGGTTAGGGAAAGTGGTTTCGGGAAGTCACGTAAAACATTATTTTTGTGTACCCGAGAAAAATTTGTTTTATTTCTACACTGCACAAGAATTATGGGAACAAGAAATAATGTGCGTAAAATCTTGTGCGACTGACGTTGTGTGAAAACACAAGTTTGTCCGTGACCTGGATCGAAATCTAGCCCCTTCACTCCGGTGTAAGTTGCTCTCCCAACTAAGCTACTCGGACGGAATGTACCGCTGCATATTTGTCGTCTTGACATGTGATTCATCTCTATAGTACGTCACATCATCTCCCTCTTAACTTGTTTTTTTTTTTTTAAACGGAGTAGGAATTTTTCATTAATTCCAGACGATATGTGAAACAAACATCACACATTTTTCGAAGAACCCAACGGTCAGTAGATCCATTTTTACGTTCGGGCGCCAATGTGAAAACACAAGTTTATCCGTGACGCGGATGGAAACCACGCAGCCTCACTCCGGAATAAGTTGCTCTCACAACTGAGCTACACGGACGGAATGTACCGCTGCAGATTTGTCGTCTTGACACGTGATTCACCTCTATAGTATATCACAGTTGTTGAACGTAAAACATTATTTTTGTGTAAGATACAGTAGATTATTCAGTAATATGGGTAAAAAAATGAACTTAGTGAGTTTTTATGCAATACTATTTGATACACATGTGCGATATGCTATACAACGATATACATATCTTTACAACAAGGAAAAATTCATTTTTTGAAGGTGGAGCTGAACTCTAGTAGGATGCGGTGTCCCCTCGAACGGCTAAGACTGCTGTACACCTGTGTGGCATGAACGAGTAATTGACTAGACTATCGAGAAGGCTTTTGTGGTATCTTTGCCACTCTTCAGTGAGGGAAGTCTCCAGTTCTCGAAGAGTCAACGGAGGTGCTGGCCATGCTGCACTGCATCAGCCAAGTGCTTCCCACACAGGCGCAGTTGGATTTCAATCAGGAGAGCATGCTGGCCATTCCACACGCTCGATTCTCTCCAAGGAACATGTCCGCTGGCTGAGCTCTATCAGATTGAAAGTTATCGTTCATGAAAAGAAACGAATCACCGACGGCTGTGCTGCATACGACATGAAAATAGTTCTGAGAATCTCGCCTCTATATCTCTCAGCCGTCAGACTGATGCTTCGGATGGCGTACAGATCCGTGCGCAAGCACATAACTTAGTTTTCAGGAGGGGTCAAAAAGAAATCGTAACTACGAATAACATATACAAACACCATGTTCAAATTTCCACTGTGTCTTCTTGTTAAGTAACCGTTTTAACCACACTCTCAACGCATAAATGTAATTGGAAACCAGAAGCCCGGTGGCGCAGTGGTCTAAGCGATGGCTTCTGATCATTCATCCGAGATGGGTCCGGGTCCGAATCCCGGTGAGGCATGGATGTTGTGTTTGTGTTACGGCGCTGGCTCTCTCCCTTCCCTGGAACCAGTGGCCCTAAATAGGGACGGGCGACTGCTTACAGCCCATTAAGTTGCTCACGGTGGTCGTTAAACTTCTAATAAAAAAAAACCCCAGAAGACCCCAAATCTATATGAAACAGATGGATAAATGAAATCAGATAGCATATTGCAGCCATAAGGAAATTTCTTTGTCGTTCGTTTGATGTTTTCGGTCACATGAGCCACAAAACCCCAGAAGTCACTCAAACGATCATCAAGAATGAAAAAATACACTCAAAACAAATTTCGAGAGATCTCGGTGAATAGCTGCTGCAGAGCATGATATAATCTTCATTTTTTTTTTTTTTGCTTTTCATACCGTACGTATGTACGCTGTTCTCCGAAATGCAATGGGAAATTTCATCATTACTTTCTACTGTTAATTTTGGATATTCCTAATAAATATTTTCCAAGCAGATAATTTTTTTTACAGATAAATTTTCAATCAGTATTAGTGCTATCGTGAAATCTCTGCAATACCATTCAAAAACAGAAAGAGAATGGTCCAATTTCCAATGGAGGACAATTGCCCCCTCCTCCCCCTATATTGCCTACCCAGACCATCAGTCCATGTCCGCCGTAATGTAATGTTCCCTGTACAAAAACTGGGTTATTTCGTGTGCAGGGTTCCCTCCAGATAAGAACTCGTCCATTGTCAGACTCCAGACTGAATCTCGACTCGTCAGGGGAAATAACTTGACTCCACTCATCGTGTCCCCAACCACGATGCTGCTCATCCCAGTTTCTACGGGCCGCACTTTGTTCTGTGGTCAAAGGAACACACACACACACCGTTGGTCTACGTGCATAAGGGCCATCTATGTGAAGGCGATTGCTGATAGTTTGAATTGACAACCTGCGTCCTGTTGACGCGATAAGCTCTCGTTGGAGCCGAGTAGCATTTTGCCGCCTATTGTGACAGGCTGTTAACAATAGATAACGGTTGTCCCATGCTGTAGTTGCTCATGGGTGGCCTTGACCTTGCCTTCTTTGAACACTTTCCGTATCCTGGAGTCGTGTCTACAGTTGGAAAATGACACTTCATGGCACTCCGATGACTTCTGCTACCACCATCTAGTGTGTGCCCTGCTTCCAGCCTGCCAACAGCTCTTCACGCCCTTCATTCTGGTAAATCGTGTTGAGACATCGTTCGAACCGAAGACTTTAAGAAAGGAAATGCCCCAATGAATGCAGAAGAATAAGGGAAATCTCTCTCTCTCTCTCTCTCTCAGAAAACCTTCGTTTTTATCCTAATCTGTGTTTTATGCATTCTGACGTCACAGATGCTAAGCTGTATAAGGATATGTATAATTCGGCTGTTTACGTCACATCACACTGGACTTGCGTTTTCCACGTTCCCGTGGAAAACGCAAGTCGAGCCCAGGATCGTGTGACACCCCCCCCCCCACCGCTCCCCACCACACACACACACACTATTCCTGCACCTCTGTTTTACATTTCTACATAAACTTTTAAATAATCAGCTACTTTTTTTTTAACGGGCCGCGGGTGGCCTAGTGGTCAACGTTCGTAACTGCCACGGAGAAGACCTCAGGTACGAATGCTAGAACCACTAAATATCTGCCGTACGTCGGGGTGGACAAGTTAAGCCGTCGGGCCCCGGGTACTGGCGCCCCCGTAATAAATAAGAGCGTCTTCCTCCCCTATTCTAGCTCGCTTCCGTGTTACTTTCCTATCGGGCACTCTAGCCCAAATCTCCTAGCTTCCTATTTCTAAAGGTTGTTTAAGACCTGGGGTCAGACACTCCTTTCCTAAAATCCTCTACATATGATCTGATCTGATCTTTTTTTTTTATTGGCCGTATCTCGAAATCTTTCACCAGACGAACCTTCGGTAAGCAGACATAAGAATTCTTCTGATCTCATATGCGCTTCCCTGAAACCTTTAAAGTCATTTACGGTCTCGCTCTTAATTCGCTTCCAGGTAGTGGAAAGTTAATTCCCTTCCAGATAGTGGAAAGTTAATACCCTTCCAGGTAGTGGAAAGTTAATTCCCTTCCAGATAGTGGAAAATTAATTCCCTTCCAGATAGTGGAAAGTTAATTCCGTTCTAGGTAGTGGAAAGTTTTGATGTATACATGTTTCCAGACAGTAAGTAATAAAGTAAATCCCAAGTAAAAAATTTCGATGTAACGAAAATGGGTAACAGAGGTAGTCAAAGCCATTGTTGAAATCTGATAGTGCCACATGCTGTCCCATGAAGTGACACAACAATAGTGAATTTCATTGTTACTCTACAATATATTTGACTAAATGAACATTTCGTCGTCACGTTTTACATAAACGTAACAATATCTCATTGTAATCTGCATAAATTACAAGAACCTCATGCTAAATGTGATAAAAGCCATTACAAAACGCATTTTTGATGCTATGAAAACGGTGCATCGTTGAGAAATTTAGCTTCCTCTCGATCCCCCGTCCCCCAAGTGGAGGTTACCTGCTATTGACAATGATGTATAACACGATGAATAACACTTTAAGGGTTACCTGCTATTGACAACGATGCATAACACGATGAATAACACTTTAAATGTTACCTGCTATTGACAACGACGAATAACACTAAAGGTTACCTGCTATTGACAACGATGAATAACACTTTAAGTGTTACCTGCTATTGACAACGATGTATAACACGATGAATAACTGTAAAACGATGAATAACACTTTACGGGTTACCTGCTATTGACAACGATGAATAACTGTAAAACGATGAATAACACTTTACGGGTTACCTGCTATTGACAACGATGTATAACACGATGAATAACTTTTTAAAACGACGAATAACACTTTAAAGTTTACCTGCCATTGACAACGATGAATAACTCTCAAGGGTTACCTGCTATTGACAACGATGTATAACACGATGAAAAACGATGAATAATACTTTTATAATACTTTAACGATGAATAATACTCTCAATGTCAGGAATTACTAGGGTTACCTGCTATTGGCAACGATGTATAAGACGATGAATAACACTTCAAAAGGCTACCTGCTATTTGTTGACAACGACGTATAACACTTTAAAACGATGTATAACACGATGGGGTGCAACCTGTAGATATATCCTATACCAACAGTCAGTTATCAATACTTCTCACTAACACACCTGCGATTTAAATTTTATTTCTATCTTGAGGTCAGATCTTAGCTTGCGCACGCTCAAGCTAAAATCACGGATTTTCGTAGCTACATCACACTTCATTGGAGTCAGGGTTGTTTCTTACGTTCATCTAAATCTGAATAGTATATAATGATAATAAATATTGTTCTTGAATAACTAAATAGTCGAAATACTTACTATTTCCACCGCCATAGTTTAGTAATATATCTTTCATTGGTTTTATGATAATAACATTCATTAATCCACCTACCTAAGTACCTCTCAATGTCAGGAATTACTAAACCTTATTATTTGTTGTCATAGTTTAATTCCATTTAGGCCGCCCCGGTGGCGCAGTGGTCTAAGCGCTGGCTTATGACCATTCGTCCGAGAAGGGTCCGGGTTCGAATCCCGGTGAGTTGTGTTTGTCTTGTGGCACTGGCTCTCTCCCTTCCCTGGAACCAGTGGCCCTAAATTAAGGACGGGCGACTGCTTATAGCCCATTGAGTTGCTCACGGTGGTCGTTAAACCTTCAATCGCTTCCCCGGTGGCGCAGTGGTCTAAGCGACGTCCTCTGATCATTCGTTCGAATCCCGGTGAGGCATGGATGTTGTGTTTGTCTTACCACATTGACTCTCTCCCTTCCCTGGAACCAGTGGCCCTAAATTAGGGACGGGCGACTGCTTGTAGCCCATTGAGTTGCTCACGGTGGTCGTTAAACCTCTAATAAAAAAATAAAAAGAACCTTCAATCAAAATAAAAAAAATCCACTTAGTATGTACCGGATTGTGTCTTGGTGTGGTCGTGAGTGACGCGAAAAAATGCAATGTGTTTATGTAAATAAATGTTTACTTTCGAATTGCTAGTTTTATTTCACACTGGTTTTAGAGCACTCCTGTTCTCTTTTGTAATAATAGCATAAATTATCTATAAAGAGTACTGCAGTGCTCTCTCTATTTTTGCTGTCGATATTTTCATAGTGATCAGTGCCTGTGAGAGTGCGTTACTTCCAAGCTTCTTTCGACGAAAGCTGAGGAGCTATTTAAATTAAGTTTGCAATATTGTCGAAAATACATCTGAAGTTGTTGAAGGACAAAAGCGGTGTTACCGATATCATCTTATAAATTATACTTCCCACTTCACGATTACAGACCACCGTCGCCTCTTTTTCATACTCTAAGATTAATTTCGGCGTAGAACACATACCTTCCCGTCTCCTGAATTTCCTTTGGGGTGGGGGGGGGGGGGTTGGGAGTCGGAAATTATCTGTTCTAACACAGATGAAGTCTCCAATCAAAAACAATGAGTGTCCGGAGCTCGCAGATTCTGCTCTGAAGTCTGCATGCGTCAGATAGCGGATATCTTCATTTGATAGGCGCCTTTTACAAACAAGTACAGTGTGTGTTTCTAGTATCGCTATGTCTGTTTGTAGGTTTGTGATATCTCAGCACCTATTAACGCGATCCAAAAGATATTTTGTTGTGCTAGGAGGCTCTAACTGTAAAAATGAAAAACCCACACATTTTTTTTTTTCTGCGATGCATAAGCTTGTCGCTATGTGATCATAAATACAGATGCCGGCCAATTTGCCCATACATTCTACTCCAAATAATTCTCAGCTTTACAGCTACAATGTATAAATGCATATTCTATTTTTCTGGCTAAATCAATTTCTAATAAGATTCTACAGTGAGAAATATGTTGTATACAGTATATATATTATTCGAATTTTTCATAATACTCACATTTGCTACTTGTGTATCCGTTTCTTCTAAAAACATAACATTGTAGTCCTATTTTCTGTTTACAATATGCAGAGTTTTCCCACTTGGGTGACATAAATACATATTTTATTTCCTTTGCTATTTATACTTCTGAAAGTCCGATTAAAAAAATTACTTTTGTTTCGAATATCTTTCAGTACGAAGAAGGTTTTGCATATATTTTTCATAATTCGCAGTTCTGCCGCTAGAGAAGCGTTTCTGAAAGTACATGCGAACAAAGAGAGTTTTACTTCAGACAGATTTCTTCATGAATAACATTTTGTCTGAATTTTCTATTACAGTAATTCGCTTCTCTGTTTAGGAAGCAAACGGGTATTTCTATTTATAAACTAGTTCTCTGCTTCTGAGTGACCGGTTTAAAAATTCCTATCGCATCGAACTGCATTCTCTATGACGCACCCTTAGTGGTAAGAGTGAATATGCTAATAAATGTTCGGTATAATTTTTGCATTTTATATGTAAAATATTCAATGGGTCCGAGACTGGCTACCCCCCCCCTTTTATTTATTTAGAATATATAAAAATATTCTTGGGTCCGAGACTGGGCTATCCCCCCCCCCCCCCCACACACACACACACACATTCCTCCCTCACAGTAATGTTTTTTTTAAATGCGAAGTTTTTTTTTAATTGTTAAGTAACAGAAGTAACATTTTTTTCTAAATTTTACGTACATGCTATTGCTAACATAACACCAAATAATTATGAGAATTAGGATTTGAACACTTATTTGTACATGAACTCCATTCTTCTTTCCTTTTGTGTGAACTTGAGTGTTACGTTTTCACAAAAATGTTTCTTCCTAGTACTTTTTCATATTTAAAAATAATGTTTTTCTCTATTAACAAACCAGCCAAGTTGCTCGAATGTGCATGTCCTTGTGTGGCTCTAAGATATATTTTGATTCTTTTTAATGCAGAAAAACTGCAGTTGTTGATGAAAAGTTTAATATTAGATCTGCTAATTTGTACACTTCAATAAACGCTATGTCCAATTATTCAACTTTATGTAACAAGTAATGTCTCTTATTGATTTGTTTTGTATTCATCAAGGGAAGAAAACACCTTCAGTTCATTTTTTAATCGAGCTGCATCAAAATTTGAAGCATAGAGTTCTTTAAGCTGAGTGAACTGAAGGTGTTTGAAGCATAGAGTTCTTTAAGCTCTGAGAGTAGATGTTCTGGGAAGCTTTCATAAAATTTATCAAAACAGTTCGAATCCAACAAAGCCACGAATTCAAGATATAATATCACTGATTTTAATTCATTGACACTTCACACAAACTGAAACAACTCTTGTGAAACACGCGCTGTTAAAGGTAGAAGCATGAAGGGACTGAGGTAGTCCGAAGACTTCTCTTTTCTGAGCGAACCGTTGCTCAAAACAATAGTCCATTCACCTCCATACGCTACTTCATATTGTCATGGAAACGCTAGCAAACGATCGTATCAAAGTTCCCCGCATCAGAACAGCGAAGACCCGAAGACCTGCTTGCGTTATGCCGTTGGTCATCGCTCGCCAGACTGATTCTCATAATCGAAAGAAGCGAATCCGCTCGTGGGTTTTTTCGCACCGAAAGCATCGACATATCATAATACTGTCGATAATTGACTTTTTTTGTACGTTTTCTGGGCTTCGCAGCTAGCGTAGTTAGCCTCGAATATACGCCACTGATAATATTGCACATGCACACTTCTTTTTTTAATTTAAAATAAGTGTTTACTATACTAGGTAATTCGATGTAATATTTCTTGTTTACAAAACCGCATTCTTGATTTTGACAAAAGAGGGGGGGGATCCAGAAAATATTATGTTTGAACACACACTCACACACACACACATCGATTCATTGCCCTCGTATTAAGTATTGTACACAGTGTTTCTTTCAGGTATACATCCAGGGGGCGAAGCCCTCCCGGAAACGACCATCCCCCCCCCCGGATACATTTTAGGTTACCGAGCCAAATTTTAATAAATTCAGGCTATGATGAAAAAGGAACTTTCGTTTCTTTTTATGATACAAATATTTCTTCAATTTTATTTTTTTAAATATTTGTTCAAATGGTACAAGTTATAGTTTATTTTATTAAAAAGTGTATTACGTCGCATGGTATTCTTCAAAATATAATAAGTAGACTAATCACACCTAATTGTCTGGGAATCGTGATTCAGGAACAAGAGTGCGTTGAATGCATTTTAACAGATAAAAATTTCAAACCTGAGGAACCTCCCCCTTCCCTCTTTTAGCTGAAAACAGTTTGTTATTCCTGAAATGTTTGAAGAAGTAATTACTATATCAGGTATGTATATAGAATTTTTCTTGGGGGAGGGGGAGGGCAAAAAAAGGAAGTTTTTGAAATCCACCATTTGGAACAAAATTAAAGTTAATGAAAAATTGAAAAAAATTAAAGCATTTTTTTCTAATGTAAGTTGATACATTTTTATTAAATTAAGGCATTTTTTCTAATGTAAGTCGCATTTTAACTAAAAACAAAAAAATGAAGCATTTTCCGCGGGGGGGTAGACCCCTTAAAATGCGCCCCTGTGCTAGATATATAGTATTTACTTCTATATATATAAATATAGTAGTTAAAACTATATATATATATAGCAAATGGAAAACTTGCCCCCTCTAAGGTTCCATTTGCCCCCCCCCCCCCGGCCAAAAGGTCCTGAAAGAAACACTGATTGTACATACTGACTGGCAAAGTTATTATGGACTGGACACTTATACTTCATCGGAACTCTTTGGTCGGGAATAACAACATGCGTTTGAGATAGAGGTTTGAAATTTCCAGAATGACTTTCAGGAACAGCAAGCGATTCTCAAGCCATACATCACTTTAGCACTTTGATGTCCGTCTGCCGGTTTGTCCGTACGTTTGCCTGCCTTTGATAATTAACTCGGCTCTCGATAACCGTTTCATATAAATTTGAAATGTCCTGAATGGCTTTTACGAACCGGGCATAATTGTCACACATGTTTGAGTTTGTTTGTCTATCCTACGTTTTCTCGGGATCAGTTTGAGATGAAAGCACAAAAATTTTTGGATAACCTTGAGAGACCTCACCTAACTGTCATTTGTCTGTTCGTCTGTATGTTTGTCTGTTTGTCCATGCGCTTCCATTAATATTACGAACCTTTTCAGGTGGAGGTTGTCATGTTCATAAAGAAATGTAATAATCAAATGAGCTTTTTTTATACGCATAATATTAATTCTCTTTGACTTTTTTCTCATTTCGTCCAATGCTTCATAACACACCTTCAACTTTAAGGTAACTATTATTGTTATTTTAAGGGGGTCCGGATCCGTTGCCCCTTCCCCATGGCGCGGCTGTAAGCCGATAATCCTTCGCACATAATGCCCACCGTCTAATACATTCACTTTCAACAGCACATAATCAGCGGATAATAGTAGTATATGTCCCATACTATGGGACACATCATATACTACAAAAAACCTCAAAATCAGGCGTTTTTTGATTTTTCAGACCTCAATAATCACGAACATTTTAAGGCTTTTATGAACAAAAACACCATATTTTCATTAAAAATCATTGATTTTTTAGCATAAAATAGTCAAAAACATCAGATTTTTGAAAATTGAAGTTTTTACTCTGTTTTTCATCAAACTAGAGCATCATAAAAACACACATTTTAAGTCATTTTTGTGAACTTTTTTGAACAATTGCAATCATTTTGAACTTTGAATAGCTTTGAAAGTGATGAAATGATGGATTTAGTGATGAATAGAAAAGTTGTAAAACAAACTACTTTTGCTTTTTAAAAATGCATTAAAAAAGGGGGTACCCAAAATGGATACCCCTTATAGAAAGATTAAAAATTTAGGAAGATAAAAAGTGTAGGAAGATTAAAGTTCTAATTCAAATGGAATTAAAAGTATGTTATTTTTTCAATTTCTAAGTAAGGTTTGAAAATGTTTAATTCTAAATAAGACATGACTTGTATGCTTAATTCATCATTCTTTTTTCCTGATGCAAAGAGTATTAAAGGTTTATCTGTGTAGACATCACCATTAAATAATATATTCTCCCCAAGTGTAATTAAAACTTTGATTTCCCATTAGTATAATTAGGACGTAAATAAAATGTAATTTTCATATCCATATTTTCACTCAGTTTCATATTTCTGTCAAGGAGATTGCTACTAAATTTCATAAAAACGACTGTTTCCCAGTAACGCATAGCACCAAGAGTATTATATGCTTTTTTATCTTCTTGAATTGTTGCATAACATTTTTGATTATCCACGTAATTTTTATTAACTGCGTCATACATATCCTGAGGAGATGGAATATTCACTAGTCTTTTATTTTGAACATCAAACTTTTCATCTTTTAAAATTAAAACATTGTTTTCTAAATACCTCTTATTCACTGCATTCTTATCTGCTGTAGGATCAGCAACATTTCCTATTCTTTTACCTTTTGCATTAATTACATTCCCATCTTGAATATGTAAATATTTTTGATCCAAATTACTTAATTCACCTTTAAGTACAGCATCTAAATCTCTTATTCTTACAGCAGTTTCTTGAACAAAATCTGAAAAACTACCATTAATATTTTTTTCTATTTCACTTTTAACTTCCAGATTATTCTCTCTCATTTGTTTTAAAACATATTCTCTTGTAGTAACATCATGTTCATCTATAGGTTCTTTACAATTTTTTAAATTTTTTCTTCCATATCATAATTACCATCATCTGTTAATTTAAATCCATTTCCAGGAGGTCCAGGTGGTCCAATTCCAAATTCTTCATAAGACGAACCAAAAGGGTACCAATTCATTTATTTAATCTAAAGTTTTCAAAGTTTTAAATTCCTTATTAGCCATATTAAGTGATCCTCTTTTTGTTTCATTCACGATGAAATAAAATCTATATGGTTTACCTGGATTTGATCCTAATCTCCAGTTAAATTCTAGTCTTAAATTCGAAATATTAGTATACTCTGGATGATTAGATAAATTAAAATAAAAGATTGGATACAATCTCGCATAATTTACATAACTTATAAGACATCCACTTTCAGTATTATGAGTATTTAATCCAGCTGCTAATAATTCAGAATAACATCTATTATAATCTAACTGCCCATCTTTAAAATTCGTTTTATAAATTTCTTCTGGAACTTTTTATTATTACATAATATCCAGCATTCAAGGAGATCTAAATTATCAAAAACCATATTGTTCTGATTTTGATTGCTTTCTTTTTCTACATACTGTGGAATGACAAGAACACTTAACACCTCATCAGATGTAGTTCTTATATGACATGCACCACTTGATGTTGTTTGCTGATTACTTTTCTCAATTGAAGCAGAACACCAAGTAATTTCAATAGGTGTAGAATTCAAAGCTATACTTTTAAATTCAGCCTCAATGGATGGGTACAACTCTACATAAGGTAACCATAATTGAAAATCAGATATAATAACTTTATAATTGGGATTTGCAACATCTGTGTATAACATATCATTATGACTATTTCTTTGAAATTCAAATGTAACTTTTATATCAGAAATTAATCTTCTAAAATCGTTGAGGAATCCAAAAGTTGTCTTAAAGGAATCCAAAATTTTATTACATTACTGTTTTTTGTTAAAAGCCATCTCTGTCTAAATCCTTTATTATAAGAGGCATTTTCTTTTAATTTGATATCTGATCCTTTCTTTACATCTTTATTAGGATCATCTATTACTATTTTATCTTTATCAGCTGATTCTGATGTATCAACATAATACATCATATTTGTAGCCTCTGAAGTGGAATAATCTTTTGTGAAATTTATAAGTCCATTAATTTGATGAATTAATGAAGCACATTCAATATTAGAATCAGTTTGTTCTTTTCCTATAGTTAATGAAGCGGATCTAAACAGATTACCACCATTTACAAATGTAACATTATCAGTTCCTATAGTATCATTATTATTTTTTACTATTTTACTTTCTAAGCATATATAACCGTTACTATATAATATAGGTGAATTTGTATCTTTAATAGTAAACTTATATTGATCAGATTCTTTTACATTAGTACTATCTTCATTATGTTTTATGTATTCATACTTAGCAATTTTATTACTATAATAATCAGGAATAGCTTTTAAGTCCCAAAGTTTTTCCATTTATTAGGATAAAAAACTCATTTATACCATTTCAAACCAGATCCATCCTGAATTTTCGTTTTAGCTAATATATCATTAACAGTTACAGGAGGTTTAGATAATATATTTTCAAGTTTATTTTGAATAACTTTTTTAGCTTTATCTTCAATTGCTGTTTTTGCTGATTTACCTAAAACTTCTAATATTTTTTTTCCAAAAGTTTTAATTCCTTCAGTGAAGATATTACCACCATATCGTTTTGCATATAATCTATGTTTGTTATAATTCATTTATTAAGCTAAAATTAATCTATATAAAACTCTCATATTATTCAAGTCTATCAGTTCATTATCTTGATTCGTGATATACATTCGAATTCTATGAATATAATTTCGTCTATTAATGGGTAAAAATAAAGGATTTATTTCATCAATTTTTATTAAACTACCAGGAGGATTAGATGGCGTAAAAGAATATAAAATATCTGAATTAATATTATTATATAGAGCTCCTGTAATTACATCACAATGAATGTGTATGTCATCAACTCCTCTAGAAATGTTTGCCATATATTTTCCTTCCTGATGATTATCTTCATATATTTCTGATTCAAATCCTAAAATTTCATGTAATTTACTCTCTCTAAGATCAATTTTATATTCATCTTTTAATTCAATTATAAAGCGCTGTGTAGCGAAATTAGCTCTAAATTTAATTGGTGGTTCATCTCCAAATCGTTTTATTAAAAAGTTATTTAATTCCCTTAATGTGTAATTTCCATTATCTAAAGTTATTTCATGCCATAAACTACCATCAAAATACTTAAATGTATTATTTTCTTCATCAATATTGTTCCATGAAACCCACATAGACATAGATTTTAAAGCAATTTTTGAATTTTCATTAACAGGAATAGGTGGGACATATTCAATTGTAAAATCTTCTGATTTCTCAAAATTTTTTGAATCTAAAATTAACATTTATTAAGCACAAAATCTTCATTATAACCACTTGGTTCTTGGGTAAAAGAATATAAAACTTCAACAGGTGATTTACCTTTATTCCTTTGAGTTATGTATTTCATACAATAAAAACCACATTTAACAGATGTTGGTTCTTGTAAAAAACTCGAATTATATCTAATTCCTTTATTAGATGTTTCAAGATATTTTACAATATTTTTAGGTATGAAAATGTTATTCAATTTAATGTCTTTATATTTATATTCTCCAAATGGATCAAAATATTCCACAAAATTATATTTAGGATCATTATAATAACAGACCCAATGAGTCCCAGGTCCTGTAGATATATCTAAATTAATAATTCCACTTTCAAATTTCTTAATCTTTTTAGGTAATAAATCTGATGTAAATACACCTCTGAATCCTTTTACATCTTTCATATTTTGTTCTATCGTTTTATTGGATATACCTCGTAATTCTGAAGAACTCCCTTTCCAGAATGTTTTTTTTTAAGGTGTGAACCTTTCGGTTTACAACCTGATCCAGTTACTTTACTTAAAGCTTTATTCACACCAAAACTAGCAGCACCAGATAAAGCACCAGTACCAAGAGCTGCTAAGATAGGGATCAAAAAGGGTAAAATACCTCCGTTTTTCTTTAATTGTGTCTTACTTATAGTTATTCGTTTACCATTTTTAATTTGATTAATTTGAGTTTTTGTTAAATACATATCATGATTAGCACTTTTAGTTTTATCAATTTGCAATGTAATTTCTTCACCTTTCTTAACTGCTGATTTTAATTTGTTTTTCTGACCTTCACTCAAATAAATTCTTGATACAATATAATTACTCATTTATTAAGATAGAAACTTTGAATAATATTGTTTTACTTGCTCATTAGTCATTTTACCCTCTTTCAATAATAAATCTAGTATTTGAACTACTTGGTTATATACTTTCTTATTTTTAGTTCCCTTACATATTTTATCTGTTAATTTATCTAAAATATTAAGACCCTCACCCATATAGTAATTCCCCATTTTGAGAGCTTCTAATGCTCTAATATATTTTCGCACCTCAGCCATTTTATAATCGAAACGATCAATTTTTTTCTCTAATTTTTTTCTTTTTTTCTTCATCTTTAGCATTATTAAGTGCTTTTACTTGAGGACCTTTTAGACGTCCGATTTCACTGATTTTTTCATTTGCTTGTTTTATTTTTTCATCAATCTCTTCATCAGATTTATTAACTAATTCTGAAGGTAAATCAAATCCTAACTTTTTTTTAATAACTGATACATTCAAGTTTTTGTTTAAGTTAATTTTATGAATTCCTGCTTCTCTCTCATACATTTCTTTAGCATCTGAAATAGGTTCTTCAACATCTTCTAAGGCAGGAAATCTTGAAGATTCTGCAATTGGTTGAAATGAAAGTTCTTCAATTGCATCTTGAATAGCTTTTAAATTTTCTTTTCTAGATACATCTTGATATTCTAATTTTTCAACTATAGGTTTTATGAAATTTTGTGATTGCCTCTTCATATCCTAAATCTTCTAATTGCTTTTCCTTATTTCGTTTTCTTAGTTCAGCATTTACTTTTGCTAATTTTAATAAATCTTGTATCACTTTACTCATTTATTTAACTGAAAATTTGCTTCCAAGCAAATTATTTTACTTCCCAAATTATTTTACTTCCAAGCAAATTATTTTACTTCCAAGCAAATTATTTTACTTATATAAATGGAAGATTTTGAACAAATTGAAGAATATTTATCTTTTGCTGAAATGGCATTATATCTAGCTGAATGTTATTTATCTCAAGGAATACCAGCTGAAGACTTATTATTTGAAGCTGAAATGTTTATTGAAGATGCTGAATTTCTATTAAATAAATATGATTAAGCCTTGCAGCATTAAAATAAAAGATTATTCCGAACCAGAAGAATTTATAGATCCAAATCAAAAATCCAATGTTACCTATTCATCCTTTTAAACTTTTAATAACAGGATCTTCAGGATGTGGAAAAACAAATTTACTATTAAATTTAATATATGATCATTTAAATTTTGATGCATTATTCATATGTGCAAAAGATATTAACGAACCTAAATACTCTAAATTAAAAGAAAATTACTCAGTGTTTGATGATATAGAAGAGGAAGACATTTTAAAAATAAAGGGAAAGAATAAAAATAAGTTATTAAAATTATTTAAAAAGTTTAAGAAAGAAACATTATTTAGTTCAGACATAAATGAATTTATTACTGTAGATGACTTAGATCCTTCATTAAAAAATCTAGTTATTTTTGATGACTGTGTAAAAGAAAAAGATCAAAACGAAATTGAAAAATTTTTTATAAGAGGAAGGAAGAAAAATGCATCCATTATTTATTTATCACAGACCTATTATTCAACACCTATTGATATAAGAAACAACTGTGATTACTTTATATTTTTTAAACTTCAGCACAGAGAAATTAAACAAATTATTAGAGAAATTGATGGTGATTTTAATATAGATCCTTATCAAAAAAGTATTAAAAAACCTTATGATTTCTTCATGTTAGATTTGAAAAATCCTCATATGAGATACAGACATAACTTTGATCCTATATAAATGGAAGAATATTTAGAAAAGAAAATGTATGTATACAGAAAAGTTTTAATTACTATAATAAAATTAGTATATCATTATCAGTAGGCAAATTTATATTTAGTGCTTCAGGTTTATCAGCTTTTGCATTTATTCCTTTAGCAGCACTTTCTTTAGGAGCAGGAGTCATTGAAGTTGTCGATAAAACTCTAAATATTTCAGAAAGAAAAGAAGAATATAAACAAGCTTACAAATTTTATAAACAGATATTAAATTTAATAAACGCTAATTCAATTTCAGAACAGGATGCTTACGTTAGAGAAGAGGATTTTATAAAAAATATGAAGTATTTTCCTTTAGAGAAATATGTAAAACAAACGCAACTAAATGGTTATAGATATGTAAAATAGATTTACACTTAAATAAATGGAATTACAAGGAGGTGATATAGTAGGATGGTTACAAGATAAATTAAATCCACCTGAAATGCATATACCTGGTTACCAGTATTGTGGTCCATTTACAAAATTAGAAAAGAGATTAAAAAGAGGTGATCCAGGAATTAACAGAGTTGATAAAGCTTGTAAAAAACACGATGTAGCTTATAGTAAAACTAAAGATACTAAACAGAGACATATTGCTGATCAAGAACTCTTAAACGATTTAGATTCAATTGAAAATACTACAAGTGGATTCTATCCATTAGGAGAGAAACAAGCTAGAGCTGTTATAAAACCAATTATAAAAGCAAAGAAAACATTTGGTTTAGGAATTTCATCCTATATGTATTGCTTAAAATGCAAAACAGAAAACTGAAACTAAAGATATTCAAGAAACAGTAGCTAAAAATGGTAGACCCATGGCAAAAGGAAAGTGTAAAGTTTGTGGAACTAAAAAGAGTGTTTTTAAAGACGTAGACCTTAAAAATATTTATTATACACCAGAAACTGGTTATTGTGGTATTAATGAATTACAAAGAAAAACTAAATTACCCAGGAAAGATATAGAAGAGTTTTTACATCAACAAGATGTATATACAAAACATAAACCACTTATTCATAGATTTAAAAGAAGAAGAATTTATGTTTCTCATGTCAATGACCAATTTCAAGCTGACCTTATAGATATGCAAGAATTTAAATCCTTTAATAATGACACAAATTATATTTTATCAGTGATTGATATATTCAGTAAATATGCTTGGACAATTCCGATTAAAAGAAAAACAGGTGAAGAGGTAACTAGAGCATTTAAAAAAATATTTAAAGAAAGAAAACCAGAAAAACTTCAAACAGATAAGGGTACAGAGTTTATAAATAAACAAACTCAAAAGTTATTCAAGGATGAAAATATTCACTGGTTTACAACTGAGAATATTGAGATTAAATGTGCTGTTATTGAAAGATTCAATAGAACTTTAAAGACTAAAATGTGGAAGTATTTCACAGCAAATAATACTAGAAAGTGGTTAAATGTACTAGATAAATTAATTAAGAATTATAATAATTCTTATCATAGATCCATTAAAATGACACCTATAGAAGCAAGTAAGGAAGAAAATGAATTAAAAGTTTATAATAATTTGTATAAAGAAAAAGAGAAAAATAAACCAAAATATCAAAAAGGAGATAAAATAAGAATTTCAAAATATAAAAGAAAATTTAAGAAAGGTTATCTTCCAACATTTACAGAAGAAATATTTATAATTTCCGATATATTGAACACAGATCCTCCGACATATAAAATAAAAGATTTAAATAATGAAGAAATTACAGGAACATTTTATGAAAAGGAACTGGTTAAATATGATAAGAAAGATGAGGTTTATAAGATTGAAAAAATTATTAGAAAGAAAGGAAATAAATACTTAGTTAAATGGTTGGGATATCCTGATGAATTTAACAGTTGGGTTGTACTTTGAAAAATTTTTGCAAAACGCCCTTTCGGTGGAGGGTCTAAGCTTCATTTTTTTTTATTTATTTGTACCTGGCCAGCCAGGTGGGCGTTAACTCTTTCGACCCTCCACCGCACACACTCTCTACCATCAGATGTTATTCACGCACACGCTCTACCATGAACCAAACTTATTTTCAAAGTTTGAAAATAATGCCTTGTGCTGACATCTATATGTGAAAGAAAAACTGTTATATGAAAATAATGAATACTGACGATATTAAAAGAATAAAAATGATATCTAATAAATGGCTTCATTAAAAGATGTATGTTATGAAAATATTAAAGATAATTATTATTATGGTCTCTTTGGAGATTTTAAATTAATAATAGATAAAAATACTGGATATTTTAAACTTTGTAAAGATGGAGGTAAGAGATTTAAAAAATGGCTTCAGAAGATTTAATTAAAGATATTTCCACGGCTGGAATTCCAGCCATGGGAAAAAATGATGTAATATATGAAATTAAAGGTGGTTTAACTGAAAAGTATAATGTAAATGGTTCTTATGTGTCTGATGATAAAAATTGTGGTGGCCCGAATTCGGGCCGCCATAAAAATGATCAATTTGGTTAAGAATTTAGACGGCCCGAATTCGGGCCGTGAAAATATACATGAAATAAGAGGTAAAACAGCAATAAAATATAACTTTAATGGTACATATGTCAGTGAAGATTTAATTACAAATATAGCTTGTTGGGTTTCAAATGATTTTTATGATAAAGTTAACAAGATTGTTAAAGATTATTATGTTAAAAAATTAAAAAGTTTTTAATAAAATGATATCTAATAAATGAATTATTTTAATGAAGAAACTAATTACTTTTCTTCTTCAGAAGAAGAACAAATTGAAATTCCTGAAAATTTTAAAAAAGTAATGAAACAAATAAAGAAAATGAAATATGATGAAGAGGAAGACTGTTATTATATAGATTATAATAAATATTTAAAAAGTAGATATGTTAGTAGAATAAGATATTTTAATCAGTTTAAAAGAAAAAGTAACCTTAAATTTAATAAGGAAGCAGAAGATTTATTTTTTAAAATTACTAGATTTTATGTACTATGAGAAAAATTTAAAATATACATATTTTATTAAAAAAATTTGTGACTATTGTAATATATCAAATGATATTAAAATTAATATAAATCCAAATAATGAAAAGATCTGGGAAGACTTTAAAGCAGCAAACTTTTCAGCTTAAGTATTTATAAAATTTGTTTCCTAATAAATGGAAGACAAAACATGCACAAGTTGTAAACAAACAAAACCTATTGATGAATTTTATGTTCAACATCGTTATGGTAAAGTTGATAGACAGCATTTTTGCAAATCTTGTCAGTGCATAATTTTATATAGAAAAATAAATTGTGATTGTGGTAAACAATATACTTATACTCATAAACAAAGACATTTAAGAAGTAAATTGCACAAACGTCGTTTAGCTTTTATCACTTTTTGATTTCGAAAATCCCTTTATAAATTTACTCCCTAATAAATGGATAAAACTTTGAAGCCAATTATTGTGCATCTTAAAAGTGCTCTGAATGCTATTAGTGTTCAGAAACTTAGAAATGTTTTAAAAAGATTAAATATCAAAAAACGAAATGTAAAAAAAGATGATTTAATTAAATCGTTGATAAAATATATTAGAAAGACAGGTGATTATAAGTCTGTTTTAGTAGATATCCTTGGATTAGATACATCAGAATATTTAGATAGAAAAAGAAAAAAATATTTATTAATCATCCAGAGAGAAGAAATAGAATTAAAAAATTATTTGATTCTTTTAACTTGAAATTCAAAGATAACAAACTGAAACCAAGAAAAGAAAAGAAAATTAAAACAGCTGTAAATCTTGAAAAATTATTTAAACCTGATTATGAAATTATTGAAACAAAAGGAAAATATATTAAAAAATATATGGTACATAGAAAGAATTATAGAGTAGCTGGAGTAAACATTAAACCTGAACAATATTTCAATATTTTACAAGATATATTTAGAAAAGCAATTGGTAAAATTCATGGAAAAGTAGATATAATAGTATACAGTCCTAATCTCAATAAACCATTTCATGATAAAATGATGTCAACAAATGATGCTTATGAATATTATATATATAAATTATCTGATCAAATAGAATATAAAGAATTAGATATTACAGACTGTATATTTGATTTTAATGTGGTTGAATTACCTGAAGGAGGAAAACATTTAATAATAGTTAAAGAAGACGATATTGTAAATAAAAGAAGTATGCCAAATAAAAAATAATGATAATATTTGTTTAGCTAGATCAATTGTAACAGCATTAGCAATTCAAAATCCTGAGGTGTTATGTAATAAATTAAACCATGAAAAAATATCAAAGAATGATATAACATATATTAGAAAAGGTAGAGTTTTACAAAATCATTAGCTGTAAAATTACATGAACTATGCAATATTCCATTAGAAATATGTTGTTTAGAAGAGGTTAAAATATTTGAAGAATTCTTAGATATTCAAATTAATATATTTTGTAGAGAGAATTTTAACGAAAGAATATATAGTGGTACTTATAAACCTACATGTATCTATATATTTAAAAATAGAAATCATTTTGATGTTATTACTTCTATTAAAGGATTTTTAGGTAGAAGAAATTATTGTGATTACTGTCAAATAAGTTATGATAAAAAAGATAAACATAAATGTCCTCTTAAATGTGATAGATGTTTTACAACAGATAGCAAATATTGTAATAGTGATGAAATATTTTGTAAAAAATGTAATAGATTATTTAAAGGTAAAGAGTGTTTTATATACCATGAAATGAAAGATAAAAAGGTATAAGTGTTTGTAATAGTTTATGGAAATGTTTAAACTGTAAACGAATTATTAATCAATATGAGAGGAAATCAAAAGAACATAGATGTGGTGAAAAACGATGTAAAAACTGCTGGCAATGGGTTCTAAATGATCATAAATGTTTTATGAAACGTAAAGATACAAAAGGTGGTAAATGTATAAAAGACTGTGTTGAAAATATTCCATTTAAAGATAAATGGTGTGAAAAATGTAAATATGAATATACTGAAAAATATTTCTTTTTTGATGTTGAAACGAAACAAGAAACAGGAATTCATGAAGTAAATCTAGTTATAAATCATGGTTTTAAAGGAGATGAAAATATATTTAAAAATGAAGATGAATATTGTGAATGGCTATTTGATAAAAACATTACGGCTATACAGTATTAGCACATTATGGAAAAGGATTTGATTTTCAATTCTTAGCTAAGTATTGTTTTAAAAATAAAATTGAAGTATTCACTATATATAATGGAAATAAACTTAATTATATGCAAATTCCTTGTTTAAATATGAGATTTATTGATTCTATTAATTTTACATTAGTTCCATTAAGAAATTTTCCTAAAACATTTGGATTAGATGAACTAGCAAAAGGATATTTTCCTCATTTATTCAATACATCAAATAATCAAAATTATGTAGGTCTATATCCTAAAAAATATTACTATGGTTATGATAGTATGACATCAGAACAGAGAGAAATGTTTGATAAATGGTATAATACTGTAAGACATGAAACATTTGATTTTCAAAAAGAATTCATTAAATACTGTAGATCAGATGTAGATATTTTAAGGAGAGGATGCTTAGAATTTAGAAAATTATTTTTAGAAATTGCAAACATAGATCCCTTTAAATATGTTACATTAGCAGGTGTATGTATGGCTATTTACAGAGATAAATTCCTAAAAGAAAATACAATTGCTGTTGATGACGATATAATTCATAAAGATAAATATAGTAAAAAATCTATTGTTTGGTTAGATTATTTATCTCAGAAACATAATATTAATATTCAACATGCTTTAAATGGTGGAGAAAAGAAATTAAAATTAGGTAATAAATATTATAAAGTAGATGGATTTTATAATAATATAGTGTATCAGTTTCAAGGATGTCACTGGCATGGATGTCCTAAATGTTATAGAGAATCAACTATAAATATTCAAAATCAGATATGTATGAAAGACTTATATAATAGAACAAAAAAGATAAATAAGAAGATAAAAAATAATGGATATGAATTAATTGAAATATGGGAATGTGATTTTGATAATAATAAGGAAATTAAAAAATATATGAAAACTGAATGGAATAGAGATTTTGTAGATCCTTTAAATCCTAGAGATGCTTTTTATGGTGGTAGATGTGAACCAACAAAATTGAAATATGAATTCAAAGGAAATGAAAAAGGTAGATATATAGATGTGTGTTCATTATATCCAACAGTTAATTATTTTGATAATTATCCAATTGGTCACCCTACAAAAATATTTAATCCTAAGAAGTATGATAAGAAATGGTTTGGATTAATAAAATGTAAAGTCTTACCACCTAGGAAATTATATCATCCTGTGTTACCATATAAAGGCGAAAAATTAATATTCACTCTATGTAAATCATGTTCTCAAACTATAAAATGTAATCATTTTAAATCGAATCAAATTGTAGAAAAGAAAAGATGTAAAGACTGTTATGAAGTCAGAAATAAAGAATGTAATCATACTGAAAGATGTTTTATTGGTACTTGGACTACTGATGAAATGAGATTAGCACTTAAAAAAGGTTATAAAATTTTAAATATATATGAAGTATGGAATTTTGAAAATAAAACAGATGAACTGTTTAGAGATTATGTTAAAATGTTCTTAAAAATTAAATTAGAAACTGATGATAAATGGTCTGAAAATTTTAAAACTGAAAAGGAATATAAGAGATGTGTTAAAGAAAAATTAGATATAAAATTAGAAAAAATAGAAAAAAATCCTGGTTTAAGATTTATAAGTAAGATATGTTTAAACTCTTTATGGGGTAAGTTTGGACAACGAAAAAATATGAAACAAACTGAATATGTAATGGAATTAGAAGATTTTTATAGAATTATATTGAATGATAATATTAAGGAATTAAACATGATATTCATGAATGACGATTGTGTAGAAATGACTTATAAAAAGAAAGACCAATATGCCGAAAATAATTTTAATACAAATGTTTATATAGCAGCATTTACAACTAGTTCTGCAAGAATAAGATTATATAAAATGCTTGATAAATTAGGAGATAAAGTGATATATTATGATACCGATAGTATTGTATATATTGAAGATGGTACAAATAAAATAAAAACAGGATGTATGTTGGGTGAATGGACTGATGAATTAGGAGATGATAAACATATGAAATCATGGATATCTGGAGCCTCTAAAGATTATGGATATATATTAAATGATGGAATTGTAAAAGGAAAAGTTAAAGGATTTAAAATGAGTTATGAGAGTGAAACTGTTTTAAATTTCGATGAGAGAATGAAAGTAATTACAGGAGAAACAGAGTATTTAGATGTGAAAAGTAATCAATTTCAAATTCAAAAAGATAGAAATATTATGGTTAAGAAAACAAATAAAAGATACATGTTTGGATTTGATAAAAGAAGAATTTTAGATGATTATAATACTGTGCCTTTTGGATATTAAATCTTTGAATGTTTTAAACTTCTGAATTTTTAATCTTTCTATTTATAAAAATTATTCTATATAAATGGATGACATTACACTGATTTTCAATTTTCAAGGATTTATTCTTCCTAATAAAAGTATAATCAGAGAGATAAGTTGGTGTCATTTACATCAACCTGTAGGGGAAACAATTCAAGTATTTGAACCTCATTATATATTAAATGATAGAGAGCGAAGAATTATATATAAATGTACAAGAGATATTCATGGATTAAAATTTAAAAGATTTCCAGATCAAAAATCTCTATGGATAAGTACTGATGAGATTAAAAATTATATAAAAAACTTGTATGAATATTATGGTGGTAAGTTTGTATATAAAGGAGGAATAATGGAAAAACAAATATTTGATGAGTTAGAAATTCCTTCTATAGATCTTGAATTAACTAAATGTGCAAAAATTTTAGGTACTGGATGCTCTATGTATAGATGTATGTTTTACAAGAATTGTATTTCAAAAAAATGAAACCTTATAAATGGATTTATTAGGAGATATGAGAGCTCTCTTTACTGATCGTAAAGGAATCAAATATAGTGATGATATAAGATGTTTATCTCATTTATGTGAAGATTTAATATATGTGAGTAAAGATTATAATAATGAATATCCTGATCTTATTAAATTGATTGCTAAATATCTTAAAAAGATGCATAAACTAATTTTGAAAATAAGAACAAATGAAGAGGTTAAAAATAAAGGATTAGAAATATTTGATGAGATTACAAAAGAAATTACATTTGTGACAAATATATTTTAAAAATATTTATAAAAATGTTTCCTAATAAATGGATGAATTCAACAACATCAGATCATATCCTGAAACTTTCAAATTAAAAGATTTGAATACAGGAAAATATAAACTCATATCATTGAAAAAAATCCAAACAAAATTTGGAGATACAACAATTGCAAAATTAGAAGTTAATGATGAAGAAAGAGATTATTTTCTTAAAAAATGTCATGGAAAACTGTCAGATAAAACAATTAAAAAACTCAATAAAGGTAATTATGTTTTTAACTTTAAAGGCAAAATTGATGATAAATATTATGATTATGAATTAGAACTTTAATCTTCCTACACTTTTTATCTTCCTATTTTTTTAATCTTCCTATAAGGGGTATCCATTTTGGGTACCCTTTTTTTAATGCATTTTTAAAAAGGACTTTGCAAAGTACCAATTCAAAGTAGTTTGTTTTACAACTTTTCTATTGATTTTCATCACTGAAACCATCATTTCATCACTTTTAAAATCAAAGCTATTCAAAGTTCAAAATGATTGCAATTGTTCAAAAATGTTCACAAAAATGACTTAAAATGTGTGTTTTTATGATGCTCTAGTTTGATGAAAAACAGAGTAAAAACTTCAATTTTCAAAAATCTGATGTTTTGACTATTTTATGCCCAAAAATCAATGATTTTTAATGAAAATATGGTGTTTTTGTTCATAAAAAGCCTTAAAATGTTCGTGATTATTGAGGTCTGAAAAATCAAAAAACGCCTGATTTTGAGGTTTTTTGTAGTATATGATGTGTCCCATAGTATGGGACATATACTACTGATAATATACAGGAAATTGCGGTAAATTCTAGAAAAGCAAAATGCAGTTTTGTTCCTTATTTCTCTCTGTGATTCTAAATGAATTGCAGTTGGTCCTTGAATAACGCTACCATAACAGTTTTGCGAGAAAGGGAAAAAGCACGAAGTGAAGGGGCGACTTTTCCATAAAATAATAGAAAATGTGCAAACCGCCTTTTCGATTGGAATTTCTAATTTTTATTTTATTTATGGTATTTCAGAATACAGTATGTGTACAGATATATGCACGAACCCGTTTTTTCGATTGCGATTTCTAATTTGTATCTTATTTATGGTACTTTGCAGCACAGTAAGTGTGCAGATATATACATGAACCCGCTTTTTCAGTTGCAATTTTTAAATTTTATCTTATTTATAGTATTTTAAAGTACAGTATGTGTACAGATATATATATGCATGAACCCGCTTTTTTGGATACGATTTCCAATTTTTTTCTTAATTATGGTATTTTAGAGTACAGTATGTATACAGATATTCTATCATCCTAGTTCATATCGCATTAAGTTTTTTTCGTTGTTTTTTTTTATGAGACATGCAACATAAACGTATTTGAATGTCTTTAGTTGCACATGCTTGAATGATTGTCGTAATGAATTATTGCGTGGTATAAATAGTCCGACTTAACCAAAAGCTTGTGTTATCATCATCAACCACCCTGATCAAACCGCTGCAGGATGAAGGTCTCCCCAAACTCTTCCACAAATCTCTCTTGAGCAATTTTCCTTCTTTTCACTTTGACATTATTTCGAATTTCATTCACCGGTTTCCCACTTTCTCTTCATTTAAGTCTTTTCTTGTCCCTTGGTATCCAGTCTAGTATCTCAGTTGTCCAACGATGGTCAGTTTACCTAGCAATATGTCCATTCCACTGCCATTTGAGGGTCTTTACTTTCGATCATGATGTCATCGACCCTTGCAATTTTGGTAATGTCCTAATACAGACACCTTTGAAATCCAAAATCCACTGGCACGTGCAGCTGAGCTTCGCTGCGTAAAACGCAGGCGGACACGGCATCTCACGCCGCGAACGACCGTCGACTGTCGTAGCCTTAAGGGGACCGTAAACAAATTGCAAATGTAACAATTACCTAGGAAACGAAGACGTATTCTCTTAAGGGACCATCTACAGACAGACGGCGGACGGATATAACGTAATTTTCTTTCGTATCTGATAAGTGTGAAGCGTCCCTGAGTAGAAAGAAATCCTTTCCGTGCAAATCGGTTGTTACTCGGTGGGGTTACGTGTTTTTATTCTTCCGGACGGACGTGCAAACGGCGGACGGATGGAAGGTAATTCTGTATCGTATCTCATGGGTGATTTGTTCCTGAGTTGAAAGAGACCGTTTGCGTATAAATCGGTTACTTACTTGTTAAGAAACATGCTTTCGTGTGGCAGTAGTAAGTAATATTTCAATTTGTAGATGGTCCCTTAAGAGAACCCGTCTTCGTTTCCTAGGTGATTGTTATATTTGCAATTTGCTTACGTTCCCCTTAAGGTTACGACAGTCGACGGTTGTCTGCGACGTGAGATGCCGTGCCCACCAGCGCTTTACGCCGCGAAGCTCAGCTGTATGTGCCGGTGGATTTCAGAGGTGTCTGTATTAGGACATTACCATAATTTTCCTGATTCAAGATGTCCTTTTCTTATCTCCCTTGGTTACACCAAACATGCATCTTTCCATGCCTCTTTGAGTTGTCCGCAGGAATCAAATGTCTTTTATAGTTAAGGTAGTTTTACAGTTTAATATGAGTGTAAAGGAGAGAAAAAAATTCCAATAACGTGGCAATTTTACTGAGGCTGATAGATTAGGTGGTAATAGAAATGATGTATTTCTCTCTGTTTTTTAGATTCGTTGTTAACGTAAGCCGACGACGACACAGAACACAATGATCAGACATGCACAACCCGCGGCCCGCGGCCTCGGTGTATGTGGCTCGCGCGGACAAAATTCCAGGGGGACACAAAACGAAATTAGTCAAACATCCAGGGCCGGCTGGACAATAGGGACAACCGAGGCGGTCACTCCGGTCCTCGCAGCTCGGGAAAAAATTATTTTCGGTAGAATTTTTAGCACTTATTATTTTGTGTGTGTATGTTTTGAGGCGCGAGACCCTTAAAAAGATATTTTTTTAATTTTTTTTTCTAATCCCCCATTTTTGAATATGTTATCGCCCTTCGTTGTACAAATACTGAGATTTGTAGATTTCAAGTGATTATTGTAACCACTTTAAATATATTCCGCATTCATGAAGTAGCAAATTAAATTTCATCATTTTGTGGCCCTTACTTTTATGTATTTAACAATTTGAGTGCAAACCGGGTATTTTATTTTAAAGAAATAAAAAGAACAATATCAAAGTTGGTTTTGGGCTACATATAGAGGCTATTATTCAGGGACTTTAAAAATATTACTAGAAATTTAAATTTAAAAAAACGGTTTCCATATATGAGCGCGTAAAAAAGTTTAAAAAATATAACTCATTTGTCAATTACTCTACTTTGCATTAAAAATCAATCACTAAAACATGTATCAGGGGAAAAAAACTATTAATACGAATTTATTTTAGAGGGATCCTTATTATTTTCTACAAAAAAATGTTCGCAACAATCCAAAAATTTTCGCTACGCAGGTATCGTTCTATCATTTTGTGAGGAAGTTTTTAAAAGAGTCATAATACAGCCTCAATCCCATCTCCACGGAAAGAAAATCGCATATTTTAAGAGTTTTCTGGCTCTCTCTCTCTCTCTCTCTCTCTTTCAGTCATATTATGGTCTTTTTTTATTAGACTTGAAGCAAACTTCTTTACGATAATAATTTGTCTTTATGATAGTTTTCGTTATGACGTACTACAGAGGCCAGAGCCCATTTAAGGATAGAGGGCGCTGGGGCTGGACAGTACTTTGGGGTCCCAATATCAGTGGTACATTTAGGATTTCACAATGGTTTGCCTAATAAAAGTACCCAGGAGAAAACATTCCTAAAATGTGATGAGGGAGCCATAAAAAAAACCCCACCATATTGAAGTCTGTATCCCATGATTCATGGACGAATCAGTGTTAGCAAGAAAATGTAAAAATGCTTGGTTGAAAAATAGACACCAGTTCAGTTCTGCTGTAACCCCATCCCCCAGGGTTCAGCTTGTTGAAATTATATGGAAGTAGTTGACAAAATCCAAATATCATGATTCAAACGAATAATTATTCTTAATGTATGAAATGATCACGATCATATGTAGAAGATTTTAGGAAGGGAGTGTCTGACCCCAGGTCTTAAAAAACCCTTAGAAATAGGAAGCTAGGAGATTTGGGCTAGAGTGCCCAATAGGAAAATCACACGGAAGCGAAGCAGAAAGAGGGAGGAAGACGCCCTTATTTATTACCGGGGGAGTACCCGGGGTCCGACGGCTTAACGTGCCCATCGGATATTTAGTGTATGAAGCGATCGTACCTGTCTGCGATCGAACCTGAGGTCCTTTCCGTGGCAGTCACGAACGTTGCCCACTAGGCTACCCGCGGCCCAATGTCTGAAAATTTTGCCCAGTTACAGACGTATACAAAAAAAAAAACGTTTCTAATGCTTTCGAAATTGAGAATGGACTGGGGGCGACTATACTTTTTACGGACTCCGGAGAAAGAAATAGGAAAACTTTTCACAAGGCAGTTTATTATAGTTTTCGCTGTGCTATCTGCAGAAAAACAAAAACTGTAGAACTTTGCCAATTTTTTAAGCATCTTGCATAATTCTAGGGTCCCTTGAAAATGCGGGGCCCGGGGCTACAGGGCCATACCCCTCTCCCATCTTTAATGGGCTCTGACAAAGGTGAAGCACATTTCAAGACGGAAAAGTTACAGCAGTAAATTCTGTAGGTGTAGATTAATTGGTAAAACATTCGCCTCTAGAGCAGAGTGATGCGTCTTCGTTACTAGCAAATTTCTGAATTTCTTTTTTTATTAGAGGTTTAACGACCACCGTGAGCAACTGAATGGGCTATAAACAGTCGCCCGTCTCTAATTTAGGGTCACTAGTTCCAGGGAAGGGCGAGAGCCAGTGCCGTAAGACAAACACAACATCCATGCCTCACGGGATTCGAACCCGAACCCCTTTCGGATGAATGATCAGAGGCCATCGCATAGACCACTGCGCCACCGGGGTGGCTTTGTGAATTTCAGATCGTGTGTGTGTGTGTGTTTTACGTACATTTTTCACGTAACGACATTTTTAAAATATGAGATTTATTTTCTAGTGCCAGCAATTAAATCTTGCTCTGGGGTCCCGCAAATGTTCTATCCGGCCCTGCAAACATTTGTAAAAAAAATGAAAAATTATAAGGATATGAAAATTTTATGGGGGACTGGTGGTACACACAAAATATACACCGTCGAGTCACATTATAGTGACCACCTTCTACTTTGGACGTCAACAGCGCGCAGCCACTGAAAGGAAGACACGTGTTGTGAGCTGGCTTGCAGGGCATATAAGGTGTACTGTAGGCATTCTGAAAACATAGGGCCGCGGGTGGCCTGGTGGGCAACGTTCGTGACTGTCGCGGAAAGGACCTCAGGTTCGATCCCATGTAGGTACGAACGCTCGATCCACTAAATATGTGTCGGATGGGCACGTTAAGCCGTCGAACCCCGGGTACAGCCCCCCGGTAATAAATAAAGGCGTCTTTCTCCCCATTTCTACTTCGCTTCCATGTCACTTTCTTATCGGGCACTCTAGCCCAAATCTCTTAGCTTCCTATTTCTAAGGGTTGTTTAAGACCTGGGGTCAGACACTCCTTTCCTAAAATCCTCCACATATGATCATCTGAAAACATATCACTCGTTGCTGTCATGGATAAAAGGAGCGATTTATCAGATTTGCAAAAAGGGATGATTATCGGCTTTCGGAATAAGAGTTGCAGTATTTCTGAAACAGCGCAGTTTGTAAACTGTTTGCATGCTGCTGTGGTCAATGTGTATCGTGATTGGAGAAATGGCACCATTACGGATAAGCGATGTGGAAACTGCGGAGCACCACGTGCCATTGATGTGAGAGGTGAACGTCTGCTGCGAAGGTGCGTGAGGGCCGGTCGACAAGCTACAGTGGAGAAACTCACTAGTGAAGTGAACCAGGGAGCTACTGGAAGTGCGTCGAGAATGACAGTTCTCCGAACCCAGCTGTGTATGGGGCTCCGATGCAGACGGATGGTCACTGCACCTATGGTAACGAAGGTGCATCAACAGAAAAGGCTTTCATTTGCACGGCAGTATCGGAATTGGACCTCCGCTGATTGGCAAAGGATTGCCTTCTCCGATCAGTCACGTTTTCTGCTTCATCGAACGGATAGACGTTGGTGTATAAGACGAGAAACATCAGAGAACAAACACTCTTCAACCATTGCTGGAAGAATACAAGCTGGTGGGGAAAGCGTTATAGTCTGTAGAATGTTTTCGTGGCTTTCTGTGAGTCCATTCATACCTGTGGAAGGCACTATGGACCGAATTCGTTATGAATCCATCCTTGCAGACCTCGTACACCCATAGATGCTGATTGTTTTCCCTGTGGCGGATGGGATCTTCCAGCACGACAATGCGACGTGTCACACAGCTAGAAATGTCCGAGACTAGTTGGAAGGGCACGATGAAGACTTCAAAGTACTTCCCTGGTCCCACAATTCCCTAGACTTAAACCCAATTGAGCATATGTGGATTGTTCGCTCCATTGATCCTGCACCACGATCGTGTTGTTCGCTCTATTGATCATTTACCACGCACCCTCCAGCAGCTGTCAGATGCACTGCAATTAGCATGGCTCCACATACCTGTGAAGACCTTCCAGCACCTTATTGAGTCACTTCTAGCCCGTCTAGCTGCTGTCCGCGCTGCACACGGCGGTTACTCTGGATATTAACTGGTGGTCACAATAATGTTACTCAACCAAAGAATATCTACACTCGACCGTGTATATATATAAAGCTACGAAAATTTTGTGAGGGTACACACAAATATACGCGTTATCTGAAATACCATTCACAATTAATATTGAAACGGCCTCCGTTACTCGTCGATTTGCAGATTGGGAGCTTGCTGATCTTCCAAATAACTCCGAATTGAAAGCTAAATTTGCAGGTTTCTTTACTAGAGCTTCACATAAACTACTTGCCTTGCGAAATGAAGAGATTGAAAATCCGCTTTCAAAAAACGGGAACATTATTCGGAAGCACCTACGTATGCGAATAATCATTTTCTGTAATGAAACAGGTGAAATCAAGAAGTTACTCTCGTCTAACTGATGAACATGTGGAGGGAATCCTGTGGATCGCTATAGTCAACACTGAACCACATATTGAAAGACTAATAAAAAAACAATGCTAAATTTCTTGCTAGAAACCCACAAAAAATAAAAAGGTTTTGGCGACGCCTGCATATTTTTTAAGCAAGTAAGTTCTTTTGTTTAATTAATTTCTGTACACCTTTTTACTTTTTTTTTTTTTTTTCATATTTTGGTTTTGGGACTTTATTGGAATCTTCTGCTGCGACCCGCCGTTGTTCAGACAATCTGAAATTGGCCAGTATAGGCGTTAGAAGTTCGTGCGTCTCTGACAATGATGAAGATGGGTTGTTTTTCTCATAACATACGGGCAGGGGTGTAGAAGGGACTTAGCGCGGCTTAGCAGCACTAAGGTTGCAGAAGATGGGTAAAGAGATTTTTTTAGGTGATCATACATTCGAAAATAGCAAATACTGTGTTTTACATGCAATCAACTTCCATTGTGCATGGCTTTTATCGATTATGAAAAAGCCTTTGATTCGGTGAAACCATCAGCAGTTACAATGGCTCTGAAAACCTGCGGTATTGAAGATGCATACATTAATATTATTAATAACATCTATGAAAATGCAAGTGCAAAGATTAGGCTGTTTGAAAATACAACACACATAAAAATTGGAAAGGGAGTGAGACAAGGTGACACCATATCTCCGAAGCTCTTTAATGCCATATTGGAAAATGTCTTTCAATCACTGAACTGGGAAAACAAAGGCATAAAGATTAATGGAGATTATCTAACCCACCTTCGTTTTGCTGATGACATAGTCATTTTTGCAACTACCCCATCAGAGCTACAGAGTATGATGCAGGAACTTGCTGACAAGAGTAAAGAAGTGGGATTAAAAATGAACTTTCAGAAGACAAAAGGGATGTTCAATGCTTTTACAAGAAATGAAGATTTATCGATTGATGGAGAAAAGCTGGAGATAACAGACACGTACGTTTATCTTGGACAGCAGATATCAAGTGAGGGTCACATTGATGAAGAAATTAATCGGCGTACAAAACTTGCCTGGAGAGCTTTTGCAAGAAACAGCATAATTTTCAAGAGCAATATGCCATTATGTCTTAAAAGAAAAGTGTTTGATCAATGCATCCTTCCAGTGCTTACGTATGGTGCAGAGACGTGGACCTTAACTTAAAGAGACATACAAAGGCTGCAGACAACTCAAAGCAGCATGGAGAGATGCATACTTGGTGTAACCAGGAGAGATAAGAAGAGGAACTCGTGGATCCGAAAAATGACAAGAGTGGAAGACATCATGATCAGAGTTAAATCCCTGAAATGGCAATGGGCTGGACATACTGCCAGAAGGACAGATCATCGATGGACAGCCGAAATTTTAGATTGGATTCCAAGGGACAGGAAAAGACCCAGAAGAAGACCACATGGGAGATGGGTGGATGAAATTCGAAAGTATGCAGGGGTGACATGGAGGAGACTGGCACAAGACAGACCGTTGTGGAGGAAACTTGGGGAGACCTTCGTCCAGCAGTGGATTGATAATGGTTGACAATGGTGATGATGATGACATGCAATCATAACCGAAATATTCGTATTACAAGGATGAGATTAAACCTTCGGATCACACAATAGGACATCTCATGGATCATAAGCGTAAAGAGAATGTTTGTTTGTTTGTTTCTGGTATCAACTTTCACCGTGAGCTGCTATAAGTTCTGTACACCGTCCCTGATTTAGGGCGGGGAGCCGCTACACCCACCACCCATGATTCATGCGGAGCTCAGACCACTAACCAGAAACCTACACCTTTGACCACTCGCTCACGTGGGCTGCGTAAAGAGAATATAAGTCCATTGTGTAGACAATAGTCCTCAAAATTATTTCATTGCTCGGAGAAAAAAACTGCAGAGTGAAATTATGCAGCCATTTAGGCTAAGTGACAGGCTTTTATACGTGGAAGAATATTTTTAATAAGCTACTCTTTCTCTTATTCCTTGAGAATAACACAACAGAAATCTCCTAGAATCTCAGGAAAAAAGTGTATTTCTCACTGCAGAATAGATATGACTATATTATTTACATTTATTCTATGTGACTATATTAGTTGCATCTATTCAGTGCGAATCAAGTAATCACACTGAACATTTGTAATCATGAGAAATGACAGCGTTACTTAAAAACAAGTTAGTAAAATCATGCAATGCATTGATTATGATAAGCTTTATAACATACCAGAAATTATTACTCAAGTTATGAACATAATGGGTGTGGAATAAATCTCGCTCCTGTAATCTCACCTTTGAACCCATTTAAACGATATTCAACAGAACCTGTTCAGTATACCTCCGGAACAACATGATAAAGTTTTGTCGCAATCGAAGCATTTTTACGTACGTTATGACGCATAAGGGCAATGGAATGGATCCCGCTCCTACATATGTTTTGACCCCCATTTCGCCCATTTTCAATAGGGTTTGTTCCCAGGTGGTTCCCTACCATATACTAAAATTTCATCGAAATCGAACCATTTTTACGTACTTTATGACGCATAAGGGCAATGGAATGGATGCCGCTCCTACATATGTCCTGACCTTTGACTCCATTTCGCCCATTTTTAGCAGGGTTTGTTCCCAAGTGGTCCCCTACCACATACTAAACTTTCATCGAAATCGAACTATTTATAGTCAAGTTATGGCGCATAAGGGCAATGAAATGAATCCCGCTCTTATGTACCTGACCTTTGACCCCATTTCGCCCATTTTCAATAGGGTTTGTCCCCAGGTTGTCCCCTACCACATACTAAAATTTTATTGAAATGGAACCATTTTTTACGCGAGTTATCATGCGGACGGACAGATAGACAAACGGACGGACAAAGCTGGAGCAATACGCTTCTTCAACCTAAGGTTGGAAAGCGTAAAGATTCCATGTTTTTAGTATGTGACTTAAACATTTTTTCCTTTATTAAAAAATGCGATTTTAATAAAAATAATTAGTAATAAAATTTTTATAAAATATACTGAAGATTAAAAATACTAAATCAGAATTCACAATGCTTTTAAAAACTTTCAGTCTTTTTTCCAAGGTGCTTTTACCTAATAAGTTCACCGCTAAGACACTGTTTTAATTAGAACTATATCATTTCATACGAGATAGGTATATTAGGAAACCAGCTGTTTAAAAATGTATGTATCAAAGTACTGTGGATGATATAATTCACCTTTGCACGAATAATTCGCTTAGTATGAAAAATACCCAAAATTCTAGGGCATGGTTGGCTACAAATAATACTAATGCTACTGAGAACAGGCATTATATGAGGACTTACTGGTTATTTTGCTTTTACTTTGTTAATGTTGATTGCGATAGTGTGTTTAAAATGAAACGGTAAAATGCCTCTGCCGGAATACCAGTTCCAAACAGTCATGGAACACGTAAGGGAACAGGAATGAAGTAACTACCGATATCACGAACTTGCAGTGCCGATAGACCCGTTTCCCAATTCTTGTCTCATAGTTCGAAGTCCGAATTCTGAGATCGGTAAAAACATCTCGTGAAATTCTAAAGAGATAAGATTACAAAATCTGCAGGGGCCCGTGAGAGAGAGAGAGTAAGAGCCATTAGCTGACAGACTGGCCCCCAGCAGGAGTTAACTACTGAAGAATAATTTGTCGTCGCGGTGCGAAGGCGTGAGATGGATTACCTGTCTTTTCTGCTGTTTCTCGGTTGCAGTCTGCTGATCCTAAGATTGGCGGTTCTGCCAGCTGCTTCTCCGACTTCTGAGTGCCAGTGCCAATGCTCAGACGAGTCCTTGTATATGCCAAATCTTCAAGTCCAGGTGATGTACAAAGGAGAACCTGTTAACGGATCCTGTGAATGCCAGCAATTTCTGATGCCCGCCATTATGAAGGAGATCGGGGGAAACATCAACGCGGGCCTTGTGTGTTTAGGATGTTCTTGTCGAAGAACACAACACTACACGAATGAAGCCGATCGAGTTTTCACTATCGTTACCTTCACCATTGTTATCACATCCTTGTTCTGCATTCTGTTCAAATTTGTGGAGAGGGTGTATTTTCTAGTACACCGTCCTAAAGAAAGCCCACCCGAAGAAGTGTGGATTGTCAGAAAGATGCAACTGGAGAAGTTATTTACAAGGTTTTTAAACTCTTCAAAACACCGCAAAATAAACAGAAATGGTTACCAAGAAATAGAGACGCCCACTTACGCTCCAGAGGGACTTTTACGGTAAAGAACTGCATTTTTTACATTTTGCATCTGCATGGGTAGTTTTTTTTTTAATTGATATAACACTCAGGAGATCTCATGTAGTGACAGTTTTTTCCTTCACTTATAATAGTCCTTGAATACAACTGCAGTTTTCTGCATCGCGAGCAGAAATATAAAATCTTAAAAAATGCTGTAAAAATTGTTTTCAAATTGCAGATCTATGCTGTTAACTAATAAAGTTTCTACAACTTCATTTATTAATAAAATTTTGACTTAAAGTTACTTACTTTTCATTGTACTTTTTAAAAAGTTCTGAAGAATTCTTACAACTTATTATTTTAGATGGCAGGTCTTACCTTTTGCCTGTAGGAAAGTTTAATGAACAGAATATCCGCACGTTTTTGTTTGTTTTTTGTTGATGTTGTGTAAAACTGTTTCCTTCTTAAATTCAATTAAATTTTAACCGACTAATATTTTCTTATTAACACAATTTGCAATTTGCTTCTTTCAGAAGATTAGAAAAATGATCATGTGTCTTTATGTTATATATCGCCAAAATTTTATTTCTGCGAATTCTGTTTTTCTTAAACCTCATTTGCTGAACCCACTCTTCATCGAGAACATTTGCTTCGTCAAGAATTACAAACGACAGTATGTTGCTTAACTTAAATATAAAATCATACTTTCAGTGATGCAAATACAAGGCTTCAAAGACTGTAAAACAAAAAGAAATAATTTAGAAAAAATCCATGCTACCGTTAATTAGTCTCAAAGTTATTTGCCGATCTTAGACATCGAAAGTTTTAAATTTTATATCTCAAAACTGGAGTTAAAGTGAACGAAACAGACAACGAATTTATTACCAAAAGTCTTGTATATATTTCTATTAAAAGCAAAAGTTCGAAATATAAAGCAAAACTGATTCTTCATAAAGCCTCCGTATATTAGGTGTATTTTTTTTTAAATGACAAATATTTATCTTATCAATTTATTCTGCAAATTTCTTTCGTTTTGAGCAAAAACAGATTCTTGCATCTTGCGTTGGGTATTTTTCTGACCAGCCTAGGAAATATTTCCATTGTTTTTAAACTAGTTTGTGCGTATTTGTGTGCTGATCGACATATCCTGAAATTTTATTTCTTCAGCTGAAACTGATTTTTTGTTCTGAATGATATTTCTCTAAAGAGTTTAACTTGCGACGAACTTATTCTCCCATGCTCAAGCAGATTTTCTCTTAAACGAGAAAATCGACAAGTTATATGTTGTTGATTTTTCTATAAGTTGACAGGTTGCCAATTTCTAATTCCCAGCACCCCAAATGTGTGCTTATTTTACAGCCGGTAATTTCGGGATAATTTAGTTTATATCATGCTTACGGAGCAAATATAAAAGCGAAAATTTGAATACACGCTTTCTTTAAACGAAAGCATTTATTCAAATTTTTGCAGTTTCTGAATTTTGCTTTGTAAATTTCTACATTTTTATAATTTGCACTGGTCAATATCATTTGAAAAGAAATTTTTTTCTGGTTCTTTCGCTGCACAGTTTAAAATTAACACTATTGATGATTATTAGAAAACTAATAGGTAAGATAAGTTTTTATGTTCACGGATAGACGATAAATGATTTTGGATGTAAGTGAAATGTAGGCTTTTCTCTGCAGTTGTTTAGAATTTCCTTAATTTTGATCGCCGCCCTCAAAGTTATGGAAAACACGCCAAGATCCAGAGACGTGTTACCTAGATAACAGAAATCCACGTTCAGTAAGTTTCTCTGGAAAAGAGGTGGAAAATCATTTGTGCTGATCCTTGAAAAAGCCATAAGTAACTGGTCTCAATGTTTTCCAAACTTCATAAAGGCGTGTCTTTTCATTTTTTCTTTCCTTTCTTTGGTTTGCATTCTTACAGGGATATCCTTTTTCAGAAAGTGATTATAGCACAGATTTTTTTATGGGTGGGTTCGGCTTTCTTCTGTGATCTTTATTTTGTTCTGCTTCTTACATTTCGTCCTTTGAAATTATATATACATATATATAAAATCTAGCATTATCAATCCACTGCTGGACGAAGGTCTCTCTAAGTCTCTTCCACAACTTTCTCTCTTGGGCCTGTCTCCCCCATCTCACTTCGGCGTGTTTTCGAAATAGCATCCACCCATCTCCTACGTGGTCCTTTTCAGGGTCTTTTGTTGTCTCCTTGAATGCAGTTTAGTACTTCAGTTGTCCAACGGTAATCAGTTCATTTAGAAATATATTTGCAGCCCATTACCATTTCAGGGTTTCTACCTGGATCATGACGCCATCAACTCTTTTCATTTTGCTGCGATCCATGAGCTTCTTTTCTTATAATTTTTGGTTACACCAAGCATACAGGTAGCTTCCCATGCTTCTTACAATTGTCGTCAGCCTATGTATGTGTTTTTTATTTGAGATCTTTATCTCTGATTCACAAGTTAGAACTAGAAGGACGCATTGATTAAACACTATATACTGTGGAACCCCGGTTACACGTTTCTCAGTTATGTGTTTTTCACTTTTATACATAATTCTGCACTAGTACCGATATTTCACTGTAGTTTCTATCACTTTTTCAATTGGGTTATGCATTACTCATTTATATGTTTTTCCCGATTATGCGTCAAATTTTGAATTTTTGATTATGAAAAAAACACGATTTTTTTAAATTCTTTCATACGTAATCCGGTATGTTACAACTTTGAGAGAATCGGAAGAGCATTTTATTTTGATTTTTTTTTCGGTCATGAAATAAATAATATGTACAACTGAAAATTGACTTAATAACGTTCGTTCACAGTTCTCTTTCTCCGCTAAATTCGAGAAATTTGAAACAAGAAAGTTAGTGAACATTTTTCTCGGCACTAATGCTAAATCAACTAGTGAACAAAATGCTTTCAGAAGAGTAATGCTTACAAAGATGCGTAGTATGAGTATTGGACATAAAATCAAATCGTATGGGGATTTACTACCTAGTTTTTCAGAGGCAAGTTATGTTTTTCTTTTTTCATGTATTGAAATTATGAAATCGCTCTGAAATTCCTTAACCAAGTTTTTATAATGAAATTAAAATAAAAAAAATAATACAAAAGACAAAATAGACATAGCAAACAAAGTATTCATGTGTACAGATACCTTACGTTATGAATTAGATGTGATGCCTTTTCTTTTTTTGGAGGCATTCAGAATTTTACAACAGTATTTAACATTTTAAAATTTCTTTTATGCGTTTCTTATATTTATGCGTCTTTTAAAGCCATCTCCTAGGAAAGCGTATAACCAAGGTTCCACTCTATAAATAGTTCGTGAAAATTTATGAATTAAAAAAAGAATGTTTTCTCTCCAAGCCTACTTGTTGGTACACTTTTGTTCTACTGTCTTACATACAGAGTGTATGCTTATCAAAATTCATTGTATCGGTGAATTTTGATAAGCAGACACTTACAGCTAAATACGATTTGTGTACTAACTACAAAATATACTGAAATTCGCTGAATATGGAATTACGTTAGTATAGCAAAATTTCAAACGTCTTTTTTTTTTGAGGGGGGGGGGGTATTTATTTTTACCAGTGTGCCAGTGGTCTACGGAGTGAGAAACCACCGGTTTTACTTCGGTGTCTAATATGAGAATTTGAAATGAAAACTATCCAAAGGAAACACTTAGCTGAATCATTTTATTATCTATTTCTTTTCTTACTTTCTACTTCATTAGGTTTTAGCCAAACACTTTTGCCTAATATCTAGAATTGATACAGCCACAAATGTATCCTCTTTGTTTTCGTTTGGTGTGTTAAGGTATCCCAATACGTTGGGGGCACTTTTTTTGAAAAACTGCAAGAATAGGTAATTTTTTATTTTTTTTTTTTTTGGAAGGCTAACACACAAAAGCACATAAACGGGGAAAACAAAATGATATCAATATAAATTTTCAAGAAATTGGGAAATTTGTGAAAGAATTTAAGGAAATATGTTAATAACACAAGGAACTGTACACCATCTATATATAAGATAGTACAGCTGTACCAGTTATCCGAATTTATTGGCGTGTATAAAATCAAGGTTTCCAAGCTTTCGCACATCAACCAGATGGCTTTCTCAAGGAAGGTAGACAGCAAACTGCAAACTGGATAATAGAACGTTTCAACAATTTGAACGCGGTGAGTTGACTTGACAATAAACGAAGAGATGCGAACGTGATTATTCAATAAAAACCGGAGACATCATGTTCGTATTGCACGCGGAATCCTTGGAGGAAAACAAAAGGCATTCATTATTTGAAGAAATGGTTCCAAATTCGTGGTAATTCTAGCGAGACGCTATCATTGCAGGCCTCATCGTTGGTAAGGATCTCCAATGTTTCCCGAATGGCAGTGGATTTAGGAGTAGAGTAGGCAGCTAATTTCTTTATGTTATCCCACATAGGATTAGAGGACTTGAACTGGACTTCTCTGGATGGATCCTTGAGAATGCCATCTGGTTGATGTGCGAAAGCTTGGAAACCTTGATTTTATATACGCCAATAAATTCGGATAACTAGTATAGTTGTACTATCTTATAGGAAATATGTTGTTTACGGTAAACGCTCTAAATAAAAAAGTTACAGATATATGATGACATTTTTTGCATCAGTATATGCGGATGACTATTATCTATGCAGTAAACTAAAAGGTAAGTGATGTTCCTAAACAGCGCTGAGATACACTCATTCCTACATATGAATTTTCTGTGAATTTCCGACAAATTTCTTCACTATGTTGAATGTACATAAATAGCTATAACCTAACTTTGAACAGACAAACAGCAAAACGTTTAGTTCATTGCATGAACAACATTGTAAGGAAGATGTATACCAAGTTTCATCAATTTATTTACATGCCTTTTGCAATTATCAGGTTTTCCATAAAGAGTTCGGGACGAAAATCTCATCCTGCAAAAAAACGCGATTAAAGTTTAAAAAATGATGGGATGAAAAGTATGTTTATGTTTGCCACCTTCGCAAACATAAATTGCACCACATAATTGTACCCAAAGTATTGCCAGATCTGTAAAACTTTGTTCAAAATATTTTCTACTACAATTTTATGCACAAATAGTAAGACTAACCTAATTATTTCCCAACTTCCAGCCTTTCAAGTGTCACTTCCCGTTCATTGACACCTGGATTTAGATATTCCGATTGCTATAATTGTGTATCTATTTATCGTAGACAAGAAACAAAGGCAGTTTTGGAATCCTAAATAATGGGGCTTTAAAATGAATGCATTTTTACAAAATGCGCAATTTGGCCCAAAACGACCTTTTCAACATAGTGGGTTACCTTAATACCAAACAACAGAGAACAAACATAATTTGGTTAACAGCTGACTTCTGAGAATAATGTTCCTGTAAATTATTTAAATGTAAAATGTTTCATCCCCTATAGTATCAGCTTGAAACTTTCACTTGATGGGATTGCACAGCATTTTCATGAAATGAACTGATTTTCCGTGACTGCTTGGTTAAAAAATGGCGGTCCCTGTAGGAATATATAGATTTTTGCCAGTGGCGTATATTCAAGGCTAGCTGCGAAGCCGAGAGAATGCACAAGTAAAAGTCAATTAAATATACACAAATAAAAGTCAATTATCAAGGGTATTAAGATATGTCGATGCTTTCGCTGCGAAAAAAATTCACTTCTGGCGAGCGAAGACCAACGGCGCAACTCAACCAGCTCTTCCAGAGTCTTCGCTGTTCTGATTCGAATACCTTTCATACGATCGCCTGCTAGTGTTTCCATGACAACATGAATGAGCGGGTGGGGGAATGGACCATTGCTTTGGGCTACGGTTCGCTCAGAAAAGAAAAGGCTTCGACTACCTCAGTCACTCGCATGCTTTCGCCTGTAACATCACGTGTTTCGGTAGAGTTGCTTCAGTTTGTGTGAAGTGTCAATGAATTAAAATCAGTGATATTATATCTTGAATTCGTGGCTTTGTTGGATTCGAACTGTTGATAAATTTTGTGAAAGCTTCTCTGAACATCTACTGTCAGAACTTAAAGAACTCTATGCTTCAAATTTTGATACAGCTCGACTAAAAAAATGAACTGAGGGTGTTTTATTCCCTTGGTGAATACAAAAAGCAAATCAGTAAGAGACATTACTTGTTACATAAAGTTGAATAAATTGGACATAGTGTTTAGTGAGGTGTACAAATTAGCAGACTTAATATTAAGGTCTCCATTAACAACTGCAACTGCCGAAAGAAGTTTTTCTGCATTAAAAAGAATCAAGATATATCTTAGAGCCACACAAGGACACGTAGATTCCAGCAACTTGGCTGTTTTGTCAATAGAGAAAAATATTCTTTTTAAATATGAAGAACTACTCGGAAGAAACTTTCTATGAAAACGTAACACTCAAGTTCACACAAAAGGAAAGAAGAATTAGCAATAGCATGTACCTAAAATAAGTTATTTCTATGACTTAACAATTAAAAATTAAACTTAGCAATTTAAAAAAGAAAACAGTAGGGGGAGGGGGTGAGATAGCCCAGGTCTCGGACCCAAGATAGCCCACTGATTTTTGCCTAACGCGCTAGGGATGTTTATCGCATTTTGTTGCTCTGAAGCTATGAAGTGAAACTTTACCAAGCTACTTCTGCCGCCTGGATGGAGACCCCGGTGAATGTACTCGCACAGCCCTGGTTTTCTCACTTAAATAGAGAGAGAGAGAGAGAGAGAGAGAGAAGTAGCGCCCATATATAAAATACAATGGTGTACAAAAAATGTTGAACATGTAACATTGTGATTACCTGTATTTGTTCATATAATTGCTGCTAAAGCTCGTTAACGTCACGAAGAGATGACAAAAAGCTGAAAGAATTTTGCAACATGAATTAATAATGCATAGAAGCTATATGAAACTTCGAGTGAAGAAATTTCCCCAATGGGGCCAGCACACCACAGAATAGCACATTTAATGGGGTCTTCCTTAAATACTTCGCTGTTTGAAGTTGAAATGCTATAAAACAGTTAAAGCTAGACTCCTAAACAAAAGTCAATACTGAAATGAATTTTAGCGTTTCTTTCGTCTTTGAGAAAGTAACAAAAATGTATTGTGTAAGAAATGACGTAAACTCTAATTAAACCTTCCTTAACAGCTCATGTCTTCCTATTAAAATTTTGTTTATTTTCGTTAAACGTTTTCAGTCTGAACGCCATGTTTTCGCTCTCGACAAATTTGTGTTTGGCAACTCTGACGACAAGTCAGAAGTCAATGACGTATGCTGAAGTTAGAGATGCCGCCCCGGTGGCGCAGTGGTCTAAGCGATGGCTTCTGATCATTCGTCCGAGATGGGTCCGGGTTCGAAACCCGGTACGGCATGGATGTTGTGTTTGTCTTACGGCACTGGCATTTTCCCTTCCCTAGAACCAGTGACCCTAAGTTAGGGACGGGTGACTAATAGCCCACTGAGTTGCTCACGATGGTTGTTAAACTTCCAATAAAAAAAAAGTTAGAGATAAAAAAAAAAGTTAGAGATAAGAGCTGCTGTTGGAATTTTTCGAGAATACTATTAACAAGACTGTTAGCAAACACTATTTCATGATCACTGTTCTGTTACTAGTACTGTTATTGTAATGTTTGGAGAGCATTCTTGTTAACGACTGAGATAATTCTTGTTTATGACTGCGTACGTTTCTGTTCCAACTGCGAGTTGGTTTGCTGAGTAATAAGTGGACAAATTCTATTTGTGTATTCTTTTATGGTGATTATTTCTCATGTTTGAGTGACTACTTCCGTGCCTAGATGACAATAAAAGGATTAAAACATAGTGAGTGAATATTATGTACTCCTCGGAACCCCAGTCATTAATTAAAGGACTTATTACATGTCTAATTAAGGTTTCAATTGTACGAAAAGTGAAACTATCTGGGGTAGTAACTTTGAAATTTAAAGTTTCGTAATGTTTACAGAGAAGCTAACCTAATTTCTGAAGTTAACGTAAGCCTAATAAGCTCAAGCCTTTAAGTGTTCTCCTCGGAAGCTATATTAATGTCCAAATTAAGTTAACTAAAGTGTAATCCAAATTCAACAATCGAAAGCAAAATAATTTCCTTAGTCTGAACGTTTGAACGTTTCTCTCCCTTTAGTGGAGCAAAACCAGTTCGCCTTTGAACGATAAATCGACAACGTAGCTCGCGTGCGGCCACTCATCCGAGTGTGTGTGCCGGCGAGGGGTGCGGTATTCATCGGCCTCGGCGGATGCACCAGCCCGTACGGGACTTCCGAGGACATTCGGCGTTGCGCCATTTTGAGATTTTCCGCCAAGTCATCCTTCCAATCAAGATGGCGGCCGTTTTCATTTTTTGAAATACATCTGGAGAACTATTTTCTGGATTTCTTTGGGGGGTTTTTTTGGCATCTATATATATAATCTAATAAACAACACAATTATCTCTGTCTGAACGTTTATCACACTTTGGTGGTGCAGTGGAAAAAGCGCTTGCCAGTTTTAATTGTCGAATCCCTGCCTCACCGAACACATATTATATATATATGTAGGCAAAAAAACTGCAGGTACAATAACCTAAAACAACTTAAATAAAAAAAAACACGAGCTAGTAGGAAAATAAGCAATAAAAGAATGTAGAAATTACATGAATGCCAGCCATGGCTCATTCTCTCGTTTCTGCTAAGTATGCTTGGATTGCCGTTTTATTGTTTTAAGTGAAATGACTCTTAAGGTTTCAAAGAGTTTTAAAAGTTCTTTCAAAAGTGTGGTGTTTATTGGGTTAATTTTAATGGCTTTAATAATTTTATTTGCTCTAATAAAAGCATAGCATGGCAGAAACTCAATTTTCTAGGTCTTTGTAGTTATTATTCTTATCGGCTGCTTTTGCGCGATTAGATTATCTTGGATTTGCAAGTTCTGTGGAGTATCTGTTGATTTTTAGTATATATACGTATATATATATATACATACATATCATCATCATTGTCAAGCATTATCAATTCACTGCTGGGTGAAGGTCTCCCCAAGTTTCTTCCACAATTGTCTGTTTTTAGCCTGCCTCCTCCATGTCACTCCGGCATGCTTTCGAATTTCATCCATCCATCTCCCATGGGGTCTTCTTCTGGGTCTTTTTCTGCTATCCCTGTGTCCTTCAAATTTGTTATACTGCCTCGGTTTGGTAAGTTTGTACTTTTCATTTTGTATCATTTTTTTAATTTTTCTTTATTTTGGGTTCTTCATCTACTTCTTTTGAGGTCTGAATTTTGTTTTGATGGTTCTTTTGTTTTTTTTCCGCGGGTTCTTTGGTCCGCGTTTGGGTTCCTTTGTTGCTGTAACTACGTTTTGGTTACAAGTTGCACTACCTTTTTAGGCCTAGGGCCTTTTTTCTGTTTTATTGACTGATTAGAACAATATTTTGTAAATAGTTAATCTTTTTCTAGCAATGCTCTATTTTTTTTTTTTTTTTTTTTATGTTTGTTCCATCTGTTTTAGAGGTGAAACGCACATTCGTCATTTCTTGGTAATGTCCTTTGCATGACTTTATGTATTTTTTGTGTGTATCTTGCGCGCTTCTTTGAGGTTTGCACCTCGGTTCATGGGTTTTTTGGTTGCTGGTGGTCCTTAGATTAGCTGAAAGGCTTCCATCTCTCCTATTATGACACTGTTTTAATTCTCTTGCTCTTTTGGCTTGTGAGTTTTTTTAAAAACAGTTTTCAAAATTTCAAAGTTGTTTGAACAAATGCTTTTAAATAAGTAAACCTTTTCTTTTAGGCAATGCTCTTTACTTTTTTCATCAGTTAATGATTTTCTCTCTCTTGTTTTGTGTTGTAGTTGGCGTTCGTCTTCATTTGAAATGTAGTTTGCATGAATTCTCTTGAACTGGTTATTGGTCACGTGTGCGTCGGGCAATGATTATTTAGTTTGCTAGTAGTGAGTACTTTGTCCCTTTTAAATATGTTGAATTTACCCTTAACTTTAATTTAGTCTTTTGTATCAAACTGAATAAGCAAAAACCCACACTTTTCTGGTCTTTGTAGATATATGAGAGATTTTCTTCATGCTTGCCACGAAGCCATAAGAGACTCTGCCATATGATCTGCAATCTCTGTGTTCTTCTAGTTATTAAAAAAATTATTTTCTGGTCTTTGTAGATATATGAGAGACTTTCTTCATACTTGCCCCTGTCGAAGTCACGAGAGACTCTGCCATATGATCTGCAATACTTATGTTCTTCTAGTTTATTAACAAATTTGTTTTTTGTTTTTCGTTTGCACCAGTGCTTGTTTGGTTTGGAAGTTTTGGCATTTTTTAATTTTTATTTTTTTCTCGATGGTCTGCCCTTCTGGCAGTATGTCCAGCCCATTGCCATTTCAGGGATTTAACTCTGATCATGATGTCTTCCACTCTTGTCATTTTTCTGATCCACGAGTTCTTCTTCTTATCTCTTCTGGTTACACCAAGCATGCACCTCTCCATGGTTCTTCGAGTTGTCTGCAGCCTTTGTATGTCTCTTTTAGTTAAGGTCCACGTCTCTGCATCATACGTAAGCACTGGAAGGATGCATTGATCAAACACATTTCTTTTTAGACATAATGGCATATTACTCTTGAAAATTATGCTGTTTCTTCCAAAAGCTCTCCAGGCAAGTTTTATACGCTGATTAATTTCTTCATCAATGTGACCCTCACTTGATATCTGCTGTCCAAGATAAACGTACGTATCTGTTATCTGCAGCTTTTCTCCATCAATCGATAAATCTTCATTTCTTGTAAAAACATTGTACATCACTTTTGTCTTCTGAAAGTTCATTTTTAATACCACTTCTTTACTCTTGTCAGCAAGTTCATGGATCATACTCTGCAGCTCTGATGGGGTAGTTGCAAAAATGACTACGTCAAGAGCAAAACGAAGGTGAGTTAGGTTATCTCCATTAATCTTTATCCCTTTGTTTTCACAGTTCAGTGATTGAAAAACCTTTTCCAATGTAGCATTCAAGAGCTTGGGAGATATGGTGTCACCTTGTCTCACTCCCTTTCCAATTTTTATGTGTGTTGTATTTTCAAACAGCGGAATCTTTGCACTTGCATTTTCATAGATGTTATTAATAATATTAATGTATGCATCTTCAATACCGCAGGATTTCAAAGCCATTGTAACTGCTGATGGTTTTGCCGAATCAAAGGCCTTTTCATAATCGATAAAAGCCATGCACAATGGAAGCTCATATTCTCACGCTCTTTCAATTAGTTCTCTCAGTACGTGGATATGATCTATAGTGCTGTAGCCACTCCTTAATCCAGCTTGTTCTCTCGGTTGATAATGATGATGATAATGATATATCACTACACTATTATTGATAAATCACTACTTTATTCTGTAACTATTATAATATAACTATTATTGAATTCAGTCCAGTATTTCATTTCTTTTCTTTGGAATCCAGTCCAGTATTTCAGTTCTTACTTTTGGAATCCAGTCCAGTATTTCAGTTCTTTATCTATTGCCATTTCAGTGTCTTTACCTTGAGCATGATTTCATAAACTCTTGTCACTTTCCTGAACCATGGGTGCCTTTTCCTATCTTTTTCTATCTTTCCTGGTTACACAAAGCATGCATTTCACCATTCTGCTTTGTGTTTCCTCTGGTCCAGAAGTAAGAACTGGAAGTATGCATTGATTAAACACTTTTCTGTCAAGACGTAATGATAAATTGCTCCTGAAAATTGTACTTTTTCTTTCAAATGCTCTCCAAAGCTAAGTGTTATACGTTTAATAATTTCTTCTTCGTAGGGCTCTTGCCTGATATCTGTTGTCTATTGTAAATATAGCCATCGGCTACTTCTACATTTACTCCATCAGCCTCCAAATCTTCAGTTCTTGTAAAAGCATTGTACATTAATTTTGTTTTCTGTAAGTTCATTTTAAATCCATGTTATTTATAAATCCTGTGTCATAACAGGACAAAGCATATGTGACTTAACAGGGTGAGGCATATGTGCATTTACAGGGTGAAGCATAAAAGTATGTGTCTTTAAAGCGCGAAGCATACACTGTAAAAAAGATTCTGAAATTCACGAGCCAATTCCGTGATTCCTTTCGTGAATTAACGAAGCATTTTTCTGATGCACTTTCCGTGAAATGAAAGAAAGAAACCTGAATTTCGCGGATTTCTCTTACACCAGGAAAATCCTGAATTTTTAGTAACATTTCCGAAATTTCTTTCTTACATTGACGGTAGATTTCCGTTCCTAAGATGTGTTGACGGAAAATTTTGAACTTTCAGAAACCTTCCCGCAATTCCTTTCGTATATTAATGGAAAACCCCGTTCATACATTTTCCGTATCCATATGAGGAAAACATTCCGGTCGTAGGAGATATTCGCGGGAATACTTGTTGTTTGATTAACTATTAAATTTCAATCGTCTGCCAAAGGAACTGATTTTGAAATTCTGTAGCGAGATCGGATATTGCGGATAGCATACCGCATGAATTTTGGTCATTTTTGGCACAGGATATTTCTTCTCCTCTCCCCATTTTGTGCACCAGCTATTATACATTGTGTTATTGTAAGGAACTGGGTACTTAATTTATTGTACAGGTGATTGTACGATGCCTATGTATCAGACTATGGACCCTTTAACACAAAATCCATTATAGATATCTAAAGTAAATGTTATATTTAGAAGTTTTGCGAGCTCACAGATTATTGTGCTGGACAGATCTGATTAGATCGTCAAAATGGAATCAGCTATCAACAATATTCCACATGTCATTTGCAACCGAGATCCGACCCCGGCCACCATTGCTGCAATTCGGAAGCTAAGATCTCTAGACTCACTCCCCGCCATTATTGTTAAATGCTTACACCCCCCCCCCCCCACCAGGACCCAGAGTCCCAGAACTCTTTGGCAAACTAAAACTACACAAAGATGGCTATTCCCTTCGACCCCTAGTCTCAGGCTATGCCTCACCTACCAGATCTCTCGAACAGGCTTTAGCCTCTTTTCTTTCGCAATTTACCACCACCTCCAATTATTCAATTACTAGTTCCCACCAAGCACTAACTCGAATTCGTTCCATCTCTCCCATCTCCACCCCTTTTATTATGCTATCTATGGATGTTATTTCCTTATACCCAAATATACCCGTTCCAACCGTCCATAACCTCATAGTCGATAAAATGCAGGCAGCTTTATACCCAGATTCTGAAATACAAGCTACTTTATGTGCACTCCGTCTTGTCTATAATAGATCATTCTTCCGTTTTAATGAGACTATTTACCGTCAAACTGACGGAGCCCCCATGGGATCCCTACTCTCCCCTATTCTTGCAGAAATACTAATGCAGCACCTTGAAAACGATGTTCTTTCAAACTTCTACACCAAACCATTATTATACATTCGATACGTTGACGATATCTTACTATTTTGGCCTTCATCTATCATTGACCTGAATATTTTCACTGATACCATGTCGTCTAAATTCCTTCTATAAATTTTACCATTGAACATGAATCTGATCTAACATTACCTTTTCTCGATATATTGATTAGACGTGAAGCTAATAACCACAATATCTTCACCTCGGTATATCGAAAACCTACTGCTTCATTCTCTATGATCCCTGAAACATCTTCTCACTCCATATCTCAAAAACTTTCCTCACTTCGTTTTATGTTAAATCGTGCGAAAACACATTCTTCAACCCTCGAGCTATACAATGCAGAAATTGATGAAATCAGGGACCTCACTGCAGCCTTTGGATATACACCACATACCGTTAATAGGATCCTACATAAAATTCAAAAACGTACCACTTGCTCCTTAATTAACATTAATAAACGTAACATTCGCTATGTGGGATCTGTACCTTATCTTCCGATTGTTATAAACACTCTGAAAAATATTTGTAAACCTTTCGATCTTAATTTTGGAATAAAAACACGCAATATCTACTCCATAATCAAAAAAGACCGAAATCCCGTACAGCTATCAGACCAAAATGGAATCCATGCAATACCTCTCAAAGCTATCGAACCTGGAACGAAGAACTTAATCTATATCGGTTCAACAACTCGTAATCTGAGTACTCGCCTTAAAGAACGCAAATATAATATAAAAACTTGTTCTTCCAATACAGCAATATCACGTTTACTACTTAACGAACCTTTTCAACCCTTGTGGGAAAAAACCAAAATTCTCACTACTCCCAAATCTAAGCATCTAACCCTTCTTACTGAGAGTCTACAGATTTTCGCTCATCGCCACCAATGCTGTAACGATGATTACCCAAGCTTCATTCATAATCCCTGGAAATTTTTGCTACAGATTGCAGCTTCTAAAAACTTTTTTATAAACTTTGAATAATAATACACTTACCTGTTTGACCTTTTATGTTTCTGTAGTGCGCATGCCTTCATACACTCTACGTCATTTTTGTATCTCACCCCACTGTGTATATATCCTGCTGATCTAACCATCAGACTTACACCTGAGGATGGATCCGTTGCGGATCTGAAAGATTCTAGTGTGAGTTTTATGTGAATGCCTTCATGACTAAGGTGTTTTTACATTAAAGTTTTTTAAACTATTTTATCGTGCATAGACGGCAATGTACTTACATTAATTTTTTTGTGAAATTATTGTCACATTATTGCGACCACTAGCTAATATCCAGAGTAACCGCCGTGTGCAGTGCGGACAGCAGCTAGACGGGCTGGGAGTGACTCAATATGGTGCTGGAAGGTGTTCACAGCTATGTGGAACCATGCTGACTGCAGTGCATCTGACAGCTGCTGGAGGTTGCGTGGTGGAGGATCCATAGAGCGAACAACACGATCGAGGTGGTCCTACTGATTCTCAATTGGGTTTAAGTCTGGGAAATTAAGGGGCCAGGAAAGTACTTTGAAGTCTTCATCGCGCTGTTCCAACCACTCTGGGACTTTTCCAGCTGTGTGACATGTCGCATTGTCTTGCTGGAAGATCCCGTGTGAACCAGGGAAGACAATCAGCATGTATATGTGTACTTGGTCTGCAAGGATGGATTCATAACCAATTCGGTCCATAGCGCCTTCCACAAGTATGACTGGACCAAGAGAATGCGATGAAAACATTCCCCAGACCATGACGTTGCCCCCACCAGCTTGTGTTCTTCCAGCAATGGTTGAAAAGTGTTTCTTCTCCGATGTTTCTCGCTTTATAACCCAACGTCCATCCGTTCGGTGAAGCAGAAAATATGACTCATCGGAGGAGTCAATCCCTTGCCAATTAGCGGAGGTCCAATTCCGATACTGCCGGGCAAATGTAAGCGTATTCTTTCGCTGCACCTTCGTAAGCATAGGTGCAGTGACCATCCGCCTGCAGCGGAACCCCATACGCAGCAGGGTTAGCTGAACTGTCGTTTTAGATACACTTCCAGTAGCCCCCTGGTTCATTCGGTGAATGAGTTGCACCACTGTAGCGTGTTGATTGGCCCTCGCGCACCTCACCTTCGAAGCCGAACGTTCGCCTCTCACATGAATGGCACGTGGTGCTCCGCAGTTTCCACATCGCTTCTACGGAATGTTGACATTTCTCTAATGACGATACACTTTAACCCCAGCAGCACGCGAACAGTACACAAACTCCGCTGTTTCAGAAATACTGCCACCGTTGGCCCGGAAGCCTATAATCATCCCTTTTTGCAAATCTGATAAATCGCTCCTTTTATCCATGACAGCAACGAGTGATATGTTTTCACAATGCCTACTGCACAGCTTATATACCCTCGATCCAGCTCACGACATGTGCCTTTTTTCATTGGCTACGCGCTGCTGACGTCAAAAGTAGGAGATGGTCACAATAACGTGACTCGGCTGTGTATAAAACAGTACGTTTCACCTTTCCTTAAAGATAATTTAAAGTTATTGTGAGTTATAAAAAGATCTCAAATTCCAAAGCATCTTTTTGCTTCGAAATATCACGTTGAAAAAACAATACTTGATTTTCGATAGTCCTCGTACAGAAAAATTAAAATTATTACAAACGTACTGAAAAAAAGAATGGCTGAATCATTCGCATTAATGAAAAAAAAATCAGCATTGTGCAATTAGAGTTTTACCTTGAACGTGAGTGTGACTTCTGAGTCTTTCTGGCTCTGTTGTTAAGACCCGTGGTTTGTGTTCAAAGAATCCACATCACCTCGGTTCGCGAATTATACTATGGCGTAAGGGCTGAAAAATTCAGCGCATTTGATTTTGTGTAATTTATGTCTAAATAAGGAAAAACTTGTAACGGTCTCTTTGAAAATACGGAAGTTAAAACAAGTTAGTAAAATCATGCAATGCATTGATTATGATACGCTTTCCAACATACCAGAAATCGTTACTCAAGTTATGAGGTTAATGGCTGTGGAATAAATCTCGCTCCTGTGCCCTGACCTTTGACCCCATTTCGATGATATTCAACAGAACTGGTTCAGCATACCTCCGGAACAACATTATAAAGTTTTGTTGCAATCGAAGCATTTCTACGTAAGTTATGACGCATAAGGACGATGGAATGGTTCCCGCTCCTATGGCCTGACCTTTGACTCCATTTCGCCCATTTTTAATAGGATTCGTCCCCAGGTTGTCCCCTATCATGTAATAAAATTTCATCGAAATCGAACCGTTTTTACACGAGTTATCGTGCGGACAGACAGACGGACAAAGCTGGAGCATATACGCTTTTTCAACCTACGGTTGGAAAGCGTAAAAAATCGGGCACTTTTAAAAACGGAAATTTCGTTAAAAGACAGACACTTGCCGAAAACTTTGCTGCGCGTTATTTTCAGATATTTTCCGTGAATTCACACCATTTATTTTTACAGTTTATGTGTCTTAACAGAGGGAAGCCTATTTTTATTTTATTTTATTTATTTATTTGTCATGTTACACGCAGTTAACTCCATAGCAACATAGCAAGGAACCAGGTAAAAAGGCTACTATTTGCCTGACTATCCCCTGACCTTTAAAATAAGAAAAATGTTAAGTAATTACATATTTTTCAACTTATATACACAGATTTGCAATACGATATAGCTAAAATTAATCAAATGTTACTATTAACATAATATTCCTTTAGTCCTATTTTAAACGAAACAAAACTGGCAAGGGATTTTACGTATATTAATCGGCAAATCGTTCCAGATCCGGGTGCAGTGAGCATTAATATTGTTACTACCTCGGCCGCTGCCACCAATGTAACGGTCTCGGCCGCTATCTCTCCGTGGTCAACCAATTTAACAACCATAGCCGAGCAATTTGTTATATTTTTTTCCGTGGTCATTAGACGTTATGCTTGGCGTGAAGACTGTAAATATTACTTAAACAATTTGAACCAATCACATGCGGACACATAAATAATGTGTTCTATAAACGCGCTGACTGCACTAAACAAACATTTAATTGCCTATAAAAACATAACAATGGCACGCATACGACTCGAAATTTGCTATCTTCTGAACATAGGTATGGGGTCAGCTTTGACATAAATCTGTTCCAGCTGATAGTTTTAATGAACTTAAATTCCACAGTTCAGTTCTTGCAATATATCAGTTCAATTCCTCAACTAATTGCGTAGCAGAAGTTATAAAAAAAATGTTTCTACTTGCGTGGATGGTGTCAAAACTATATCTATTACTAACTTCACCTGTAAATTGACACACACACTTGGAGTGACCACTGTCAACTCGCAGACTTCTTAATTCCTCAGTATCTTTGCTTTTACTGGGCCAACCAGTCACTAATTTCCCTTAGGCTCCCAGCCTAGAAATTGCTGCTTTATCACGCGGATTTAGGCGTTCCGCTGTCTTAATGGTAAACTGGCCTTTTCAGCTGCATCGAGTTGCTGTCTGTTTCTTACCAAATGCGGGGAGGTTCGTTGCTTCATTTATCCCAATTCATGTGGCAGATCCAAGGCATCCAGCCTTTCACATCGGAGAGCTTACAGACAAATGAAATTTCTTCCTTATTTTCTCATGCCAAGTGCGCAATCTTGTTTTTCCTCTCAGACCACAAAAAAAGAGAGCAAGTGTTCTCTAAAGGCTCTAAACAATCGACGAATTCACGATTATCCGTTCAACCTCTTGTCCCCCATCTTCATTCATTTCTACAAGTGGCCCGCTTCGAAACGTACCTCTTTCCCTGTTTAGACTGGCACGTCGGCTGCGACCTACGATTTATGACCTAAAAGCGCTCAAGCTCCGACCACCCAGCCCGTGTGAGAATTCTTCGTCTCATCTGTCCTATCCCCAGATAAAACTTTCTCTGCTGTTCACACTTTTAAACTCCAATAAAGCTTCGAACATAATTGATACTTAATTAATTTCATACATCCACCACGCTCATTCATTCCCTAATTAATGGCGGTGGTGGGTCGTAACAATATTAAAACTACAGCGCATTAGTACGAGCCCTTGAAATTAAAAAGTTATCATACCCACTGTAACGTACCAGGAGATGTGACGTACCTGCCAGAAGGACGCACGCGACATAAAGGCAGATAGGAACCAGAATAAAAGTCCGCGTAGCTCAATTGGTAGAGTGACTTATTCCGGAATGAGGGGATCCGGGTTTGAACCCCGGCGCGGATAAAAATGACGGAGAAATTCACTTCGTTATACCACGAGTTTGATAACTATGTGCAGGATAACATGAATTCATTAGATTGAGATGTTTGTTGGCATAAACACCGTCATGCATTAACATCAGTCTATAACTATATAATCTCTCAAAGATCAATACTTTATAACGACTGAACATGATTTCCGCATTTTTCGGTGAATTCAACAAACGAACGAATTTTGTTTTAAAAGAAAAAATTATTTTAATGTTACGTTTAGTTGTCCTACCCCAAGCAAGCAGACAATAATACAGGTAGGGATAGATAAAAGAATAATAGAGTGTTCATTTAATATTTCATGGAAATATATTGGAGACTATAGATAAAACTTCTATTCGAGACCGCAAGTCCTGCGAAATAACTTCAACATGGGCATCCCACTTTAAATTCGCCTGAAACAAAACACCTCGAAAAATCAAAGGGATATCGTTTAACATCACTTCCGGTAGAGTTTAAACTCGACATTTTCGGCCAGAAAAACACATACATTTAGTTTTGGTAATATTAAAAGTTAAGAAATTGCAACGAAACCAACTCTGGTTTTCCTGTAAGGCACAGTTAACCTGGGGTACTAAGTCAGACACCGCATATACACAGTCCAGCCACACCATTGTGACCACTTCGTACTTTTGACGTCAACTGCGTGTAGCCAATCAAAGAAGGCACGTGTCGTGACCTGGCTTGGAGGGTATATAAGGAGGGCTGTAGGCATTCTGAAAACATATGGCCGCGGATGGCCGAGTGGGCAACGTTCGTGACTGCCACGGTAAGGGCCTCGGGTTCGATCCACTAAGTACCCGCTGTGCGTCGGATGGGCGCGTTAAGCAGTCGGACCCCGGGTACTGCCCCCCCCCGGTAATAAATAAGGGCGTCTTCCTCCCTCTTTCTACTTCGCTTCCGTGTCACTTTCCTATCGGGCGCTCTAGCCCAAATCTCCTAGTTTCCTTTTTCTAAGGGTTGTTTAAGACCTGGGGTCAGACACTCCCTTCCTAAAATCCTCTACATAGGATCATCATCTGAAAACATATCACTCGTTGCTGTCATGGATAAAAGCAGCGATTTATCAGATTTACAAAAAGGGATGGTTATCGGCTTTCGGGCCAAGACTGGCAGTATTTCTGAAACAGCGCAGTTTGTGAACTGTTCTCGTGCTGCTGTGGTTAAAGTGTGTAATGATTGGAGAAATGGCTCCATTGCGAAGAAGCAAAGTGGAAACTGCGGAGCACCACGTGCCATTGATGTGAGAGGAGAACGACAGCTTCGAAGGTGCATGAGGGCCGATTGACAAGCTACAGTGGAACAACTCGCTAGCCAAGTGAATCAGGCGGCTTCCTGAAGTGTATCTAAAACGACAGCTCATCGAATCCTGCTGCTTATGGGGCTCCGATGCAGACGGATGGTCACTGCACCTATGCTAACGAAGATGCATCGGTAGAAAAGGCTTACATTTGCACGACAGTATCGGAATTGGACCTCCGCTGATTGGCAAAGGATTACCTTCTCCGATAAGTCATGTTTTCTGCTTCATCGAACGGATAGACGTTGGCGTATAAGGCGAGAAACATCGGAGAACAAACACTCTTCAACCATTGCTGGAAGAACACAAGCTGGTGGGGGCCGCGTCGTGGTCTGGGAAATGTTTTCGTGGCGTTCTCGGGGTCCACTCATACCCGTGAAAGGCACTATGGACCGAATTCGTTATGAATCCATCCTTGCAGACCACGTACACCCATACATGCTCATTGTCTTCACTGGGGCGGATGGGATCTTCCAACACGACAATGCGACGTTTCACACAGCTAAAAATGTCCGAGAATGGTTGGAAGAGCACGATGAAGACTTCAAAGGACTTCCCTGACCCCCTAATTCCGCAGATTTAAACCCAGTTGAGCATCTCTGGGACCACCTCGATCGTGTTGTTTGCTCTATGGATCCTCCACCACGCACCCTACAGGAGCTGTCAGATGCACCACAGTCAGCATGGCTCCACATACCTGTGAACACCTTCCAGCACCTTACTGAATCACTCCCAGCCCGTCTATCTGCTGTCCGCGCTACACGCGGGTGTTGTTCTGGATATCAGCTGGTGGTCACAATAATGTGACTCAACCATGTGTACATACATTCAAGGACAATGCACTTTGCACACCAAGAAGGAAGCATCGGATTCAACTGAAATTTTATGGACGTAATGATACAGATGAATGATACACATGATGGCAAAAACAGAGCTGCAGGACAATTACAGGGAGATCTATGACACGCGGTCCGGTCGTCTTCTATAGCACGTCGCACCGCCTTGTGCGGCGATACATGCTGCAATACCTTCCGGCATGGAGGTGAACAGACTCCTGATGTCCTGCGGCAGACTAGTCCACACGTGTTGGACGGTGTGCTTCAAATCCCGGATAGTGCGGCACGGCGGCAGCCGGCTTTTCAACTGATCCAATACATGGTCGATAGGGGACATGTCCGGGGAGCGGGCAAGCCATGGAAGTGTCTGGACATGACGTAAGCAGCAAGCATTATCCTACTGGTATAGCGCACCTGGAATCGCAGCCAGGAATGGGAGAACATGGGGCCGTAGGATCTCATCCACATACTGCTGGCCCGTCAATGATTCACGTGCCACTACTAGAGCTGATCGGCTATCGTAGGCAATGGCTCCCCAGACCATAATTCCTGCAGTGGGGGAGGTGTGGCGCTCGATTGTGTGGTTGGGATTGTGCCGTTGACCCCCGGATCTCCACACCCGAACACGATGATCATCTGTCCTCAAAACGAAGCGGCAGTCCTCGCTAAACACCACACGTTGCCGGTCTGTGGCGTTTTACGTGGCTCTGTCTTGGTACCACTGCAAACGGAGCCGGCGATGTTCCAGTGTTAATGGCAGAACACGTAAGGGGGCGCTGGGATCGCAGATTCGCTTCCGCGAGGTGTCGGGAAATGGTTCGTGGACACACAGGAGCCGCTACATCTGCCTATATAGTGTACCGGGTCCCCGTGTGATCCGTTCGTTGCTGGCGCACGATCCGTCGCTCCTCTCTACCGGTGGTCCTCCTGGTTCGTCCGAAGTCGCTCCGCCGGGTGGCAGTTCCGTTACGTGTCCACAGCTCGCAACACAGTCGGGGGGGGTATGGTCAGAACGATCCACGTGACGGGCTATACGGCGCGCCGAGCACCCTGCGGTTTTCATCCCGAAGATCAGGCCTCTCTCAAAGTTCGTAAGTTGCGGAAATCGAAGTCTCTAGCATCTAACCGGCATTCTTGTCACTCTGAACTCTTGCTTACGTTGGCCGGTGCTTTTCGATTTCATGGGGCATCGACTACACGTCGGTTTATAAGGCTACCGATTCGTGCTTGCAGCGCCACCACAAGGTGTGCGGTCATGCGCAATTGCACCAAACGTTGGTCATCAGCATACCAGCACGCACTCTTGCTATTTGCAAAATTTCTTGGTTATAGCATGTTTTCTTCTAGGTGCGCAAATTTCATTGTCAGTGAGTGTGTACACACACACACACACACACACACACACACACACACACACACACACACACACACACACACACACAAACGCGAGAGCGCACGCGCGCTTACTCATTGTCATAAAGATCAGCGCACCAAGAAAAACACGTGCGATGAACGCGAAACTCGGCGAATAGCTGCTAGGAGAGCAGACATGCAAATGATTAAAGTTTCATGCGATTCAGCATGCCCGCGCGTCCAAAACCGGCGCTGCAATCGCAATCCTTGGGGCTTATAAGGCGCCGGCAAAGGGGACTCCACATTCGTGTCGAAGTGCACGGTAAGAGTCAGGTGAGATCCCTGAGCGATAGACATGCCGAGGAGCCGCTGTAGTTGTGCGTACGGGCAACTGACGGAGTTTGAACGATGTTGTATCGTCAGACTGAGTGAGTCACGGTGGCCGGCACTCCGAATTGGCCACCATTTGGGCCGGTGGGACAGTACGGTGCGATCGTGTTGGAAGCAATGGACACGGGAAGACACCCAGACACGGCGGGCTGGTTCTGGGCGACCCAGACACACAACCAGCAGAGATTACCGTGGGATCGTGAGAGCGGCATGCACAGATGCAACGACGTCCTTATCCAATATCTAGAGACATGTCACATTATTGTGACCATCTCTTACTTTTGACGTCAACAGCGCGTATCCAATCAAAGAAGGCACGTCTCGTGAGCTGCCTTGGAGGGTATATAAGGTGTGCTGTAGGCAATTTGAAAGCACAGAAACGAGAGTGGCCTAGTGGGCAACGTTCGTGACTGCCGAGGAAAGGACCTCAGGTTCGATCCCAGGCAGGTGCACGCGCTCGATCCACTAAATATCCGCCGTGCGTCGGATAGGCACGTTAAGCCGTCGGACCGCGGGTACTGGCCCCCGGTAATAAGTAAGGGCATCTTCCTCTCCCTTTCTACTTCGCTTCCGTGTCACTTTTCTATCGGGCATTCTAGCCCAAATCTTCTAGCTTCCTATTTCTAAGGGTTGTTTAAGACCTGGGGTCAGACACTCCCTTCCTAAAATCCTCTACATATGATCATTTGAAAACATGTCACTCGTTGCTGTCATGGATAAAACAGGTGATTTATCGGATTTGCAAAAAGGGATGATTATCGGTTTTCGGGCAGAGGATGGCAGTATATCTGAAACAGCGCAGTTTTTGAACTGTTCGCGTGCTGCTGTGGTTAAATTGTATCTTGATTGGAGAAATGGCACCGCTGCGGATAAGCGACGTGCAAACTGCGGAGCACCACGTGCCATTGATGTGAGAAGTGTACCTCGACTTCGAAGGTACGTGAGTGCCAATCGACACGCTACAGTGGTGAAACTCACTGGCCGAATGAACCAGGGGGCTACCGGAAGTGTGGCTAAAACTACAATTCAGGGAACCCTGCGGCGTTTGGGGTTCCGATTGAGACAGATGGTCACTGCGCCTATGCTGACGGAGGTGCATCGGCAGAAAAGGCTTACATTTGCACTGCAGTATCAGAATTGGGCCTCCGCTGATTGGCAAAGGATTTCCTTTTCCGATGAGTCACGTTTTCTGCTTCATCGAACGGATGGAAGTTGGCACATAAGGCGAGAAATATCAGTGTACAAACACTCTTCAACCATTGCTGGCAGAACACAAGCTGGTGGGAGCAGCGTTATGTTCTGGGGAATGTTTTCGGGGCATTCTCCGGGTCCACTCATATCTGTGGAAGGCACTATGTACCGAATTCATTATGAATCCATCCTTGCAGACCACGTACACCCATACATGCCGATTGTCTTCACTGGAGCGGATAGCATCTTCCAGCACGGCAATGCGACGTGTCACACAGCTAGAAATGTCCGAGAGTGGTTGGAAGAGCACGATGAAGACTTCAAAGTACTTGGCTCCACATGCCTGTGAAAACCTTCCTGTTCCCCCTGATTTCCCAGACTTAGACCCAATTGAGCATCTGTGGGACCACCTATATCGTGTTGTTCGCTCTATGGATCCTCCACCACGCATCCCCCAGCAGCTGTCAGATGCGCTGCAGTCAGCGTGGCTCCACATGCCTGTGAACACCTTCCAGCACCTTATTGAATTACTCTCAGCCCGTCTAGCTGCTGTTTGCCCTGCACACGGTGGCCACTCTGGATATTAGCTTGTGGTCACAATAATGTTACTCGACCGTGTGTGTGTATATATAAAAATATATGTGCACTCCTTGTCATTAAAAATATTCGTATATATATATATATATATCATCATCATTGTCAACCATTATCAATCCACTGCTGGACGAAGGTCTCCCCAAGTTTCCTCCACAACGGTCTGTCTTGTGCCAGTCTCCTCCATGTCACCCCTGCATACTTTCGAATTTCATCCACCCATCTCCCATGTGGTCTTCTTCTGGGTCTTTTCCTGTCCCTTGGAATCCAATCTAAAATTTCGGCTGTCCATCGATGATCTGTCCTTCTGGCAGTATGTCCAGCCCATTGCCATTTCAGGGATTTAACTCTGATCATGATGTCTTCCACTCTTGTCATTTTCGGATCCACGAGTTCCTCTTCTTATCTCTCTTGGTTACACCAAGTATGCACCTCTCCATGCTGCTTTGAGTTGTCTGCAGCCTTTGTATGTCTCTTTTAGTTAAGGTCCACGTCTCTGCACCATACGTAAGCATTGGAAGGATGCATTGATCAAACACTTTTCTTTTAAGACATAATGGCATATTGCTCTTGAAAATTATGCTGTTTCTTCCAAAAGCTCTCCAGGCAAGTTTTGTACGCCGATTAATTTCTTCACCAATGTGACCCTCACTTGATATCTGCTGTCCAAGATAAACGTACGTATCTGTTATCTCCAGCTTTTCTCCATCAATCGATAAATCTTCATTTCTTGTAAAAGCATTGAACATCAATTTTGTCTTCTGAAAGTTCATTTTTAATCCCACTTCTTTACTCTTGTCAGCAAGTTCCTGGATCATACTCTGCAGCTCTGATGGGGTAGTTGCAAAAATGACTACGTCATCAGCAAAACAAAGGTGGGTTAGATAATTTCCATTAATCTTTATCCCTTTGTTTTCCCAGCTCAGCGACTGAAAAACACCTTCCAATGTGGCATTAAAGAGCTTCGGAGATATGGTGTCACCTTGTCTCACTCGCTTTCCAATTTTTATGTGTGTTGTATTTTCAAACAGCCGAATCTTTGCACTTGCATTTTCATAGATGTTATTAATAATATTAATGTATGCATCTTCAATACCGCAGGTTTTCAGAGCCATTGTAACTGCTGATGGTTTCACCGAATCAAAGGCTTTTTCATAATCGATAAAAGCCAAGCACAATGGAAGTTCATATTCCCTCGCTCTTTCAATTAGTTCTCTCAGCACATGGATATGATCTATTGTGCTGTAGCCACTCCTGAATCCAGCTTGTTCTCTCGGTTGAGCCATGTCCAGTGTTACCTTCAAGCGGTGTGAAAGAACTTTAGTGAAGATTTTACAAACTACTGATAGGAGGCTGATAGGTCTGTAGTTTCCGAGATCCTCAATGTCACATTTCTTATGCAGCAGGATCATTGTAGCGGTGTTCCAATCCTCAGGAATCTTTCCTTCATTAAGGCATCGAGTGAAAATTTGGGCGAGTACTGTTTCGATTTCTCCACTTGCTTCTTGTATGATGTCTACAGTAATTCCATCTTCTCCTGGAGCTTTTCCCCGCTTCATGTTCTTGATTGCATGTGCAACTTCTGCTGGAAGGACTGGAAGAACTCTGGTACTGGTATCTTTCATGATGTCTGGAGTGCATGTATCATCCCTTTCATATAATTTGGAGTAGAAATCTTTCACTCTTGTCAAAATTTCGCCTCTATTTCTTGTTACAGAACCATCTTCTTTTCTCAGTGCCATAATCTGTTTTCTTTCCTTACTGAGATGTCCCTTTGCTATCTTTAGGCTTTGGTTGTTTTCAATTGCTTTCCTCACTAGTTCACAGTTGGATTTTCTTACGTCTTCAGTGATACTTTTTCTTACTGTCTTGCATAGCTCTATATATTCCACTTTGGAAGTCACATCTTCTTTAGTTGTCCTCATCTCTCTTCTTTTTTGCATCAACATTTTCCTTTTTCCTGATAATTTGTTTACATGCAACTTGTTCTTAGACCCAGCTAATTTTGTTGCTGTTTCCATAAGAGCTTTGGTTACTTTTCTGTTAACTTCAGAGATGTCCACTTCTTCCGATGTTAGGCCTTCTAAAGCAGAGAACCTGTTCTTCCGTTCCAACTTGAAGGTATTATGATGTTTTTTAAAGTTGGTTATGTCAATAGATTTTGTTTGTCTTATGAGCTTGCCAGGTTCAAGTTTAGTGTTGAGGTGTCATCATCATCATTGTCAACCATTATCAATCCACTGCTGGACGAAGGTCTCCCGAAGTTTCCTCCACAACGGTCTGTCTTGTGCCAGTCTCCTCCATGTCACTCCCGCATATTTACGAATTTCATCCACCCATCTCCCATGTGGTCTTTCTTACTATATATATATATATATATATATATTATAAATCCAACACCACTAGTTGTGCCAGTATCTGTCCCACGATAGTAGAAGAGATGTCCACTTTTCAGTTCAATGAGATCTTCTCCTTTTCTCCTTACCCCACTTAGCCCGACGATGTCCCACTTGATCCTTTGTAGTTCCTCTTCCAATTCAAGAAGCCTTGAATCAGAAGATAGGGAGCGTCCGTTGTACGTAGCCAAGGTCAGCATCAGATGGCAGCCTAGTCCGGTCCTCCGGGGATTCTTAGCACCCTCTGCCTTCATGTCGCACTGGCCGCTGCCTTGGCCAGGTACATTCCAGCTGCCGGAGACTGAGGGCCAAGATTTAAGTTGTGGAGTCATTTTGGAGGGGTTTCGCCATAACTCACCACGCTGGCCAAGCGGGTTGGTGAGTGTGGGATAGCATTTCTTCTAATCCCGATGGTATAGTTATACCGCTATTGGCGGTCGTCAGAGCCCCTTTAGTGGGGACAGGATGTACCACGAGAAGGCGGGTTTGACATTTGTCAAGGAGAGGCTGTGATGTTACGCATCACCTGACCTTACATCTGAGGGATAAAGTTGTAGAAGTTGAAAGTTCCTCTGACAGAGCTGCACGACTCGTTATCCAACTCTCGAGAAGATACCAGGCTCAGATTATTTAAACTTATGCACCCACCACAAGTCATGCTGAAGAAGAAATTCAAGAATTTTATGAGGAAATTCGTGATCTAAATAATAAAGGTAAGCAGCACTTGAAGATAATTATGGGAGATTTCAATGCAAAAATAGGGCAACAGCAACAGAATGAAACTTCAGTAGGTAAATTCAGTCACGGCAACAGAAACCAGCGTGGAAATACTCTCGTAGAGTTTGCAGAGGCAGAAGGGTTTTTCATCTTGAACTCCTTTTTCAAGAAAAAGCCACACAGGAAATGGACATGGAGACATCCAATTGGGACGACAAGTGAAATTGATTTTATTTGTGTAACAAAAAATTCGTCATAGAAGACTGCAGTGTGCTAAACAAGTTCAACACAGGCAGTGACCATAGATTGGTGAGATGTAAGATGCACCTCAACACTAAACTCGAACGTAGCAAGCTCATAAGACAAACAAAATGTATTGACATAACCAACCTTAAAAAACACCATAGTACCTTCAAATTGGAACTGAAGAACAGATTCTCTGCTTTAGAAGGCCTAACATCGGAAGAAGTGGATATTTCTGAAGTTAACAGAAAAGTAACCAAAGCTCTTATGGAAACAGCAACAAAATTAGCTGGGTCTAAGAACAAATTGCATGTGAACAAATTATCAGGAAAAACCAAAATGTTGATGCAAAAAGAAGAGTGATGAGGACAACTAAAGAAGATGTGACTTCCAAAGTGGAATATATAGAGCTATGCAAGACAGTACGAAAAAGTATCACTGAAGACGTAAGGAAATTCAACTGTGAACTAGTAAGGAAAGCAATTGAAAACAACCAAAGCCTAAAGATAGCAAAGGGACATCTCAGTAAGGGGAAAAAACAGATTATGGCACTGAGAAAAGAAGATGGTTCTGTAACAAGAAATAGAGGCGAAATTTTGACAAGAGTGAAAGATTTCTACTCCAAATTATATGAAAGGGATGATACATGTACTCCAGACATCCAGAAAGGTACCAGTACCAGAGTTCTTCCAGTCCTTCCAGCAGAAGTTGCACATGCAATCAAGAACATGAAGCGGGGAAAAGCTCCAGGAGAAGATGGAATTACTGTAGACATCATACAAGAAGCAAGTGGAGAAATCGAAACAGTACTCGCCCAAATTTTCACTCGATGCCTTAATGAAGGGAAAATTCCTGAGGATTGGAACAACGCTACAATGATCTTGCTACATAAAAAAGGTGACATTGAGGATCTCAGGAACTACAGACCTATCAGCCTCCTATCAGTGGTTTATAAAATCTTTACTAAAGTTCTTTCACACCGCTTGAAGGTGACACTGGACATGGCTCAACCGAGAGAACAAGGTGGATTCAGGAGTGGCTACAGCACAATAGATCATATTCTCGTACTGAGAGAACTAATTGAAAGAGCGAGGGAATATGAGCTTCCATTGTGCATGGCTTTTATCGATTATGAAAAAGCCTTTGATTCGGTGAAACCATCAGCAGTTGCAATGGCTCTGAAATCCTGCGGTATTGAAGATGCATACATTAATATTATTAATAACATCTATGAAAATGCAAGTGCAAAGATTCGGCTGTTTGAAAATACAACACACATAAAAATTGGAAAAGGAGTGAGACAAGGTGACACCATATCTCCGAAGCTCTTTAATGCCACATTGGAAAATGTCTTTCAATCACTGAACTGGGAAAACAAAGGGATAAAGATTAATGGAAATTATCTAACCCACCTTCGTTTTGCTGATGACATAGTCATTTTGGCAACTACCCCATCAGAGCTACAGAGTATGATCCAGGAACTTGCTGACAAGAGTAAAGAAGTGGGATTAAAAATGAACTTTCAGAAAACAAAAGTGATGTACAATGCTTTTACAAGAAATGAAGATTTATCGATTGATGAACAAAAGCTGGAGATAACAGACACGTACGTTTATCTTGGACAGCAGATATCAAGTGAGGGTCACATTGGTGAAGAAATTAATCGGCGTACAAAACTTGCCTGGAGAGCTTTTGGAAGAAACAGCATAATTTTCAAGAGCAATATGCCATTATGTCTTAAAAGAAAAGTGTTTGATCAATGCATCCTTCCAGTGCTTACGTATGGTGCAGAGACGTGGACCTTAGCTAAAAAAGACATACAAAGGCTGCAGACAACTCAAAGGTGCATGGAGAGGTGCATGCTTGGTGTAACCAGGAGAGATAAGAAGAGGAACACGTGGATCCGAAAAATGACAAGAGTGGAAGACATCATGATCATAGTTAAATCCCTGAAATGGCAATGGGCTGGACATACTGCCAGAAGAACAGACCATCGATGGACAGCCGAAATTTTAGATTGGATTCCAAGGGACAGGAAAAGACCCAGAAGAAGACCACATGGAAGATGGGTGGATGAAATTCGAAAGTATGCGGGAGTGACATGGAGGAGACTTGCACAAGACAGATCGTTTTGGAGGAAACTTGGGGAGACCTTCGTCCAGCAGTGGATTGATAATGGTTGGCAATGATGATGATGATGATGATGATGATGATATATATATATATATATATATATATATATATATCTTCTTCACACCAGCTTCCACCTTCTCCTGGTTGTTGAAGTACCGCCCGCGAAAAAAGTGGGCTATCGACCGGAACAAGTAATAATCCGATTGGGTAATTTCCGGACTGTATGCTAGGTGTGGCATCAGTTCGATGTCTTCAAGTTCCTCGAGATTGGCCCTGGTCGTTCGCGTGGTATATGGCCGAGCGTTGTCCTGCTGTAAGAGAGCGCGCTTTCTGCTCAATAGGGCTGGGTACTTCTCCGCCAAAACTGCATACATCCGCTCCAGCTGTTCAGAGTATAGTTTGGCGTTGACGGTCCAACCGTCTGGAACAAATTCGTAATGGATTATCCCCCTCGAAATCCCACCAGACGCAGAATAATACCTTGTGATCGAAGCATTCACGTTTGGTAACAGGTTCAGGAAGCTGGCCCGGTCTCAACCACTGCCGTTGTGCGTTAGGTTTACGAAAATAAACCCACTTTTTGTCGCACGTAATGATTCTCTTGATGAAACGTACATCGCGCGGGTTTTCTGTTAGTTTCGTGCACACTTCGATTCTGCGGTTCGCTCCAACTGGCGTCAGTTCGTGAGGGACAATGCGGCAGCTCCTGTAGACCTTGTCGAGGTCCTGACAGTAACGAACCTCGGTGGTCTATGATATGCCGAGCTCACATGATAATCTCGGAGTGCTGGTTGTCGGATCCACGGAACCTTCCCCTTTCGCATGAAAAATGTTTCGTTGCTTGAGCAGCGTTATAGCGGTGTTCAAATTCGTAAAGCAAAAGTTCCCTAATTAGCCGGTTGTGGCTGTTCATCTTTTAGGCGTCCCAACCACAGACAGATCAACGACATGCAAATGCTGTTTGTTCACAGCAACGAATACCACTTTATATCCCTTTTGACTGACTGCAGTGCGCGACTTGAACTAGTTTAATAAACACGTGACATACCTGCGGCAGTACATGCGTCTATGCAAATATTGCAAAGCTTACGACCCATCCTCTGTATATACGCTTTCCCAGAAGCTGCGAAATGAAGGAAGCAGTTCATATCTCGTTTGCAGCCCTTCGACAGTACTTTTTTCCCCCAAACATACGGGTTCATTTTTCTTGCAGTGGCAAAGCCGCTAGAATTCCGTCACAATAAGAACGTCATCGGAAAAACCTGCATGCTGTTCCTCTGCTTTCCACGTAGTCCATCCATGGTATAGGTGTGTGTTATTGATGATACCGGTTGTTAAATGGCACCAAGGTTTTGTGTAACCGCTCAATCAGATGTTCACTCAACAAGAACAACGAAATTTTATCAAAATTCAGGTCGTATGAGGAAGAAATGTTCGTCTGTGCCACAAAGGACTACGGGAAGCATGTGTCGATGATGCGTTGCCATATCGCACAGTCGCCAGACGGATGGAAGAAAGAACACCGAGCACGGTGGTGGATATCTTGTGATCCGAACAGGGGAACAACATGTAGAAGCCGTGAGGGATTTACTGAAACACGATCGTCGATGGCCATGCCAAGAATTGAGGGTCGAAGTCAACCTTTCGCTTTCGCCTGTGCACCCCATTTTGACGACGCATTAACAGTAAAGACATTGCTTGGAAACTTTGGAACATCCACTATATTCACCGAATATAAGTGCGTACGATTTCGACTCGTTCTGGAAAATAAAAGAATCCAGTTGAGGCAAGCCCCTGCGTACTATTCACAGCATCACTTATGCGAGCATTGACCCAAAACAATACAGCCGACGGCGTTCAAAGCTTTCCAAAAGTTTGGCAAACGGGTCGACTACAAAAGTGGAAAGTATGTCGAGGGACTGTGGCTCTTGCTGGTAAGTTCCATTTCAGTATGTACTAATTACAGTAGTATTGCTACTAGTACATAAATTAATGCTATGCTGGACCAAATGTGTTGAAAAGCAGATAAATAGGCTATTAAGTTCTGAATTTTGTAAATTTTGATGAACACATTACGGACACTTAATGAATTACTACCAAAAGTTCTTTATCGTACCAGATAATTTTTGTATTGTTCTCTTAGAGAAACATGAAATGCCTTTGCGAAGTTTGTCCTACCTGAAGAAGTCGTCGGCGCAGTAATAATGACCATGTTTGGCGTAACATTTCTCCCTTAAAATCTGTCCACACTCATAGCAGACCAAACATCTGGAATGCCACAGCAGATCATGTAGTTTCATTATCGTCCTTTCCCGAAGAGGCCTTCCGCATCCAGCACATGTGGCAACGCAACCTGTGAACAAAAAGGGAACATGTAGGATATTATCAGCTTATAAAGATTGAAATACAATTTTATTACTATCTTACCTTGAACATAACATTAAGGCGGTTTTTGTTCATGAAGTTCGCGTGATCTACGTGTACTTATACTTATTGAAATGGCATTTCGGACTGTTCTCCTACTGAAGCAAGTTACGGCAGAGGTATCATGGCCTGTGTATATCCAGTTTGGGTGGTTGTCCCGAAGCTGAAGCAGGATGCTTCTGGGCCAATCTTCTGTTACGGATATTTAATACAAGAATTTTAGGCAAAAATATTAAATCTCATTCGTAACGTTTCTTTTGCGCCTCGTGTTCTCTTTTTCTTTGTTCTACGAGCCTGGGAAAGTTTCATTTATTTCACGTTGTCAGGAAGTACGGATTTTCAGAAGGCGCCAAGCTGTCGCATCTTTAGATTTTGTTTTATAAAGATGTCACAATGGAGAAAGCCATTTGGAAACTTGGTTTTGTGCTTCGTAGCCGCATTTGGCATTGTCAAATGAAATTAGCACTTTTCGGCACGTATGATCAAAACTGACCCAGAGGAATGCGGGAAGCGTTTAATCTCAGCTTTGAGCATCGAGTTTTTAGGCCGCTTTTATTCCTTGGGAGAGACCGCAGTGCTTGTTGAAGTGAAGGGGGGGTTGCCTGGGAGCCAAGGGGTGAAGAGGACAGTCGACGGGAGTGGTTAACATCGCGCTGTCGTACCCGCAAAGCCAAGACCAGGGGGCTTGGTTTTGCTGGTGCGACGTTTTAAGATAGCGGGGGATTTAAGCTTACCCCATGAAGCGGGAGAAAAACGAGAGAATTGTCGGACGTAGGTATCATAGGGAATAGAAATATATTGTTTGGGGAAAAGCATACTAAGTTAGAAAAAAGCCTACGAACAAGCATCCTCGAAATTAAATAGAGAAATAAATAGCTTTTAAAAGGTACAAAAGCATTGTATGTAATAATTTCGCGTACTGCTCATTCATTAACAACCACAAGAAACAATAAGTTAACAGAATTACTTATCAACCAGTTAACACTTCACACAGAGGCATTCACATCGCTAGCTCAGGAAGTCTGCAAAAAAAAAAAGCTGAAAAACCACAGCGGGATTAGAACCGAAGTCGACCTACCACAAAGCAGTAGAGGTCTGCACGGGCCCGAGGTGGCCCGTTTGGCCGAAGCCCGGGCCGGGTCGGGCCTCTGCTCATTTCTAAGTTGGGAAAACGGGCCGATCCTTCAATATTTAATGTAAAACAGACACGGGACGAGCAGGGGTTTTTTTTATGAGCAAACCAATCGCTGTACGATGCCTTTCTCTTTTGGAAAACTCGCAACATACAGCAGCAGGATAAGATTGAATAATTTCCGCTGATGGGAAAAATAGAAGTTTTACGACATCCACCCCTCCTACAAAACAATTGGAGTGGGTCAGCTCCCTTAGTTTTTCAATGTGAATGTGGTCCCTTCTCTCTCTCTCCCTAACTTTCACCCTCCTCTCATGCTTCAGGGCAGGCTAATAACTGCGGCATTTCTAAACCGAGCCACCCGCTCGCAGACGATCTTTTTTATTGTTCTGGTAGGCGGCACTTTGTTCTCTGGATGTATAAAAAGCTTTTAAGTTGTCTTAAATGGCACGGTTGAAATGGACTGGGAGAAACTTACTTCTGTGTATAAATCTGTGCCGTATTTTCCCCATTTGTAATATCAGGCAGCACTTTGTTCTCTGGATGTATAAAAAGCTTTTAAGTTGTCTTAAATGGCACGGTTGAAATGGACTGGGAGAAACTTACTTCTGTATATAAATCTGTGCCGTATTTTCCCCATTTGTAATATCAGGCAGCACTTTGTTCTCTAGATGTATAAAAAGCTTTTAAGTTGTCTTAAATGGCACTGTTGAAATGGACTGGGAGAAACTTACTTCTGTGTATAAATTTGTGCCGTATTTTCCCCATTTGTAATATCAGGCAGCACTTTGTTCTCTGGATGTATAAAAAGCTTTTAAGTTGTCTTAAATGGCACGGTTGAAATGGACTGGGAGAAACTTACTTCTGTGTATAAATCTGTGCCGTATTTTCCCCATTTGTAATATCAGGCAGCACTTTGTTCTCTGGATGTATAAAAAGCTTTTAAGTTGTCTTAAATGGCACGGTTGAAATGGACTGGGAGAAACTTACTTCTGTGTATAAATCTGTGCCGTATTTTCCCCATTTGTAATATCAGGCAGCACTTTGTTCTCTGGATGTATAAAAAGCTTTTAAGTTGTCTTAAATGGCACGGTTGAAATGGACTGGGAGAAACTTCTGTGTATAAATCTGTGCCGTATTTTCCCCATTTGTACTATCAGGCAGCACTTTGTTCTCTGGATGTATAAAAAGCTTTTAAGTTGTCTTAAATGGCACGGTTGAAATGGACTGGGAGAAACTTACTTCTGTGTATAAATCTGTGCCGTATTTTCCCTATTTGTAATATCAGGCAGCACTTTGTTCTCTGGATGTATAAAAAGCTTTTAAGGTGTCTTAAATGGCACGGTTGAAATGGACTGGGAGAAACTTACTTCTGTGTATAAATCTGTGCCGTATTTTCCCCATTTGTAATATCAGGCAGCACTTTGTTCTCTGGATGTATAAAAAGCTTTTAAGTTGTCTTAAATGGCACGGTTGAAATGGACTGGGAGAAACTTACTTCTGTGTATAAATCTGTGCCGTATTTTCCCCATTTTTAATATCAGGCAGCACTTTGTTCTCTGGATGTATAAAAAGCTTTTAAGTTGTCTTAAATGGCACGGTTGAAATGGACTGGGAGAAACTTACTTCTGTGTATAAATCTGTGCCGTATTTTCCCCATTTGTAATATCAGGCAGCACTTTGTACTCTGGATCTATAAAAAGCTTTTAAGTTGTCTAAAGTGGCACGGTTGAAATGGACTGGAAGAAACTTACTCCTGTGTATAAATCTGTGCCGTATTTTCCCCATTTGTAATATCAGGCAGCACTTTGTTCTCTGGATGTATAAAAAGCTTTTAAGTTGTCTTAAATGGCACGGTTGAAATGGACTGGGAGAAACTTACTTCTGTATATAAATCTGTGCCGTATTTTTCCCATTTGTAATATCAGGCAGCACTTTGTTCTCTGGATGTATAAAAAGCTTTTAAGTTGTCTTAAATGGCACGCTTGAAATGCACTGGGAGAAACTTACTTCTGCGTATAAATCTGTGCCGTATTTTCCCCATTTGTAATATCAGGCAGCACTTTGTTCTCTGGATGTATAAAAAGCTTTTAAGTTGTTTTAAATGGCACGGTTGAAATGGACTGGGAGAAACTTACTTCTGTATATAAATCTGTGCCGTATTTTTCCCATTTGTAATATCAGGCAGCACTTTGTTCTCTGGATGTATAAAAAGCTTTTAAGTTGTCTTAACTGGCACGGTTGAAATGCACTGGGAGAAACTTACTTCTGCGTATAAATCTGTGCCGTATTTTCCCCATTTGTAATATCAGGCAGCACTTTGTTCTCTGGATGTATAAAAAGCTTTTAAGTTGTCTTAAATGGCACGGTTGAAATGGACTGAGAGAAACTTTCTTCTGTGTATAAATATGTGCCGTATTTTCCCCATTTGTAATATCAGGCAGCACTTTGTTCTCTGGATGTATAAAAAGCTTTTAAGTTGTCTTAAATGGCACGGTTGAAATGGACTGGGAGAAACTTACTTCTGTGTATAAATCTGTGCCGTATTTTCCCCATTTGTACTATCAGGCAGCACTTTGTTCTCTGGATGTATAAAAAGCTTTTAAGTTGTCTTAAATGGCACGGTTGAAATGGACTGGGAGAAACTTACTTCTGTGTATAAATCTGTGCCGTATTTTCCCTATTTGTAATATCAGGCAGCACTTTGTTCTCTGGATGTATAAAAAGCTTTTAAGGTGTCTTAAATGGCACGGTTGAAATGGACTGGGAGAAACTTACTTCTGTGTATAAATCTGTGCCGTATTTTCCCCATTTGTAATATCAGGCAGCACTTTGTTCTCTGGATGTATAAAAAGCTTTTAAGTTGTCTTAAATGGCACGGTTGAAATGGACTGGGAGAAACTTACTTCTGTATATACATCTGTGCCGTATTTTCCCCATTTGTAATATCAGGCAGCACTTTGTTCTCTTTAGGTATAAAAAGCTTTTAAGTTGTCTTAAATGGCACGGTTGAAATGGACTGGGAGAAACTTACTTCTGTGTATAAATCTGTGCCGTATTTTCCCCATTTGTAATATCAGGCAGCACTTTGTTCTCTGGATGTATAAAAAGCTTTTAAGTTGTCTTAAATGGCACGGTTGAAATGGACTGGGAGAAACTTACTTCTGTGTATAAATCTGTGCCGTATTTTCCCCATTTGTACTATCAGGCAGCACTTTGTTCTCTGGATGTATAAAAAGCTTTTAACTTGTCTTAAATGGCACGGTTGAAATGGACTGGGAGAAACTTACTTCTGTATATACATCTGTGCCGTATTTTCCCCATTTGTAATATCAGGCAGCACTTTGTTCTCTGGATGTATAAAAAGCTTTTAAGTTGTCTTAAATGGAACGGTTGAAATGGACTAGGAGAAACTTACTTCTGTGCATAAATCTGTGCCGAATTTTCCCCATTTGTACTATCAGGCAGCCGTTTTCAAAACTTCTGTGACACTGATTAGCTGAGCAGTCTGTCGTTGTTTTGCCTTAGCATATGCTCAGTTCACTGTTGCTGATAAATACTCTTCCGTACTTATTATGGAGTTTAAGAAAGATTTTCGCGAAAAAATCGCTTCCGGAGAATATGTGCTTGTAGACAATGTAAAGGGGAAAAGCGATATTTGGAAGTATTTTAAATTACTGTGTCGTTCTGAAACTAGTCGGCCAGTAAACGTCGTGCAGTGCACTAAATGCAAAAACGTTTTGAGTTACGATAGCACAAAGTCTGGAACATCGCATCTTAAGCGGCACAAATGAGAGACATATTGGGTTCCACACACACACGAGAGACATATTGTGTTCCAGCGATATTATATGCCAGTAGAGATAGGTGCAGTTTATAAAGCCATAAATCTTCTCCCAGTAAAACGATCGGACTCATAATTCTGGATATTTTGTACTTTTCAAATACCCCCCCCCTTCTTATCCTCAAAGATATTTCCGGGTCCGGCGGTAAGGAATGATAATTTGAAAACCCAGAAAATTTGAAAGGCATGGAAATTGTCCTTTTCATACAATATTTTTTAGTATAAAAGCCCCCCTCCCCCTCCTCGGAAGACACGTGACTTATAGAGAGTCTCAGAAATATTCTGAATTAACGTTTATTGTAATAGAACACGTGTAGCAATTAAGAAAATGAAAACTTTTCAGGAGTCGAATGACCGAGTGCACCAGGTGTCAAATTCGTGTTTTGGTAATTGTTGAAATTTTACTGGCTGGCCCGGGCCTTGAAAACAGGAGAAATATACGGGCCGTGCCGGGCTTTAATTAAAAAAATTGAAACGGGCCGGGCCTTGAACGTGCGGGCTTGGGCCGGGCCGGGCTTTCCAAATTAAGGCCTGTGCAGACCTCTACCTGCATGTTCTCCAACACCTTTTGCTATCAGACGGGCTTCGGAATAAAAGAGGTACGATATGACGGAAACCGTGTTGCTCTCTGTTCTATAGAGTTTTTTCTATAGAGTTTTATAGAGTTTTTCGTATTGCTTATGCTTGCGCAAACTCTATTCGCCCTACGTGCTTCCGTTTTTGCACATATTCTTTGTCATGAGCTAGTGTACTAAATTTTAGTAAATTTTGGCCAGCCGTTATGCTGCTATTTCAAATCTTATGTTTGTAGCTGAACCTTTGTTCACCAGTTTATTTAGCTCGTCGACTTGGAAATCGAAAAAAAAAATTGATTGTTACTTCAAGTGTTAGAATATCCACTTGGAAAGGCTATTGCAGTGACGCTTGAAACTCGGACCACATTATTTGTTCCAGTTTTTCTATTGAGGCCGAGGAGCTACTGAAATCGTCAAAGATAGAACTACAATGATGATAAATCCTCAAATAGTGGTGTAAAAAAATTTTGAAATATAATGCGGTGACCAAAGAACTCGCACAATAACTACATTTTTAAGTTCGCAGTCCTGTCTTGTTGAAACCATCAATGTTGGTCTTCCTTCCCAGAAGAGAAAAGAAACTCATTTAGGAGTTCTACTGTTGTCACCCTATTGCTCGAGAAGATGGATCCATTATACACAGTAAAGAGATAGTTCACCATATTCTTATTTCTAAGGAACGTAAAATGACGGATCACTTTGTCCGTGTTCTTTTTTTTTTTTTTTGATTGGAGGTTTAACGACCACCGTGAGCAACTCAATGGGCTATAAGCAGTCGCCCGTCCCTAATTTAGGGTCACTGGCTCCAGGGAAGGGAGAGAGCCAGTGCCGTAAGACAAACACAACATCCATGCCTCACCGGGATTCGAACCCGGACCCCGTTCGGACGAATGATCAGAGGCCATCGCTTAGACCACTGCGCCACCGGGGCGGCTTTGTCCGTGTTCATTTCGTCCATGGTTCACTTTGTCCTCTGTTCACTTAGTCCACTGTTCATTTCGTCCTCAGAATGGATGGAATACAGTGGGAGTTACTAGGCAGAAAGAAATGGTCAGCGGACATGCGATTTGTTTTCCCTGTTTAAGTTTTTCGATTAAAACATAACGATTTGAAATGCTATTTAAAGTAAAACGGGGAACTGAACTTTGAAGAGTTTTTTGACTCTTGTGTGGTACGATGACAAACATTATGACATAAATCAAAGTTTTACAAAACCTATTAATGTATTGAAATGTAACTTGTATATTGTTTTCATATACACAGTCGAGTCACATCATTGTGACCACCTCCTACTTTTGACGTCAACAGCGCGTAGCTAATGAAAGAAGGCACGTGTCGTGAGCTGGCTTGCATCGTATATAAGGTGTGCTGTAGGAAATCTGAAAATATATCCCTCGTTGCTGATATGAATAAAAGGAGCGATTTATCAAATTTGCAAAAAGGGATGATTATCGGTTTTCGGCCCAAGGGTAGCAGTATTTCCGAAACAGCGTAGTTTGTGAACTGTTCGAGTGCTGCTGTGGTTAAAGTGTATCTTGATTAGAAAACTGACACCTTTGCGAATAACCGACGTTCAAATTGCGGAGCACCACGTGCCATTGATGTGAGAGCTGAACGTCGGCTGCTAAGTTTCGTGAGGGCTGATCGACACACTACAGTGGAGCAACTCACTGGCCGAATGAATCAGGGGTCTACCGGAAGTGTGTCTAAAACGACAGGTCAGTGAACCCTGCTGCGTATGGGGTTCCGATGCATACGGATGGTCACTACACCTATGCCAACGAAGATGCATCGGCAGAAAACTCTTACATTTGCATGGCAGTATCGGAATTGGGCCTCCGCTGATTGGTAAAGAATTGCCTTCTCCGATGAGTAACATTTTCTGCTTCATCGAACGAATGGACGCTGGCGTATAAGGCGAAAAACATCGGAGAACAAACACTCTTCAACCATTGTTGAAAGAACAGAAGCTAATCGGGGCGGCGTTATGGTCCGGAGAATGTTTTTGGCATTTCCTGGGTCCACTCATACCTGTGAAAGGCACAATGGACCGAATTCGTCATGAATCCATCCTTGCAGACCATGTACACCCTTACAGGCTGATTGTCTTCCCTGGGGCGCTTGGGATCTTCCAGCAAGACAATGCCACGTGTCACACAGCTAAAACTGTCCGAGAGTGGTTGGAAGACCACGATGAAGACTTCAAAGTACTCCCTGATTCCCCAGACTTAAACCCGATTGAACATCTGTGGGACTACCCCGATCGTGTTGTTCGCTCTGTGGATCCTCCACCACGCACCCTCTAGCAGATGTCAGATGCACTGCAGTCAGCATGGCTCTACATACCTATGAACACCTTCCAGCACCTTATTGAGTCACTCCCAGCCCGTCTAACTGCTGTCCGCTCTGCACACTGCGGTTACTCTGGACATTGGTTGGTGGTCACAATGATGTGACTCGGCCGTGTAGTTCTTAGCTTTTCAGTGTGTTTATTTTTTATTTCCATCACTAATTTTTTATAATTTTCGTATCATTAATTTTCATACGAATGAATTATAATGCTCTCTACATGTCATAGTTATTTAACGTGAAAAAATCAATAAAAGTGCAATAGTGAAAACAGTTTAGAATGATATTCACTGTGAATTTATAGTGTGAGAGAAGAAAAATAGACGCTTTTAACGTAAAGGACAAAGGGGGTCTGAAATTTTCCTCTTCAATCCAACACATTTATGGCTATTGGAATAAATTTTGTTTTATGTCATAGTGAATGACATCGTGCCACACAAAAGAGTTAAAAAGCTCTTCAAAGTTCAGTTCCTGGTTTAACTTTAAATAACATTTAAAATCGTTATATTTTTATCGAAAAACTTAGAAACAGGAAAAATTCGCATGCAAGCAATGTCCGCTGAACTTCTTTTCTGCCTAGTAGTAAAAATTCCATCAAAACATAAAATTTCCACGGCATTCCATTCATTCTTAGGACGAAATGAATGTGGACAAAGTGAACGGTGGACAAAATGAACAATGGACTGAATGAACAGCGGACAAAGTGATCAGTGGACTACATGAAGAGAACGGTGTACAAAGTTAGCCGTGGACAAAATGTTCCATGTTTCCTTATGCTGTTGCTTTGGCTGTTTACTTATCCACCTCAGTGGACCTTCATCAATTTTTCTGATACATTTACACCCATGCGAATGAAGTCAAACGTAAGGTAAAAAAATTAAAGAAATGAAAAGAAGAGAAAATTAAAAGCTTCGTTCTCTTTTGAGCTACCAAATGTTCTTTTCTTTTACTTCCTTTTTCTACCTTCTGAGTCCAGGAACAAGCTGCACCAGAATGACGATGAACGTGTTCGTGAATCCAGTTGACACATCTTGAGTCACAGGCATCAAAAATATTTTAGAATTGATTAGGTTTTGTCCTATGCGCTATTCTCGGTCGGCACACCCTACCAGACCGTACCATAAAAATATGCGCCCTGCTAGCATTTGGTTTTTAACCGTTTAAGCGACCGATGTACCTCCACAAAATGGTGCCCAAAATTTTGTGCGCTTTCCAAACAGAAATGTTCACATAGCCGCCAGGTTTTACGAAAGCTACAGCAAACAATTTCTTTCCCACTCTAATATCATCAGTACCGACTATAAACCTCTGACCGATTATAAGCACTCCTTCTAATACTTTATTCTCTGCTCCATGACTCAAGGAATGATGTGGTAGGCTTAGTCCCCTTCATACGGACATTACTAAGGGCAAAGCCAACCTGATTACACTGTTAAGATTGTAAAACGATTCACCGACATGAAATCTCTTGTTTATCAGTATTTCTCCGCGCACTAAGGGGGTGCCATGTGTCACGGACCCTACCCCCTACGGTTGACTAAAGGCGAGACAAAAGGAAACTTCCCGCGTTCCATCACGATGTACTCTTCCACCCCTACGCCTTTCTAACCTTGCCGATCACCAGACAAACGATTTCTGAATGAGTATTTTAAAACAGCAACCACGAAGAAAAGAACCACCTCATTACAATGACCGCCAAGCCATTATCTCCCCGCCTCCGGCTAACAACTCTCCCCTCCCAGTAACAGTAAATATCCTCCGTGTTAATTGTTTAGCCTCTCTGAAGCAAAACAGAAGTGACAATGACGCCGCCAAAATGCGAATATTTGTATTTGTTAGAAACGCGATCGAAATTGGGATCTTCATTTTTTAATGTGCTTACGTACGACATTTAGAATATCTATATATACATATGCTTTCATAGGTCTCAGCTCAAGCTCGAACACGGTTTTTAAACTGGAACAAAACTGCTGGCCACCCAAACTGCAACACCAAGAAAGACACGAGATAGCAAAGCCAGATTTACCGGACACATAACAACAGATACAAAGATGAAACGATTGAGCTTACAGACCCGTACAACTTGCGGAATACGCAGACATCAATAGTTCGTGTGGCTCCCATGGCTGGCAATAAGGGCCGCTACACGTCGCGGCATCGAACGAAAGAAGCTTTGGATGTGGGCTTGGGGTATGTCGGTCCAGGCTGCTTCTACACGTTGCCACAGTTAATCAGGCGTAGCCGCGAGTGGTGCTTGCCGGGCCACTCGGTTGCCGATCAGCGACCAGACGTGTTCGATGGGCGACATATCGGGAGAACAGGCGGGCCACGGCAGCAGTGACACCTGGTGGGCTGTGAAGAATTGTTGCACGATGCGTGCCTCGTGCGGGCGCGCATTGTCCTGTTGAAACGTGGCCGCTGGCAGGTCCTGCAGGTAAGGGAGGACTACAGGCTCCAAAACGTCGGAGATCTAGCGGTGGCTGTTGAGTGTACCGGGCGATGCGTACCAGAGGAATGCGGGTGTCATATCCAATTGCGCCTCAACCCATAACGCCAGGCGACGGATCGGCATGGCGATGCAAAATGCAGGCGTCATACAGTCTCTCGCCGCGGATCCGACCATCGTGGTGTTGCAGGCAGAAGCGAGATTTGTTGGAGAAGACAATGTCGTGCCATTCCGTAGTCCAGGTGCGGCGTTCAACGGCCCACTGCCGCTACACTCGCAGGTTGTGTAACGTCAATGGTAATCGGAGCAATGGGCGCCGTGCGACAAATCCCGGCTCCTGCAGACCACGTCGAACGATACGTGCTGACACAGGTTGTTGCGCAACACACCCTAATACCTGCGCTAACGTTCGTGATGTGGCGGTGCGAGCCGTCAATGCCCGCCACACAACATGCCGGTCCTCTCGTTCGGTGGTGTGCCGCGGCTGCGGCAATCGCTCATGTCGGTCCGTCCGTCCCTTCTGCACCCATCGAATCCATACTCGCCTCACTGTGGCTAGATGTCGTCCCACACGGGCGCCGATGTCTCGGTACGATAAACCGCTGTCGCGATAAGCCACTATCCGTCCTTTGTTGAACTCCGAAACGTGCTGGAATGACTGTCGTATTCTGCGACGAGGCATCAGGAAGCTTCCCACGCACAGGTCCGGCAGCACAACACACTTCCACTACTTACACCCCGCCTTCTGTGCACCCTTCGTATAGTGCTTCTCGGTGGCGTGCCGGGCGCACATGATTTGCATATGCCCTGCAATGCTAATCTTTTGCATGTCCTCTCGCGGGCGACGCATGCTGCAAATTTCACGCCAATCGGATGCTTCCTTCTTGGTGTTGCATTTCGGGTAGCCAGCAGTGTATATTATGCACTGGAAATATAGTTCCAGTAACACACTCCGTATCTTTAACTCCATTGTCAGGTTAGCCTTGCCCGGAGTGTAGGTAGAAATAAGTGACCCAAACATCCTCTGTCTCCTGTTAGGTTCGTTGCTATCGTTACAGCCCTTTTAGCAGATAATCAGTCATCTACCTAAATGAGCACTTCGAATAGCGAAGCTAAAGGGAATGCATCACTATCTGATGCGCAAATTCACTCGCTCCAGCTGCGTAAGACTCACTTCTTAGACAGCGAATGTATTCGTTAGTGGTGATTTCAATCGAGTTCGTTAAAACCGAGTTAAATCGTTCCAGCCAGTTAAAAGGTTAAAAAGTCCTTCCCGTCGGCTCTGACACGAAAACTGCATTTGGTACCTCTCCTGATTCCACCCTGCTACGAAACGAATCATATCAGCCTCATCAAAGAGGAAATTAATAGGCGAACAAAACTTTACTGGTGTGCATTTGTGGAAAAAACAGCGCTATTTTCGAAAGCAGTTTACCATTATGTCTTAAATAAAAAGGGTTCAATCAATGCATCCTTTCATTTCTTGGTTATCATTCAGGGACATGGACCTCAAGTAACAATTATATTCAGATGCTGCGGACAACCTCAAAGAAGCATGGAGAGATGCATGCTTGGTGCCAACAAAAAAGATAGGAAGAGGAGCTCGTGAATCTGAAAATGACAGGAGTGGATGACATCATGATCAAAGACCCTCAAGTGGCAATGTGCTGAACGTGTTAACTTCCAATAAGACATAAAACTTAAATATTAAATTTGGTATCAAGAGACAGAAAAAAATCCAGACGAAGACCGCGTGAAAGATGAAGATGGGTAGATGAAATTCGAAAGCATGCCGATGTGATTTGGAAATCGGAACACCTGATCTGATTTCATGATTTGTTATTACTCAACAAAATTACTGGTTATATGAATTCTTAGGATTTAAATCAGGTCTTTTTTTTTTTTCAATAAACACCGGTTTTTATTTTCAAAACTTCCAATCAGTTCCAATTGTTATTGAAATTAGTGCATCACAATGCTAAACATAAATATTCCTTAAAATAGTACTAGTGATCCGAATTGCTTGGCGTAGAATATAAATAAATGTTTCCAAGCTTTCGCACATCAACCAGATGGCTTTTTCGAGGAAGGTAGACAGCTAACTGCAAACTGGATAACGGAACACTTCAACAATTCGAAAGTGGTGACTTTTTTTTTTTTTTTTTTGATTGGAGGTTTAACGACCACCGTGAGCAACTCAAATGGGCTATAAGCAGTCGCCCGTTCCTAATTTAGGGTCACTGGTTCCAGGGAAGGGAGAGAGCCAGTGCCGTAAGACAAACACAACATCCATGCCTGACCGGGATTCGAACCCGGACCCCTTACGGACGAATGATCAGAGGCCAACGCCTTAGACCACTGCGCCACCGGGGCGGCAGTGGTGACTTGACTAGACAATAAATGAATAGGCACAGCAAACTTTTTGTTTAAGATATATGGAAACTTTGATTTATATTTTACGCCGAGAAATTCGGATCACTAGTACTATTTTAAGTGTAATTGGTGTGCAGTTCCTTGTTATAAATATTCCTGGTATGTATTTATGCCTTTGAATAGAGCGAATTTGAAATTTTTAAGTGGAGAAATGTTTTTAAAAAGTTGTCAAGCAAAACATGGTTATTCTTTTGCCACAACGGTTATTATCTTGATTTTAAAGATATTTTCAGATTGCCTATTTTACTTGTATTCAACGGAATGTATTGTTATATACTTCTTACATTTGTTTTCCATTTACTTTTTAAGTTCAAAATTTCTTTTGTTAAGGTCCAAAGCCCGTTACAGGACAAGTTCGAAAGTTCAAAATGCGTGATAAATCTAAACCTTTTCTTCATTATGAGGATTAAAATTTCTTCTTCGTAGATACCAATATCATCATCAATCATTTTCAATACACTGCTGGATGAAGGGCCCCTCCCCCAAGTCCCTTTCACAACTCCCTGTCTTCAGCATTTCTCCTCCATATCATTCCGGCATATTTTCGAATTTTATCTATCCATCTCTCACGCGGTCTTCTTCTGTGCCTTTTCCTGTCCCTTGGTATTCAGTCCTGCATTTCAGTTATCCAAGGGGGTTCTCAGTTTTTCTAGCATACGCTCCAAAGTGGTATATTATATGGCACAGAAATTCGTAAGTGGTTGTTTGTTTCAGGGTTGAACTATCGTCGTGAAGATATAAGAAGTGTGGTACATCCGTAATTTTGGGCCACTGTTTCAAGGAATGAATGTAAAGAGCCAATGCCGAAATGACGAACACTGTGTCCATGTCTTTTCCGTATTCAAACCCAAACCCTTGACCATTCGACCAGTTTGTAAATGAAATTAATCGTGACTGAAAAAAACAAACTATATTTGGTTTGAAAAGCCAATTTAAGAGACTTCTTTTCCCTTTGTATCCAGTCTGTCATACCTTACAAACTGTTATATTATATAGCATAGAAATTCGTGAGTGGGTGGTTGTATCGTGGGTTTAACTCTCCTCATGAGGCCATAAGAAGTGGTCGACCCCTAATTTAGAGCCCCTGTTCCAAGAAATGGAGAGCGACAGTGCCGAAAGGACAAACATTACGTCCGTCTTTTTCGGAATTCGATCCCGTACCCTTGACCCATTCGACCAGTTTGTAAGTGACGCTCTGATTGTAACTGGAAAGAATATATCACGGTTCAAAAAGCCATTTTAAAAGTTTATTTTCCTGAAATGCGTCTTACCTTGCGCTTGAGTACTAACCGTTGTAAATCCCGAAAAATCTTCCATGGCTCCCATTTACGAATACGATGTTTCTCGAAAACAAGATCACTGGATAGCTGATGGATCGGAAATTCAAAGTTACTGTTTTGATACATAGGCTCCACCCCGTTTTGACTATCCTCCAATCACATCATTTCAAAGGGGAGATGTTTACACTTTCAGATCAATATGGATTTGCCCCCATGTACCGGATGTTAATGCAGTCGGAAGGGAATCAAGAAAAGTGAGTGACAATGCTCATCTTTAAACTGTTTTATATTGCCACCAAACAGATCTCCTGAAGATTGTCTTTGAAACAGAAACAATTTCTTGAGAATATCTATAGAAATATTTTCTCATATCGTTTTCCATCTATATACAAGTGTCAGCTCTTGGCCCTCATTTGGTCTAACAGACATCTTGAAAGAGAAATTTAACTTAATAGTTACGTCTTACTACTACATGAGATTCCCAAGAAAATCATAAAGTGGCCTTCGAACTGGCAAGAAACCTTTATAAAAAAAATAACTTAAACTGGTTGGACTAGATCTATTACTTATAAGTTACAAATAGATTAAGCAAGAATCTTTTAGCTAAGAATTCAGGGCTCAGAACACAGTGGAATAACCCAGTTTAAGTTTAAAAGGAACCGGTTCACTGCAGGTATAATATTAAGAGAGGAACAGAGCTGGTTAATATTAGTGATGAACATTCGTTCACAACGAATGGCTCTTCACCGTGAAAGGTTCGCTTTCACCGCTGTGAATGATCATTGAATCTGCCATTACTGAGACATATACTGAAATCGCACAGAACATTTACCTTTTTCCGCCACCATGAGTTCAAAAACAAATTCCCCAAAGAAAACAGTAATTCCGAGAATTAACAAGCGCCAACTGTTATGGGGTGAGCAATCAGCTAGGAATAATGGTGAAACGTATGAATGGTGAATGGTTGAAGAGCTGAGCCCTTTTGGGCATTTTTCCAAAAAGAGCTGTGGCCTAGAAAGCCGAACACGGGATCTTTGCAATGAGAACGTAGTGACAATTTGGAAATTGTATCATTCGTTTGAATAGTCAATCGTGAATGGCTTTTGCGTGAATTACAAACGATGAATGTACTCCAAAAAGAATGATTTATGCCATCACTCGTTAATACCTTAACTAGCACTAAAATAAGCTTGGTATTCCATATTTTTCAAGCGAGGTGAACTACAAATTTGAAACTGGTACCTTCAAATTTTCTATTAAAATCTATCATTTAGTGATTTTACAATGAATAGGTTTTTGTTGACCTAAGCAAGGTTTTCATCAGCCAGTAACTGCAAGCAATCCGAGCGTTGTGTGACGTACTACAGAGGTGAAAGCATATATCAAGACGACAAATCTGCAGCGAGACATTCTGTACGCGTAGCTCAGTTGGAAGAGCGAGGGGAACACGGCTTTGAGGAGACACGGCGTAGCTCCGGAGATCGACGCCCGTTGCGCACGAACTTGTGTTTTCACAGTTGTGTCTCCCAGATATGGAATGATATAGAGGGGAGCTTTTAACTTCTCGTACTGCCATGTTTTGGCTCGAATACCTAGCACATGTTTCTCTTTCTTGCTCTGGTTCTCTCCCGTATCTGGAGATGGGCGACGCTTTAATGCTCATGGAGATCGTTGAAGAAATGAAATATTTAAATACAGTTTTCTAAAGAGTTGTACTTAATCATTCAGTAAGTATAAAAAATACAGAATTTGTGATTTTCAGTATCAACTTCACAGGGCCGTAGCTGACAGGATGCTAGAGGGGCTTCAGCTCCCTGCAAGGCAAGCAAGCCCCATGGAAAATACAGGTTGTTGTAAATCTTGAACTTTTATTTTCATTGGTTTATGAAAATGACATTTGTATTTCATTATAAGCACAAATATTTTTCCTTATCTAGTCGTACATTACCTTTTTTTAAAAAAACAAGAAAAATTGAAGTGATGCAACACAAACGATGAATAACTCCCGAGAAATTGCTTTTAAAGATAAATCAGTAGGAGCAACTGTGCTAATGATTCAATGATTCTCTACCACGTGGTGACAGGGCTTGTCGGTGTTTTAACCCAGGGAAGAGAGAAACTTTTTTCACTTTTTTTTTTTTTTTTTTTTTTTGGAGAAACGTAAAATGAAACAGAAAGAGTGGCGGTGGTGGAGTGTAGTTGGGCAGAAGGCTAAACCTCGTTCATCATTTGGTAAGTAGAAATGAAATGCTAAGCTGCTGTTTAAAAACTTCCAAGTAGTTCGTTGCCTGTAGAGATGTGCTGTCGTGGGAACATTTTAACTAAATGTATCTCTCTACGTGTTGGAAAATAGTGCTAAATGGAAATCCTTGCTCGTGCGCGAGAGAGAAAGAGCTTTCAACATCTTCTCATTCATTGTTTTACGTTCAGTAGGAGTGGTTTTACGATACTTTGGCTGGAGAAAATAGTTTTTTTAGCGGGTTCTGGTGCTTTTGCGTTTTAAGCAGGAAGGTGATATGGCTGTTGACCACGGTAAGAAGTGACTAACACCCAGCACCAGCGAAGAAAAACACGCGATTAAAGATGGAGAAAAAATTGGAAGTAAAAAAGAAGAGTAGAAAAAGTTGAAGTATGACATCAGTAAATTCCAGATGCCATTGCGTGGATCCACGGAAAGAGCCCAGAACACTAAACTGAAAAAAATCACCCTGGTTAGGAGTTATTTTGGCACCAGCAATGAAGAAAGGGCAGCTCAACCACCATCAAACAAATTCAAAGAATGTGATTTATTTTTTATATTTCAAGACAGTTCTGTTTCCTCTTTTCATTTCATATTTTGTATTTTATCTAATTGTTTTTACTTTTTGGTATAATTATTCCCTAATTAAATAAATTAACAAAAAGCGGTTAAAAACAAAGCAGAACTTGTATCATAGGGCCCCCAGATGATCCCCCGTTTCTGGAGCCTAGGTACAGCACTGCTTCATCATTATCAACAAATGTCAATACAGTGTTTAACGGCTTCTGTAGCAAATGGACCAGGCGTTGTCCGGTTTTAACAAAATATGCATGAATCAGCCTCTTTGCAAGCGCTTTCCGAGTTTTCTTAAAATTATAACTAGGATATATTGCACAGAAACATCGAATTGCAATGTTTCAGTAATCAAAAGAAAATAACTTTAAAAAATAAAAAAATCAATACTTGTGCCCCGGCATAATTGACTGAAATCAGCAGTTTTTATTGACTCTAAAATAGGAAATTTGAAATATCTACATTTTTCTATCGTGTTGTGATCAATGTAATGTGCAATTCTTCCGAAACCCAAGAGAGTCCCTGAAGAGCCACTTGATCAATGGCATTTAGTGTTCTTCCATTTGGAGTAAGGTTCTTCCGAAACGCGTGATTATCCCTGAAGAGACACTTGGTTAATGACGTTGAGTGTTCTTCCATTTGGAGTAAGGTTCTTCCGAAACGCGTGATTATCCCTGAAGAGACACTTGGTTAATCACGTTGAGTGTTCTTCCATTTGGAGCAAAGGTTCCTCTGAGATGCCAGATTATTCCTGAAGAGCCACTTGGTCAGTGACGTTGAGTGTTCTTTTAATTGTAGCAAAGGTGAAGTGGTTTTCGTTTCCGCCAACTCTGGAGCAACAAACATCGAACTGGCCTTTATAGCTCATAGTAACACAAAGACAGGCAGCTGCTGCCTGTCTTTGTGTTACTATGAGCTACAAAACAACTGAGGCCGATAGAAACAACTGCTGCGGAAGGATGAACGCAACACTTCGGAAGTCTAGTACAGTAGACAGCAAAATCAAATTTTAAATTGTAAATTGCGCGCGTTGTGCAAAATTTGAAACAATGAGTAAAACAACCTAATCAAAATCTTCTCTTAGAAATAACTTGAAACTATCTGTAGTGTTTGGCATCTCACGAAGAGCCGAGGTCAAAAACGTAAACATACCTACTGGCAACTGCGGTAAATATATACAGGGAACCCTTCGGAAGTGCACCACAAAAGTTTTGGCACAACCTAGTAATGTCGTTTCTGTTCTCCCGTAGGTGCTGTCCCTCATAGAGATATTACATAGCCTCCCTAGATAAAGCCACTCGCTCATATATGAAAGGTTTTTACATATAATTTGCTACGCCACTTACAAAGCTTATTTTTGTAATAGCTTCTAACACGGTTCCCGTAATTTTTTTTTTTTTTTTTTTTTAATGGAGGTTTAACGACCACCGTGAGCGACTCAATGGGCTATAAGCAGTCGCCCGTCCCTAATTTAGGGTCACTGGCTCCAGGGAAGGGAGAGAGCTAGTGCCGTAAGACAAACACAACATCCATGCCTGACCGGGATTCGAACCCGGACCCCGTTCGGACGAATAATCAGAGGCCATCGCTTAGATAACTGCGCCACCGGGGCGGCTCCCGTAGTTTATGCAACAGTGACATGAAATATTGTTGTGTATATACAAAGTATAATTAAATGTTATTACGCAACGGTGTAGGAAAATAGTATTGCGCAAAAGGGAAATGAAGTATTGTTGCGTGTGCTTTTGTCACATTAAATCAGAAGATCATGTTTTAACAATGGTTGAAAGCTTTAAAACCTAATTAAATTATTTAAAATTTTCCAAATTTGAAATTAAAAGAAAGGGGGAGGGAGGCTCCGAGGTATAACACACTAATATATCTCTGCAGGTTTCTGCCAAATTTTAAACTTCTACGTCTAGGAGTTTCTTCTGCAGGCGACTGACGGACAAACAAACACAGTACTATTAATATTACAGATGGCTTATATGGCTTATGACAAAATTTTCAATATGCAAGACTATAAATAAAATGTATCCAATAAATAATCTAAGAAACACTTCGTGGTAGGCGCAGTGGTCTAAGCGCTGGCTTCTGGCCATTCATCCCAGATGGGTCCGGGTTCAAATCCCGGTGAGGCATGGATGTTGTGATTGTCTTATAACACCGGCTCTGTCCCTTCCCTGGAACCAGTGGCCCTAAATTAGGGACGGCCGAATGCTTATAGCCCACTGAGTTGCTCACGGTGAGCGTTAAACTCCTAATACAAAAAACAAACAAAGAAAAAAAAACACATCAGGACGTAGCTACAGGGAGGGCGGTTACCGACCCGGAATGGTGATACTCTAGTCGTAAATTCATGTTCTGAGGGGGCGTAAAAGGTGGAAATGTACGACGTGTGATTAAATTTACTGAAAATTGTAGTTCAAAAAGGAGGTTGTACATTTCAGTATTTCTCCTCCCCCCCCCTTTTTTTTTATGAAGATTTTAATTAACTACATAAGTATTCTGTTCAGCTAACCATAGTAAAGAGTAACGAGTAACCTATACTGTGAGGTGTGAACGGAATTGTCCCAAACAGAGGATGAAATCATATAAAACAATATGCGCGGATACCCCCAACTTTCGTATCTTTCTGAGCACGCCGTAGGGATAAAGAGCTAATTAGCTCATGAATAAAATACGGGCTTACACCGTATAATACAAGTTTTAAGATGACAATCCGGTTTTTTTTTTTTTGGTGTAAATATGACAGGGATGGTAAGTCAGATAGATGGTTATATTCATATTAATCGGAAACTTGAGACTTGGTCGCTCTGGGTGGTGTAGTGGTTTAGCATACTCGGTCGCTGTCTGGGAGATGCGGTTTCGATTCGCGCTCCAGGGCGACGAAATTTTCAAGATTTCTGATATTAACTGACTTACCATCTAATTAGCTATTTTGTGCTCTGTCGCAGAAAGCTGCCCTGGGTGTTTAACCTTGAACACATTTTTTCAAAGCCTAACCCCGAAAGCATCTTTATATTGTTCGCTCGCTGCCTAATACTCACTCATTCTGTGCTGAGTTTTTTATTTATTTATTTATTTTGCTTAGTTTTCGCATTAAAATACACAGCATAGTTATATTGTCGGGACAATTAGGGATTATTGAAACAACTTGGAAGAGGGAAAAGGCCATTAGGCCTGACATAGCCCTTTTCTTCCTGAAGGAAAAGTTACAAAAAACATTTAACAAAAGACAAACCAACCTGCGACGACATTTAAACATATAGAAAGAACTAATTTTAGTTATCCTCCCCCATCTCCCCCACCTCCGTAGTCCGCCGCCCCACTATTCAGCCGCCCCTTATTTTTTTTCCGTGCTAAAACAGTCCAACTGGCAATAGTTTGCTGTGTTACAATATGAAAAGTCAAGCAACATTCACGAGATCTCCATCTATTTCTAATGTTACACTAATTTGATCTATGAGTTACAGTAGTTTCGATTTCACGAGATCTCCATCTATTTCCAATATTACACTAATTTGTTCTATGAGTTACAGTAGTTTCGAATTCACGAGATCTCCATCTATTTCCAATATTACTCTAATTTGATCTATGAGTTACAGTAGTTTCGAATTCACGAGATCTCCATCTATTTCCATTATTACACTAATCTGATCTATGAGTTACAGTAGTTTCGAATTCACGAGATCTCCATCTACTTCCAATATTACATTAATTTGATCTATGAGTTACAGTAGTTTCGAATTCACGAGATCTCCATCTATTTCCAATATTACTCTAATTTGATCTATGAGTTACAGTAGTTTCGAATTAGAATCATACCCTCCTAGATTCGGACAACTCAACCAGAGATCATAGATTATTAGTATAGACTATCATAACGTGTTGTTTGACATTTTCCGTGTTTTCCTCAAAATTATTGTTAGTTTAGATTTTTTCCATGAGATATAGTTTTAGTTTTTTATTGAATAGCTTAATATTATTTATAGATTTTAGGTCAACGGGCAATGAGTTGAATAGTTTGGGACCAGAATAATTTATATTCGTCTTAGCCGATTCTGCCTGCGGAAACATTGGAACAAGTTTTGTCCTGTTTCTAGTTTCATGTTGGTGTGTACGGATATTTAATGATATTAAATTATGATAGATATTATTTTTGATTCTTTTTAACATCATTTTACCCAGATTATAATCATACTAGGTGAAAGCCCGTCAGTAATAACGGGGGAAAATAAAATTTATGATAATTATTTACATTTATTTATTGTGTTTTTGAGTTCCACGTCAACAGATGGCGACGTTGGCTCACAGCTTTTCTGAAAATTTCCCGAGCAGTCGATTATAGAATTTGATACGACGGGCTGTCTCTTTGTTATGTGTTTTGTATAAAACCTTTACTCCCTATTTCGTCAACACTTCCTGGTACACAACATTTTTCGTATACACTGACTGTGAACATTGTATCAATTTCCCCTGGCCGCCCCGGTGGCGCAGTGGTCTAAGCGATGGCCTCTGATCATTCGTCCGAAAGGGGTCCGGGTTCGAATTCCGGTGAGGCATGGATGTTGTGTTTGCCTTACGGCACTGACTCTCTCCCTTCACTGGAACCAGTGACTCTAAATTAGGGACGGGCGACTGCTTATAGCCCATTGAGTTGCTCACGGTGGTCGTTAAACCTCCAATCAAAAAAAAAAAGAAAAAAAAAATTTCCCCTGCTCATTTCCGTGAACTATTTTTATCTTGACGTCGTCAGATCGTCGTACTCTTAATGTTGCCACATACAGATGGCTAAACACTGGTTCAGGTAGTGAACCAAAATTTCTGATGTAAAGTTTCCGTATCTCTAAAGAGTTGACCGTGTGACATAACGCATTTCTGGCGTCATGTGAGAATGATTTGGATTAGATGACGTCACATCAGAAGCTGTGTTCTTAATTGCTATGACAACAAAACAAAGTGATTTTCCCCTTGATCTGTGCGCTAAGCGTGACGTTACAAACATTTGTTTCTCGGTTGTTGCTATGACGACTTAAAAAGGGGCACGGAGGAGGAGGACTCTAGCAAATTATATATTATATAGGATAGTTGTTTTACGGTAAGAATATTGTAATCATTCCGGTTTACTTTAGTCCGTTTTCACTCTTTATTTCTGCGGCGTGTTGTGTTATCGGCGTTCACATAACTTTTACAATTTGCTTGATATTTACAACAGTTGGCTCTTGGGTATTTACCTAGTTTTAAGATTTTCAGTAAAATTATGTGAAAAACTGGAAATTAAGATCATAATACTTTCCTGTAATGGAGGTGGGAAATATTTTTTTTTTTTTTTTTTTTTATTGGAGGTTTAACGACCACCGTGAGCAACTCAATGGGCTATAAGCAGTCGCCCGTCCCTAATTTAGGGTCACTGGTTCCAGGGAAAGGAGAGAGCCAGTGCCGTAAGACAAACACAACATCCATGCCCGACCGGGATTCGAACCCGGACCCCTTACGGACGAATGATCGGAGGCCAGCGCCTTAGACCACTGCGCCACCGGGGCGGCGGAAATATTACGGTGGATCCACCTAAAATCTTTGCCTTGTATTTCCAATGGGCAAACTTCTGTAGCCATTTTCTTCACAGTTAATGCGTTCCCAAAGATGAAAATTTGAACATCGAGTAAAATAACTTCATATTATAGCCTAGTATACTTAATATTTTCTAAAACTTAACCATAATTAAGCAATCCAACATTTGCTTGTCTACTGACGTCATCAATGTACAGGTGGCGCCATCTATTTTCTGGTCTCAACACCACCAAAGGAAAAAGTTATTGAATTTTAATATAATTATGGTTAAGTTTTAGAAAATATTAAGTATACAAAGCTATGATATCAAGTTATTTTTATCTATGTTCAGATTTTCATTCTCGAGAACGCATTAATTTTGAAGAAAATGGCTACATAAGTTTGCCCCTTGGAAATACAAGTCAAAGATTTTTGGTGGATCCACCTTAAAAAATGGATCTATTTGAGTGGAAGTGAGACACTTTCGAACGAGGGTCATTTCGAGCCTCGTCCTCCCAAATAAGAAGAGCTTGTTCCGAGGTTGCTTCGTGTGCACTGTTTGCATACAAAGCCACCCGGGAGCAAGCTTTTCTGTATAACACAGAGTTATGCTGAGAAAATGCGTATTTGTGTTTGAATTAATAGTTTCAGTTCTGGAAGGCCGATTGATTTTTTCGTGTGTGTGTGTGTGTGTGTGTGTGTGTGTGTGTGTGTGTGTGTGTGTGTGTGTGTGTGTGTGTCTTGTATTAGTCGCCATTCAATCTGTTTGTGAATTTTGAATATCAGTGAATATACCAGTGGCGCCGGCGTCGCCAAGTTACTGCAGGGGGACAGGAGTGAAGAGGTTGGACGTGAAAGGAGCACATTTCTTCCACTGTCAGGAGAAAAATAACAAAAAAAAAGAGGGGGGGGGAGATTGACTACGTAATTTGACGTATATTCAGGGTAAAAAATAAGTGGTGTGAGTTCACGGAACATTTCTGAAAATAACGTGCAACAAAGATATCAGTGAGTGTTTACCTTTCAACGAAAATTTCCGTTTTTTAAAGTTCCCGATTTTTCTTTTAGACAGAAATTTCGCAAAATAGAATACTCTCAATTTTTCAGCCCCTTACGCCAGAGAATCCTTTCGGGCCGGTAGTGGGGATCGAACTGAGGTTTCTGATTTAGTCATTTTATTTTCTGTTGGAGTTTTTTTGTTTGTTTATTTGTTTTTTGTTTTGAATGCGCTTGCCTCATACCTCACACTTGAAAAACGAATTACCACTAATCTTCAGGACGCTGGAGTATACGCAATCCCTCTTGAGTACCCTGAGGGCTCAATCAAGCAGTACATTGGCATAACAAAACGCTCGCTCAAAGTACGACTCCAGGAGCACAAACGTGACGTAATGTACGGAACACTCACAATGGCAATAGCGAGAGAGATCAAGAACCATGCCGCCACACCTAGGTGGTAGGATATCCGAAAAGTGGCCCCATACACAACGGCTAAAGCCATAACCTATAGAGAGACAATAGAAATCCTGTCTAACCCCGACGTCTGTAATGTAGACACCTCTATAGAGTTACCTTACGTCTGGCACTCGATCCTGGGAATCCCGAAATACCAAATCATGCATCAAATATCACATGCGCATGATAATGTCATTATTTAAGCAGTTTTATTTTGTTCTATTTTTAAATTTTGAAAATTCTTTGTATTTCTAACTTAGTGTTTACATTTAGCTTTGCATCCTGAAGAAGCCACCAGTGAGTAGCGAAAGCTTGCTTTTGCGCTGTAGTTTGTATCTTACGATATTAAACGGATTTCAACAATTTTCTCTTATTGATTTCGGCATATTCTACCCGATTATAATTTATTTTGACGTTTGTAGTAATTTTATTTTTTCTGTAGGCGGACTTATCGCAAATTAAGTATTTTTTTTTATCGTGATTTTTTTTTTTTTGATTGGAGGTTTTAACGACCACCGTGAGCAACTCAATGGGCTATAAGCAGTCGCCCGTCCCTAATTTAGGGTCACTGGTTCCAGGGAAGGGAGAGAGCCAGTGCCGTAAGACAAACACAACATCCATGCCTCACCGGGATTCGAACCCGGACCCCGTTCGGACGAATGATCAGAGGCCATCGCTTAGACCACTGCGCCACCGGGGCGGCCGTGATTTTTCAAAGCAACAGAATGCTTTGGAACTTGAAATCTCTTTTTTAACTGACAATAATTATCAATTATCTTTAAGAAAAGATGAAATGTAATGTTTTATGGCATTATTTCACAAAACATCTTAATATAAAATTTACTCTTGATATAGCTTTTGTCTTAAGGACTACACAAACTGATACATAGACATAGCACAAATCACCAGTACAATAATTTGAGTACCCGGTTTTTTACGGTAATACAATATACAGGGTGATCACCTGTATAATGGCTGGTGAACAAAATGGGGTAGAGGAGAAGATATATCCTGTGCCACAATAAACACAATTCATGCGATATGCTATCCACAATATATATCCGATCTCGCTACAGAACTTAAAACAGATTCTTCGATAGACTATGGAAATTTAACAATTTATCAAACCTAAAATATCTCCAAGCGGATACGGTAAAAGTGAGAACGTAGTTTTTCCGTTAAGGTGGATCCATCTAAAATCTTTGTCTTGTATTTCCAATGGCAAACTTCTGTAAACATTTTCTTCACAATTAATTCGTTCCCAAGAATGAAAATTTGAATATCGATAAAAATAACTTCATATTATAGCCTAGTATACTTAATATTTTCTAAATCTCAACCATAGTTATATTAAAAACCAATAACTTTTTCTTTGGTATTGTTGAGACCAGAAAATAGATGGCGCGACTTGTACATTGATGACGTCATTAGACAAAAAAATTTGGGATTGCTTAATTATGGTTAAATGTTAGAAAATAATAAGTATACTAGGCTATAACATTAAGTTATTTTTATCGATGTTCAAATTTTCATCCTTGGGTATGCATTAATTGTGAAGAAAATGGCTACAGAAGTTTGCCCATTGGAAATACAAGGCAAAGATTTTAGATGGAGGTCTTTCGGTGGATCCACCTTAATATACAAAAGGAATTGCGGAAAGGTGTCTGAAAAATCATGATTTACTGTTATCACGTCTTATAAACGGTAATTTACCATCAATACAAGAAATGAATTGAGGAAAAGTTTCTGAAAATTCAGGATTTTTCTGGCGTAGGAAAAATCCGTAAAATTCAGGGTTTTTTTCCGTCATTTCGCGGAAAAGGTTGTATGAGAAATATACTTCGTTAATTTAGGAAATAAATCAGGGAAAACGGCTCGTAAACTTCAGAACTTTTTTTTTTTTTTTGCAGTGTTTTCAAACGCAATAGTAATTGCATATCAGCAAATGAACAAGAAAACAGAAATATTATTTTTCCGAATATTAATGTTTTTAAAAATGAAATTCAGCTGTGATTTTATAAAGAAAAGTCCAGAGAGATTTTATTCCCATACGTTTTTTAAAAATATGAGAAAATAGCGCGGTCACTTAAACAAAAGACAAGAAGCGCAAAAAATAAATAGGTAAATAAAGGTGCTAGAAACTATACGTTTCTGTACTTTTATTTTTTATTTTATTCTTGCTAATTGTTTTAAGCATTTACCACAAATCACGAGAACATATCAAACACAATACGGGGTTGGCAATAAAGTTTCTTATCAAATGTGCAATTGACGAATGCGGTCGTCAAAGGTATAACTGTGGATTATTTTGGAACAAGTTAGTAAAATCATGCAATGCATTGATTATGATACGCTTTCCAACATACCAGAAATCATTACGGAAGTTATGAGGATAATGGCTGTGGAATAAATCTCGCTCCTGTGTCCTGACCTTTGACCCCATTTCGATGATATTAAACAGAACCGGTTAAGTATACCTCCGGAACAACATACTAAAGTTTTGTCGCAATAGAAGCAGTTTTAGTCAAGTTATGAAGATAATGGCTGTGGAATAAATCTCGCTCCTGTGTCCTGAACTTTGACCCCATTTCGAACATATTCAACAGAACAGGTTCAGTGTACCTCCGGAACAACATACTAAGTTTTGTCGTAATCGAAGCATTTTTACATATAAGTTATGACGCATGTAAGAAGTGGAATGGATCCCGCTCCTATATCCTGACCTTTGACCCCACTTCGCCCAATTTCCATAGGGTTCGTCCCCACGTGGTTCCCTACCACATACTAAAATTTGATCGAAATGGAACCATTTTTCCGCGAGTTATCGTGCGGACAGACGGAAAAAGCTGTAGCATATACGCTTCTTCAACCTACGGTTGGAAAGCGTAAAAAAAGGACAGCACACGATAATGTGAATAACACGGAAAAACATTTTTTCTCTACAGAAATATTTCAACTCACGCATTTGGATAATGCGTGACACACACACACACACACAAGTCGAAAAATATTGGGTGGGCACTGCCCCAGTAAAATCATATGGGGGCAACATTCACCTTGCCCTCCCTCCCTCTACCCAAGTCGGCGCCTATGGAATAAAAAACGGTATGTCGTCTGAAAGTAAACCTCCATTAAGTCAGTTTAGTACATAAGACGTAATCTGCTAATAAACACATTACCGGCTTTTGGCAAATGGCGGCTTGAATTTTTTTTGCGAATCCTCCATTACTATAGCCCTCTTGGTTCATTCACAACCTGCTTTGTTGTACCTTGGCATCATCTGAGAAAAACCAGGTCGATATCTTTTCATTTCATGGCATGAACGGCGTAGAAACTTTCAAAAGACAGGAGAGGAAGACAAGGAGGGAACGTGGGGAAAGAGAGCGGGGAGGGAATACTTTTACGTTGTTAGTAACTGTGTGTTTCACACCTAGATAATGGTCTATTCGTGGTAGGAGGTGCAGTAGTTTCTGACAAAGTTCGTGTTTGGAGGGAGACAGAGCAGAGTTTGAGGTATAGTCGCGATGGACGTAAGGTATTTGCCGAAAGTCTCGCGATAATTTAATGTAGCTGGGAGTGACTGGAAAGCTTTCGTCAGATGGGTGCTATGTCAACAAGTGATTTGATCTCGTTCTCCCCGATTTAAGCCCATCTCCAGCTTTGCGTGTGTGCGTGTGTGTGTGTGCTCTGCCGACAACGTGACAGACAACCAATTAAATTATCTCGCGAGCATCAGTCACTTTCCATGCAGCACGCCTTCACCTTTTTTTTTCTCTTTCTAACGCTCTCTTTATCTTCCACAAATCAGCAGAAGCTCCACTGACCACAGTTTTCTTGCGCATCGGCATTAGTACTTAACGAGGAAGGAAGTGTTTGGAATAAAATCTCAAAAATGAACATCGGCCGCCCTCGGTGGCGCAGTGGTCTAAGCGCTGTCTTATGACCATACTTTCGGGAAGGGTCCGAGTTCGAATCCCGGTGAGGCATGGATGTTGTTTTTGTCTTACGCCACTGGCTCTCTCCATTCCCTGGAGTCAGTGACCCTAAATGAGGGACGGGTGACTGCTCATAGCCCATTGAGTTGCTCACGATTGTCGTTAAACTTTATATAAAGAAATAATAAAGGAACATCTCAGTGTTTCAGCTAGTTCCATCCTTCGAGAAATATGTTTTTATTCTTCACGTTAGTTCCTGTTCTATCCTAAGCGATCACCACACAAAAAAAGCTTCTATGAATAGTGAAATTCCCCGTATGATCACTGTTAATTTATTTCATTGCGTAGAAGTGCGGACTGAGATATTGGAATGAAGAGAGGTTTGTATTGCAGCATTTTTCTTCCTTAGATGCCAGTAAGTTTCTTTGTAATGTACTGCTTGACAAGACGTAGATGGTATTACTGACGTACGTGAAAACAGGAATTTGTCGCTGACAGTGATCGAAACCGCGTCTCCTCGCTCCGGAGTGTCTCACCGACTAAGTTACACCGACGGAATGTATCACTGCAGACTTTGTCGTCTTCACACGTGTTTCACATAATTAGTATGTCATACCATCTCCGTCTTATTTTTTTTTTTTTTTCTGTTTGAAGCGAAGAAGGAACCTTTTCATTAATTCTAGACGATGTGTTGAACGAACATCACACATTTTTCGAAGAACCCAACGGCCAGAAGATCCATTTTTACGTTCGGGTGCCAATGTGAAAACAAGAGAGTTCGTCGGTGACCCATATCGAAACCGGGTCTTCTCGCTCCAGAGTTAGGTGACGTGTATCAAATTCGCATTTCCTCGCTCCAGAGTGAGGTAAGGCAGTATCGAAACCGCGTCTCCTCGCTCTGGAGTGATGTATTGAATTCGCGTCTCCTCGCTCCAGAGTGAGGTATCGAAACCACGTCTCCTCCCTCCGGAATGAGATATCGAATGCGCGTCACTTCGCTCCGAAGTGAGATATCGAATGCACGTCTCCTCGCTCCAGAGTGAGGTATCGAAACTGCGTCTCCTCTCTCCGGAGTGAGATATCGAATGTGCGTCTCCTCGCTCCGGAGTGAGATATCGAATGTGCGTCTCCTCGCTCCATAGTGAGGTATCGAAATCGCGTCTCCTTGCTCCAGAGTGAGGTATCGAATGCGCGTCTCTTCGCTCCAAAGTAAGATATCGAATGCGCGACTCCTCGCTCCAGAGTGAGGTATCGAAACCGCGTCGTCTCGCTCCGGAGTGAGATATCGAATGCGCGTCTCCTCGCTCCAGAGTGAGGTATCGAAATCGTGTCTCCTCGCTTCAAAGTGAGGTATCGAAACCGCGTCTCCTCTCTCCGGAGTGAGATATGGAATGCGCGTCTCCTCGCTCCAGAGTGAGGTATCGAAATCGCGTCTCCTCGCTCCAGAGTGAGGTATCGAAATCGCTTCTCCTTGCTCCAGAGTGAGGTATCGAAACCGCGTCTTCTCGCTCCAGAATACGGTATCTAAACCGCGTCTCCACGCTCCGGAGTGAGATATCGAAACCGGGTCTCCTCGCTCCGGAGTGAGATATCGAATCCGGGTCTCCTCGCTCCAGGGTGAGGAATCGAAACTGCGTCTCCTCGCTCCAGGGTGAGGAATCGAAACCGCGTCTCCTCGCTCCAGGGTGAGGAATCGAAACCGCGTCTCCTCGCTCCGGGGTGAGGAATCGAAACCACGTCTCCTCGTTCCGGAGTGAGGTATCAAATGCGCGTCTCCTCGCTCCGGAGTAAGGCGCCGCAGTATCAAAACTGCGTCTCCTCGCTCCTGAGTGAGGCATCGAAACCGCGTCTCCTCGCTCCGGAGTAAGGCGACGCAGTGTCAAAACTGCGTCTCCTCGCTCCTGGGTGAGGAATCGAAACCGCGTCTCCTCGCTCCATGGTGATGAATCGAAACCACGTCTCCTCGTTCCGGAGTGAGGTATCAAATGCGCGTCTCCTCGCTCCGGAGTAAGGAGCCGCAGTATCAAAACTGCGTCTCCTCGCTCCTGAGTGAGGCATCGAAACCGCGTCTCCTCGCTCCTGAGTGAGGCATCGAAACCGCGTCTCCTCGCTCTGGAGTGAGGTATCGAAATCACGTCTCCTAGCTCCAGGGTGAGGTGACGCACTATTAAAACCACTTCTCCTCGCTCAGGAGTGATGTGACGCAGTATCGAATCCTCGCTCCGGAGTGAGTTGCTCTAACGGACTGAGCTACACGGACGGAATATATCGCAGCTGGTTTTGTCGTCTCGACACGTGTTTCACACTCCTGGAGTACATCACAGGTGATGCATGAGTCAAATCAACAATGGGAGAACGATAAGCAGGCTGGCGTAGTTCAGTTGGGAGAACAGTCGCACCGGATTAGGCAGACGTGGGCCGAACTTCACCACTGGCAAGAAAGGTTGTACACCGTCTAACAATAAAGTTTCAGAACAACTGCGGTTATGAGGAAAGTTTAATGCACTGAGTCTAACTATAGTTATGGTTCTTCAAAGTAGTCCCCCCTTATCGATGCACCATTTTGATTACTCAACTAGATATGTGAAACACTTTTTGAATTAATTTACCAGAGCACTGTTCATTTCCGCGGTAACGGTTTTCTTGATGTCCTAAACAGTCATCAAACAATTTCCCTCTGGAAAGCAGGAAGTAGTCGGTGGCAGCTTAGTCCGGGGAATACGGCGGATGGTTGAGCTTGGGTGCTCCAGACTTGGCGAGGAACTGTGTCATCCACTGTGCCGAGTGGGCAGGCGCTTTGTCACTGAGAAGGAACCAACTTCCACGTGCTCGCAGGTGATGCCTTACACGATAAATTATCTTCCGTGGGTGATCAAGAACTTGCAGGTAGAAGGCACTGGTGATTGTTGTGCCCTGCGGAAGCCATTCCCTGTGAATGATGCCGCTGCTGTCAAAAAACGTGATCAGCATTCCCCGATTTTCGACTTCTGCGGGCGAACATTCTTGGATCTCGGTGATCTTGATGCCCTCCACTCCATGCTTTGCCTCTTTGATGCTGGATCGTGTTGAAAGCATCACATCTCATCACCTGTCACAATGAGGTCTAGCATCGAAGGGTCTGATTCCTCGGCCGCAATGAACGCCTTGCAGCTTTCTACTCTTTGCACTTTCTGTTCTTCAGTCAAACTGCGTGACACAAACCTTGCGTAAATCTGCCTTTTCCCGAGATCTTCCATTAGAATCAGCCATATTGTTTCACGGTTGATATGGTGTTCGTACCGTCATTCGACGCTCTGACTGCACCAGAGCGCGAACTTTCTCCACCATTTCCTCAGAACGGCTGGTTGACGGTCTTCCAATCCTTGGGTCATCCCCAAAGTCTTCCCTTCCCTCGCGAAAGTGAGCCTACCTTTCAAAAACGCAAATACGGGATAGATCCCGTAAACAGTTTTGATCATTTCGAAGGTCTCCGTTGTTGACTTCCAGGACTTGCAGGGAAACTTGATGTTTACTCTCTGCTCTCCGTTCAAATCCATGACAATGGTCTTTGGGGTACGTTCTATTAATGGTCTTCAGAAAGGACAGGCCTGAGCTTTCTTGCATCTTCATGTGTTCTGCAAGAGAGAGAAAACAGAGTAACAATTTGACCCACAGAACATATTTATACCATCAAACAGAGGTCATCACTCTTTCCACGTTTAGAAGTCAGTCATGGAAAAATTCTCATTGGCCGCCACCAGGAATCAAACCCAGGGTCTTCCAGTTACGCGCCGGATATTCATTCGCCTTCTAATTATTTCTTCAGTTGCTGCTTACCATCTTTGGTGAATTCCCAGCATTGTGCGGGGCTCCAAGAAGCAACCTGCCAAATTGGCTTGGCAGTTAGCGTGTGTGAGTCTGTCGAAATTCGAGGCCGCGCTGGATATGCTTCCCCTGCACCACAGCGATCTCGAATTCCTCCGGACTCACACCCACTCACTGCCAAGCCAATTTGGCAGGTCGCTTCTTGGAGCCCCACACAATGCTAGGGATTCACCAAAGATGGTAAGCAGCAACGAAACAAATAATTAGAAGCCGAATGAATACCATCTTTGGTGAATCCCTAGGATTGTGTGGGGCTCCAAGAAGCGACCTGCCAAATTGGCTTGGCAGTTAGTGTGTGTGAGTCTGGAGGAATTCGAGACCGCTGTGGTGTAGTGGAAGAGTAGATAGAAATGGCGGGTCCGAGAGCAAGGATGCATCCTTCTAGAAGAATGATGGGGGCGTGGCCTAGCGCAGAAGAATGGGGGTGTGGCTTGCGGCAGAAGGATGTGGGGGAGTGGCTTGCGGCTGGAGGATGTGGGGGCGTGACAGGTGGCGCTAGTGTGTTGGGTCGATGCTGATGTGCTGCCCCTAGCGGTGCTTTTTGGAACTTTCGATGGATCTTTGAGGGATGGCAACGACCACGTGGGGAAAAGGGGATGTCAACTCGATGTGCTGCCTCCTAGCGGTGCTTTTTGGAACTTTCGATGGATTTTTTATTTTTAAGGGATGGCAACTACCGAGTGGGGGAAAGGGGATATGTACCCGATGTTTTGCCCCCTAGCGGTGCTTCTTGGAACTTTATTATTTTCTTGGGAGATTTATTGAACTTTTTGGGGAAAAGAAGTCTTTCCCATATTTTTTGTTTCCTCGAATTTGATTTATTAAACTTATATTTTTTAGGAATTCCCTGAGGTGTTAGGAATTTTTACAGACGTTGCATTATTTTTCTAATTCTTATATTTGTTCTCCCTCCAATTTTAATTTAGACGAGGAAATGCTTTGTTTGAAAAGATTTCGTTCCTGTTGATTCATGTTCCGCTATCTTTTGTCCGCCATTTTAGTTTCACTACGTTGTCATTTTGTGTGCCACGTGTTTTGGGATGAGTCACCATTTTCTCTTTGTCTTAGACCATACCATTTTGTATGCCACGTGTTTTGGGACGAGTCCCTATGATAGGTGACACCACCGTGCTAGCAGACAAAACCATGACGTCAGCCAACGCCATTTTCTCCTCCACGGAGTCGACGCTAAGCTTTGCTTGTGAACAGATGGAAGGAATTAAAAATGGGGTAAGAGGAGGGAGGATTTGACGTCATTTGAGATTCTGTTAGACACATTAAGCTCCAAGACTTAATTGTTTTCAATAACTTGATCATTTTGCAACGAATTTATTCCTTATTTTTTTCCCCATAATTTCCCATTTTATATCCACAATATTTCAACATAACGATTTTTTTTTCTTTGAGGAGACTTCACGCATTTTCAACGGACGTACCAACATAAAGACGTTTTCCAAAATTTTGTGCTGCAGACATAAACTTAAAACACGATTGTATATTAATGTATTTACGTGTTCATGGCATTTCCTGTTACATTTTTTAACGTTGTGCCTTTTTCCACCGTACAAAGCCACAATTTGTTATACATAGTTAAAATGTTTTTTTTATTTCTTCATGATTAATCAGTGAAATGTACCTTTTAATGCATTATCTTAATCTTTTTTTTCTAAATGCTTGCGTACTCGTTAAACTTCTCGATGTACCAACATTATTTTATTTTCTAACTTTTCAAACTAACAACTACTTTTATCGAGGCTTTATATTTTCTGATTCAAACAAGCAAACGTTTCTTCATTATTATTTCTTTTTCCTATGCAAACAACTTTTTTTACTTGCTTTTAATGTGTGACTTTATCGGGTTTTCTATATAGCTGTTTCATGTTTGTGCAAGAAATATACATATCTATAGCAGCTAGCTATACATAACATTCGTTCGTAACAGTATCTTTGTTTTCCAGATTTAAACCAACATACGCTTCTTAACGACTTGATATCTGTTTTCTGGAGAACTTTTCTTTTTCCTTCATTTAATTTTATTTCAGACCATGAGACGAGGAAATGCTTCTTTAGAAACGATTTCGTTCCGGTTCGCAGTAACTATTGGACTTTGACAAAAATTTTGGGAAATCAAGCGGAAATGTAGACATGTTAATTCTGAGTTTCGCCCTTCCAATATTTTTTCTAGTCGTAATGTTTTCGTGTACTATGTATTCCATCTATTTTTTTTTTATAACTTTTGCGCTATTTCTTCATGTATTTTTGATATTTTTTGTATGTTTTGAAGAAGTTTTTTCGCGTAGATGTCATGAATTTTCTGGGGAATTTTCTTTTTCCTCCATTCGATTTTATTCCAGGCCATAAGACGAGGAAAGGCTTCTTTAGAAACGATTTCATTCTTGTTCGCAGTATTTATTGGACTTTGACAAATTTTTTATGAAATGACTTCATGTAATTCTGAGTCTTTCGTCCCTGCAATATTATTTTCTCGTAATTTTTTCGTGTGTTCAAGAACTCTACAGGTCTTTCACAGTTAAAATTCTGCTGAAATAATATTTTCTTACTTTATTTCGCATATCATTATAGCTTCCCAATTTTTGCTATTTTTCTTCTTTCTTTGAAATTTCACTAAACTTTTCAATATGTCAGTAATTTTCAGTAATTTATTTCTTACTTTGCCAAACTTATGACTCCTTTTATTCAGACTTTAGTTTCTTTCATTTCATTTCAGCAAAACGATTATTTTAGATGTAGCAAATCATCAGATTTTTGTTTCCTTATATAGCATATTTTCCAACGTGCTTTAAAATATTCCTCAAAGCTTGCATATATGTCAAATATTCATTTTTTAAATTATTTCCTAGTTTGCTATACTTTTCGTGGATTACCCCAACAGGAAAGCATTCATTGTCAAGATATGCAATCTAAAACCTCTTTTCTTACGTTAAAATTTGTATTTTTTGTGCTATATATTTTTTTGTCTTATCCGAAAAAAGCATTCATTCTGGAGGCAAAGCGAGTAATTCCGTTCTTCCACTAAACATTATTTTTTAACGTTTTACTAACTCACCAGACAAGCAGTTATTCCCCACCCCCACAGCGAAAATAAAGAAATACTTACTTCTTTTCCCTACATATCGACTCAATCTATTTCTTTTCGAAATGCTGATCATGACATTTCAACTAAAATTTCATACTTTCACCAAAAATCATATTCTTAAACGAGCTATTCTTTTTTTACTTTATTTCATGTATAACTAAATTTTAATTGTTTACTCACCTCATCAAAGTCAGTAACAACTCCCCTAATCTCATTCCTTTTCCTCATTTAGTTCGCTTTAAATTGAGATGTTTCAAAACTTTGCGTATATTTCATTCACTAAATGTCCAGTTCTTCCGTGCCTGTCCCTTCAATTTTTAATTCTGTGTCTGCTGCATTTTTTCTTTAGACGTTTAGTTTCATTGACCTTTTCTTTCGTTTTAATTAGGTTTTCATTATCGTATTTTTTATTCATTGTCTCAGCAGAAAAAGCTTTCATTCTGGAGACATAGCGACTAAGTCCATACTTCCTATAAACATTTTTTTGTACGTTTTACTAATTCGTCAAAAAAAGCAGTTGTTTCCAAACTCCCATAGTGAAAATATCGTATTCCCCTTATTTTCCTTATTATATTTTTCCTTCTGCTCAGTGTCGTATGATTCTTCAAACTTTGGTTTATTTTAATGAAACTTCTTTTTTTTTTCTTAGTTTTTTTTTCTGATTCAACCTATCAATCTTTTTCTATTGATTTAATTGCTCTTATTTCCCATTCGACTTTACTTTTTGAACAAAAATGTATTTAAAATCGTCAGACGTATTTTAGTCTCAAAGACCGATTCTTCCCTATTTCAAATAAAATCATTATAGGATTTTAGTGTAAATTCCCCTAAATCTTTAGAACTTACTTCCTTTTCATAGTTAGATACTAATTCCTCGGTAGAGCACCTATGGGATGAATCAGAGCGCCGCATAAGAAGTTTGGAACCAAGGCCTACTACTAAGCAACAGTTAACGGCAGCATTATGTACTAAATGGAAGCGCATACCTATCGCTATGTTCCAAAACCTTGTCGAAAGCATGTCTCGAAGGGTCAGTACCTTCATTAAGGCGAAAGGTGCACCGACAGTCCGACACCGTATTAATGTATGATGTTATGTTGTGTTTCTCTTCTATAGGTGTCCGGTGACTTTTGTCAATATAGTGTATATGGAAAGCTTCCAAAATATCAACTTTGGTGGTTGAATCTAGGTTGTCAATTAGTTTTGCTTCTTCAAAGAGAAATTTATGGTCCTCTTCGTAACAGTGTTTAGCTATCGATGACTTCTTTAAGTCACAGTTCCGTATCTAGGTATTGTGCTCCTTCAATCCAAAACGTAAGGCTCTACCGGTCTGTCCTATATACAAAGCGCCACATTCACATGGAATTTAATTAATTCCCCACGAGGTTTTGTCTTCAACATAGTTCTTTGATCCTAAAAAGTTCATTTTGTTTATGTGATTAAAAATCACTTTAAAATTAAAGGTTTTGTGAATTTTTGAAATTTTGAAGGCAATGTCTCGGGAAAATGGAATAATGGCAAAATTCTCTCGGAATGGGCGTATCACAGAAGTTAACGTGGAGATAGGCTTCGGTTTCTGGAATTTTGTTAGAGCCATGTCAATAATGGAAGGGTTGTATCCTCGCTGTACTGCAACAGGTTTAAGGAAATAAAGTTATTTTTCCAAACTGTATTTATCTGAACATATATGTATCACACGATATACGCAACTGTAAAAGGCGCTGAGTTTTTGTTGCCAAGGGTGCACTGGTGTAACTACCACCCCCGCAGAGCCCGCAGCTACGGGGAGGCGCAGATAACCAAGGGGCGTGCTGCATCTTCCAGTTATATTTTATTGAAAAAATTCGAACACGCACAAAGACAAACAAACAAGTAATTAACCCAAAGGTTCATATTAGAGACGATCGCTCTCCAATCGCCCTCTCTGCGCTTCTGAAGAAAAACACAAGGCCACATGGGGATTCCCCATGGAGGATGTGGGGTAACAGTCAGTCAGTCACCTATACTCGGGGCAAAGCTAACCTGGTTACACTGTTAACGCTGTGTAATCGATTCACCGACATGTCTGTATCTCTTGTTTATCTGTATTTCTCCGCGCACTAATGTGGTGACAAGGGTCACTGACCTTTCTCCCTAAGACCCTAATGGGATAGGAGGAAAGACAAAAGGAATCTTCCCGTCATGCTTCCATCACGATTTTCCCCCTCAACTGCCACCCACCAGACAAGCGATTTCTTTCTTTTCAAAAACGCATCTGGGTATGGATAAGATAAACACCTTCGTTAAACATATTCCTTTTTATTCCATTTCATCAGTTATAGGTAAACTTTTGGTGTTCCTAAAGTGTTCCAAAGATATTTTTTACTTACATATTAAACGTACATGGAGTGCGTATTTTTTTTAATTAGAAATACGTTGGACTTTGCTATGTTTCCATATGTACTGATAAACACCAAGTCCAAGACAGAACGAGTATTTTGAGATAGCAACCAGGAAGAAAGGGGCAAGCCTAGAGACCGCCGCGACCCATTATCTCCCCCTTTTACCCTTCGGCACAATTCTCACCTCTCGCGCGCTTAGTAAATATCCTCCGTATATACGGTATAGCTTGTCTGAAGCAAGACACAAGTGACAATGACGTCGCGAAAATACGAATATTTGTCTTTTTTAGAAACGCGACAGAAACTGGGATCTTAATATTTTTTTAGTGTATGTACGTACAACATTTACAACATCGATATATCCATGTGCTTTTTAGGTCTCGGTTCAAGTTCGAACACGAACTTTTCAACTGGAACTACACTGGCGTGCAAAAATTAAGGACGAGACGGTTTTTCGAATGTAACGTCGTTCAGAAGTGCTCCACATCGTCTCAAAACATACCATAAGATCCACAAGATGTAAGAATATGGGACAAGTGAGCAAAACCGTCCAAACAAGGAATCCAAATTATACAAAGGCACTTTATTGAAAAGGTAGCTTCGAGCACAACTGGACAAAAGACAGGAACTTCCATGTGACAGGCGGCTGCCATGAAAAGTCCAGTCTTTAGTAGGGGATATGATCACCCCTGACTGCGTTGCAGGATTTACAACGGCTGTCCAGGCTTAGGACGAGGTTGTCAAGAAGCAGTTGCGGCATCGCTGCCCATTCCTCTTGTAGCGACAATCGCAGCTGCGGAATCGTTGCTGGCGGCTGTTGACGTGCTGCCAAGCATCTCCCGAGAAGACCGCACGCGTTTTAGATTGGATTTAGGTCCGGGTACCTTGCGGGCCAATCCATGCGTTGAATATCTTCACTCTCCAACAGCTCTGCGACAGCCACTGTACGATGAGGTGTAGCGTTGTCGTCCATGAAGAGGAACTCAGGACCCACATCACCCCTAAACAGAAGCACGTGAGGCAGGAGAACCTTGGTACAATAGCGGACACCAGTGACTGAAGCTCCTTGGAAGATGTGGAGGTCAGTACGGCTATCAAGCACGATACCGCCCCAAACGAGAACTCCGCTACCTCCAAACCGGCCCCTTTCGATGATGTTGGAGGTGTGATTGCGTGTTCCCTGCTCTCTTCAGATGTGTACACGTCCAGAATCGCTCGTCAGGCCAAATCGGCTCTCATCCGTAAAGAGAACTCGACCCCATTGCTGATGTGTCCAGTTCATGTGTTCCTGGTACCACAGAAACCGCCGTCTCCGACGAGCAGGCGTTAATGGCACACACCGTACTGGTCGTCGTGCAAATAGACCACATTTATGCAGCCTCCTGGCCACGGTAAAACGTGATAACGGACGTCCAGTTGTCTGTTGCATGTGCCTTGCGATTTCTCCCGCTGTCTGCCGTCTGTCCCTTCTCGCCTGTAGAACAATATACCGGTCGTCCGCCGCCGTGGTTGCTCGTGGACGACCACTGCTAAACCCTCGGACAGCTATTCCTGTCGTTTGAAATGCTCCCCAAGCTCGTGAAACGATGCTGTGAACAATACCGAACTCCTCGGCCACACTAGTCACACTTCGACCTTCTTCCAACTTCCCGATGACGTGACCTCGGGTAAAGTCATCCAGATGTCTTCTACTGGATTGCATATCACACGGTGGCAGCAACTCGACGTCGTTCAAACCGATGTACACCGTACAATAGCTTTCACCAAATTGCTGAGCGTATACCGCCCGTGTGCTTTATACCCTTCCTCCGACACTCCCCCCCCCCACGTCATGCTGCATATATGCGCATGCTCTACCGTACCGGACCCTAGTTTATCTCCTGAGTGGTCTTTCGGTCCATTCTGCCTGTTCGTTCCGCTGTTATGCTAATTTCTCCTCTTCGTCCTTAATTTTTGCACACCAGTGAGTATTATGCAGTGGAAGCTTTAACTCCATAGTCAGGTTAGCCTTGCCCGGAGTATAAGATTACGTACACGACAAGCACCAACGTTTATTCACAACAGTCGCAGATCTGCAATGTACAAGAAGGTGATTTCTCTTCAAGTGATTTATTTTAATTTTGTACGAAATAATTACCTGCATTGTTAAATCTAATACTTAAAAATTAAAAACTACAGGCTCTAGGTACAAGTATTACTCCCCCCCCCTCCCATCCAACACACACACGCCGCGAAAAACGCATCCTTCCTCGTATTTGAAATACTGGGAAGAAAATTACTGCGCTTAGGGGCGCTGAAGTAAATCTTGCGGGGGGCGTACATTCTGCTAGTTATGCCGCTGCAAGGGTGATTGGATTTGGCACGTAGAGGGGAGAAAACAGCGAGAGGCTTCCGATAAATTGTGGTTGTGAGAGATCCACTTGAGCGAGTAACCGGGACGTCAAGGAATGGTAGACATCCGTTATTTTCAGTTTCGCAGCTGAGCTGAATGTGAGGATTAATGGAATTTATAAGTTTGACTAATTCTGGAATTTCAGAAGTTTTTTCCTTTCCATAAAACGAAAGTATCGATTAAATATCGTATCCATAAAAATATCGGAGTTGTTAACATTAAACTAGGAACCGGCCGAGGTCCAGTCTCAAAAAACGAAGAAAAAAATGATAGTAATAAATAAATAAATAAATAGCACCTGTCGTAGTGCAAGCCAAACTGCATATCGGTAGTCCACTCGAAGACGAGAACGTAGTCTGAAGTACCTATTGAGCAAAGTGTTCATCTGGTGACTGAACCGGAAGTCTATAGATATTTGAGAAATGCAGATAACGTGCTTCACAAAAACGAAAAAATTAGAGCGCAGTCGATGACAGGTTGTGGAACATCACTTTGTTCCCCACCTTATCTCACAGGAGGGATTGCTTTATTGCAGTGGTGGACAATCGGTTGGCAGCATGTGTGCACCTCTTGCCTTACACCTACGTTTCTCTAAATTTGGACGGTATTTTCGCCGTCCGGTTTGTAGCGAACCCCGCGGAAGTTCAGCGGCTAACACGGCGGAATTTCTACCGCTTCCGCGCGTCTGGAAGTCACGGTATAACTTTATAGTCCGCTTTAAAACAAGCGGTAAGACAGCCGGCAGATTTATTACTTCGACGGAAAAAAATTCGCTTGTGTGAAAGGGTCCTAAGAATTCGCCTTAAACAATGAAAAGTATGGGAAGTGTGAATACTTCCTTCACCTACTACTAACAGGAAGGCTAATTTTAGCCGTTCCTTTCAAAATAGGTAATCAATAAGAACTCGAAAATTCGGATTATCAGCAACAGCAAGAAAAATATTACTTATGTTACTAATATGAGAAAGTAAAATATCAATTGACTACACAAACAAAATGGTCGCTTTAAGGATTGATTTGTTTTGGTCCGTGAAAACCACAACAAAACTGGAAAACCAGTTGTATGTTTTTGCCCCCCCCCTAGTCGGAAAACCGCCCCTTTATTATCTCCAGTTTCCCCGTGAGAGTGAGTCTATAACACTTTTCCACGGACGCAAAGTCCCCGGCGGTATGCCTGAACACAATATGTATTATAACTTTTTTCGATAATCCTTAAATGCGATTTGAGTTTCTTTTCATTCTGAGGAAAAATCACTTACCACATTCTAAGTCCTTAGAGTTCTTTGCAAGCTGTGTTTTTAAACATTCGATTTTGAGAACCGAAGAATTCTCTTGAAAACAGGAAACGTGCTTCTATTTATAACTAATAGATGGCAGCATTTCCTCCGAAACTCAAAACACTGCAGCGATCAGCAACACTTAGCAGAAATGTTACCAAGTTGGAGTTACGTCACAATGTATCTCTCTCTCCACACATATCTATAATTTTGAGCGACATTTTATGTTTTTTATATGAGTACAGCTATGCAGTGGGGCCCAGAAAATTTTGACAGTCAGGTTATACAGTATAACAGAAAAACAAAATGTTCTGCTGAACTTTTGGGTATGACGAGGAAAATTCAGATGACATTAACACAAGTTATGTAAAATGTTTCAGTTTTGCAGGATTTGACAAAAATGAGAATTATATCATTGGATGAATTTATTCGTTCAATGGAAAACTGGATTTTAAATCCGAGTAATAAAATAATGAAAACTGAAGTAAAAAAAAAAACTAGCGGATATCTTTGATTAATACAGATATTTGACGTGGACCAGGAATATCAAACAAAGGTCTTTGCTCTTTCCACGTTTATGAGTGGGTCACGTGAAAATTCTCATTGGCCGCCACCGGCAATCGAACCCAGGGTCTTCCATTTACGCGCCGGATATGCTTCCACTACACCACAGCGGCCTAGAATTACTCCAAACTCACACACGCTAACTGCCAATCCAATTTGGCAGGTTGCTTCTTGGAGCCCCACACAATGCTGGGGATTAACCAAAGATGGTAAGCAGCAAATGAAGAAATAATTAGAAGGCGAATGAATAATTAATGCAGACATTTTACGTGGACCAGGAATATCAAACAAAGATCTTCGCTCTTTCCACGTTTATAAGTGAGTCACGGAAAAATTCTCATTGGCCGCCATCGGGAATCGAACCCAGGGTCTTCCAGTTACGCGCCGGATATTCATTCGCCTTCTAATTATTTCTTCAGTTGCTGCTTACCATCTTTGGTGAATCCCCAGCATTGTGCGGGGCTCCAAGAAGCAACCTGCCAAATTGGCTTGGCAGTTAGCGTGTGTGAGTCTGTCGAAATTCGAGGCCGCTGTGGTGTAGTGGAAGCATATCCGGCGCGTAACTGGAAAACTCTGGGTTCGATTCCCGGTGGCGGCCAAAGAAAAATTTTCCGTGACTCACTTATAAACGTGGAAAGAGCGAAGATCGTTGTTTGGTACAGCGTATATCATTCGTTGTTGTTCAGTTGGCATGAAATGCAAAACGTTTTTAAATTACCACTTATACAAGAAAAGTCTTATTGGAGTTCCAATTGGAATTATTTGCCGTTATTTATAACCAAATCAATCCACAAAATTTGTTTAAGACCCACGATCTTAGTATTTTGTAGGATCATAAGCACCGACTATAGGGGGACAAGTTGAATCTTGCCCCTCCCCCTAAATAATTTTACTACGGGGGCAGTGTCCACCCAACGTTTTTGGTCCTGTTTAATTAAATAAGTTTTTGTGTGTATTTCATTCTGGATATGCGTTAGTTAAAATATTTCTACAGAGAAAAAATATTTTGCCATGCTGTTTAGGCTATCGTGTACTGCGCTAACTGCAAAAAAATGCATTTTTCTCCTTTATAGAAATGTATTATTCTTTATAAGATGGACCAAGCTACACCTCACAAGGCCAAAGCGATTTATGTCCAAAAAAATAATGAAAAACAAAATAATTAAAAAACTGTTCCCTTTATTCAGCATTGCTCATTTGATAAGAAATTTGATTGCCTGCCCCGTATTGTGTTTGATATGTTCTCGTAATATGTGGTAAATGTTTAAAACAATTATCTAAAATAAAAATACAGAAACGTATAGCCTCTAGCACCTTTATTTATCTATTTATTTTTTTCCCTTCTCGTTTTTTGTTTGAGTAACAGTTCTAATTTCTCATATTTTTTATAAACGTTTGGAAATAAAATTTCTCTAGATATTTTTATAAAGTCACAGGGTGAATATTATTTTTTTAAATATTAATGTCAGCGAAAAGAATATTTCTGCTTCCTTGTTCATTTGCCGATGATCAATAACAATTACCTTTTAAATTATACGTAGAATCTCGTAGTTTATCTTTTTGCCATTTCTCCCTCCAGATAACAGGAAAGATTGCCCCCCCCCTTAAAGCATAGTGCTGACGGTGAGTCGAAAGTTTTGCAATATTTGGATCACTTTATGTCTTTATACGTATCTTTACGACGAAAGCTGACTAGCATTCAAAGTATAAGCCATCGTGTTGCACCATCTTTAGCCATCTGTTAGCCAGTTCTTCGATTCCGCGGCGGTACCAGTTCTTGTACTGTGAGGCGAAGAACTCCTTCACCCCAGCTGCCATCTCCTCCTGGTTGTTGAAATGCCGCACGCAAAGAAAGTGCGCCACGGACCGGAACAAGTAATAGTTTGACGGGGCAAGGTCCGGGCTATACGTTAGGTGTGGCATCAGTTCGATGCCCTTAAGTTCCTGGAGTTTTGTCTGGGTCGTTCGCGCGGTATGAGGCCGAGCGTTGTCCTGCTGCAGGAGAGCTCGTTTTCTGTTCACCAGCGACGGGTACTTCTCCTCCAAAACGCCATGCATCCGCAGCAGCTGTTCAGAGTAGAGGTTGGCGTTGATGGTCCGACCGTCTGGAACAAATTCATAATGGATTATCCCCTCGAAATTCCACCAGACGCAGAGTATCACCTTGTGCACCAAGCGCCCACGTTTGGCAACAGTAAATAAACAAAGACATCGCTCTTTCCACGTTGAGCAACGCGCAGCAACCGAAAAATTATTATACGGCCGCCGCCAGGGAATTGAATCCCGGATCTCTCGATATCTAGCATAGCGCGTTAGCCTTATACCACGGTGGCTAACAATCCACGGCGCTATGTGCATTTTTCTGTCCGCATCTGACATTATAAATCCGTAAGATGGGCTCAGCTACTGAGACGTCTCCATCTGGTGGGCATTAACGGCACTAGCTATATATTAATTATAGCACTTAAATCCAAAGTAAAAATCACTGCGTTGCTAAACGTGGAAAGAGCGATGTCTTTGTTTATTCACTGACGCCACGTATTTGGAGAACTTTGGCAACAGGTCCAGGAAACTGTTCCCGGGCTCAACTACTGCCGTTGTGTGTTAGGATTACGGAAATAGACCCACTTTTCATCGCACGTAACAATTCTCGTGATGAAACATACATCGCGCGGGCTTTCTAGAAGTTTCGTGCACACTTCCACCCGGCGGTTTGTTTCAGCTGGCGTCAGTTCGTGAGGGACAATGCGGCAACTCCTGTAGACCTTACCGAGGCCCTGAAGGTTACGAACCATTGTGGTCTGTGATCTTCCCAGCTCGCCGGATAATCTCCGAGTGCTGGTTGTCGGATTTGCCTCTTCGGCCTGGCGCACGGCCTCCGAATGCACGGTTCGCGGCCTATCTGGCCTTGGCTGATCGTCGAAGTTTCTGTCACCTGAGCGAAATTTCTTGAATCATGTGGTTGCGGTGCTGTGGTCCGTGGAACCTTCCTCTTTCGCATGACAAATGTTTCTTGTTACTTGAGCAGAGTTATGGCCGAGTTCAAACTCGTAAAGCAAAAGTTGCCTAATTTACCGGTTGTGGCTGGCTTGATCGAAATTTCAGATCGGTGGTGATTTGTGATATTGTCTTGATCCTATCAGTTCGAGCAATGCGGCCCAAACGACGTACACCACGAGCTGTTAAGACTGGTAAACCTCTGTAAGTCATTCGGGAGTTTGTTCTTTCGCCAGAATTTTCGTATTCCCGAAACACTCCGGACACTCCAGTAAGGGAAAACCCCAGTGTGTTGACGATTTCCGAGATGGAGTTACCCATTCTGGGGGCACTTACAATGTGTCCTCTGTCAAAAGCATCCAAATCAATCATCTTACTCATTGCGTCCGTAATCGGTCACTAATGTAGAAGCTGATTTGAACCACAATATCGGGTGACCACATGCAACACTGTGAGAGTTGCAGCCAAGCTTTTGCATAACTTCTGCTATCTTTAGTTAAACGGCACTTCAATGTTTATACTGTTTACATTGCTATCCCTGCTTTTAAGTGTCGTATTTAGAAAATTGTTTTCTGTCTCACAGCGATTGCATTTTGAGAATATGTTTAGATTTTGTATCACGCCCGCTACACGAAGAGGTGCATTTCTATTTGAGATGGTATCTTGGCTCCCCAAAACACCGTTTATTATTATTATTATTATTATTATTATTATTTTGCTTTAAATACTCTTCATCATTAAGACTTTCATTTCAGACCATACATTTTCTCTTTCAATAAATACAGTACAACACAAATTTCCCACTAGGAACGTAACATTTTCATATGTTTTCCTGGATATATCTGCTTCCAAAAGTCCTATTTGAAAAATTCTTCCTGCACGTATAGCATCTACGATGAAGAATGTTTGGCATATATTTTCTGATTTTTCATAATGCACGAATCTTCATTCTGGGAAAGTAAGGTCATGCATCTATTGGGTTGGTTCGAATGAAATGTCCGGCGAGGACGAGCAGTGGAGACAGGTCCCCCACCACAGCGGAATGGAACCACCCACAGGTGTTACGGTATTGCGTCACAGAATTACTATAAATAGCTAGCACGTGTGTGAAGAACAAGGTTCAACTGTGGTTTGTTTGGACGCAACGTGGCTTGCAAAGGAAACATGCAGACGCCGGATTTGAGAGTCATCTTCCTGTAAGAATTTAAACTGGCCCATTCTGCAGAAATTGCCGCTCGAAATGTTAAGAAAAGAGTTTGGGGAGAATGCAGCCAAGTAATGAACCAATCGGCTACGTTGTTTGAAGTCTCGAAGCTGAGATACGGACCCGCAAAAAACACGTGGTCACCAACCTGTGTCGGTTTCTGACGATGTTCTGTCACGTGTGGTTGAAACGAACCCCCGAAAAGGTGACGTGAGATAGCGGCCGTGGAAAGTATCTACCACACGACAGTTGTTCGCCGTCTGGCTGAGCTGGATGAGGTCAAAAAGCTGGACATGTGGCTTCCGCACGAGTTGGCAACGGCCAACAAGATTGGAAGTCTGCACGTCGCTGCTTGCCAGGAATAAACAGGAACATCTACGGCATCGAATCGTCACCTGCGACGAGAAGTGGGTCCTTTATGATAATCGGAAACGATCTTCACAATGGTTAAGCAAGGCGTATCCTGCTGGACGGCATCCTAAGCCACCCGTACACAACAAGAAGATGATGCTCCTTATCTGGTGGTCCACAGCTGGGATAACTCATCGGAGTTTCTTGGCAAGAAACCAAACCATCACTACAGAACGTTATTGTGCTGAATTACAACAGATGCACCGGAAATTGCTGCAGAAACAACTGGCTTAAGTCAACAGGCACGGTGTTCTTCTGCTCCAGGACAACGCTCGCCCTCATTTCGCCAACGAACAATGCTGACACTAAGTGCCTTGGGCTATGAAGCACTGCCTCATCCTTCCTATTACCCGGACTTGTCTCCGACAGACTATCATCTGTTTCGTCGCCTGGATCACTTCCTGTCCGGGAAACAGTTTACCACAGACAACGAGGTTCAACGATGTGCAGTTGATGACTTCTTCGTGTCCCAGCCACAAGACTTTTTTTCGTTCCGGGATCATGGCCTTGCCGGACAGATGGCAACTATGTGTCGATGCCGAGGGGGATTATTTTGCCTAGGGAAGTTGTCCTACTTTTCCGTTCTCGCCGTGCACATGTGCTGGTCCTTTCCCGGACATTTCATTCGCAACAACCCAATGCTTGCAAGTATTTCAGCAGCTGAAATTCCAGTTTATTTGTTTTTCACTGGTTACCATTATCTCTGGACGGCATCCTAAGCTGTGCACATTGTGTATTTTAAATAATGCACACTTTTCCTGCTAGAGGAAGTAAGTGTACTGGCTTTTACTCTAATAAAAAAAAAACGATTTCAAAATTTCGTTTTTTACAGGAAACCGCCTTTATAGGAGTCATTTCGTGTATACTTTTTAACCTTTCCACAATGCACAACTCTCCATCTAAGCGATGGAAATGCATATTGGTATCTAAAATTATAGTTTCGCTTATAAAAGCATTCCTTCTGCATAGGATACCAGTCACTGTGATAAAAATTATTATGCATTTTCAAGCTTCAGATGATATAGTTTTCCTACTCAGGAGCACAAGTGTTTATTTTTGGCTACAAACGTATCGCTACTTCTGAAGGTTTCTCCCTCAAAATTTTAGCTTACGGTCTGTTTCTTCGTGAATGAGATTTCGTATGAATGTGCGATCGTACTTTAGTTTTCTAGTAGGAGTAAAAATAAATTATTCGATTGACAACCATACCTGCTCTGCTAAACAAAACCTATTTAAAGAAATCTCTTTGCATTGAACTGCATTCTCTGTGACAAGCATATTGTTAGGCAAACCCCTAGTAAAAAGATATCACATGCTAGTCAAATTCCATAATTATTAAATTTATGTTATCAATAGATGTAAGGTCTACAAATGCGCAATATATAGCCTCTTTCAGACAAATACAAAATTTGTCTTCTCGTGGTACAAGACCCTGTGTGACGTACTACAGAAGTGGCGTACATGTCAAGATGGTAAGTCTCATTGATAAGCACTCTTCAGTGTAGTTTTATTGGGAAAACGTTTGGCTCCGGAGCGGTTCGAGGCGGGGGCCTCCGCCATCAGAAAAATTTGTGTTTTTATACCTCTTCTCACTGAAGGAGCTCTGGCGACTGACCTATAGCTCTGTAACTATACCACCGGAATTAAAGAAAATGCGCAGTCCAAGAGAAGCCTAGTGTTTAGAGTAACCTCTCTCAGACTAGCTGGGCGCGTGATCGTACCCCGTAGGTTGAGTTGCTTTGAACCACTAAATACTTCCTGTATGTCGGATGAGTGCTTTAAGTTATCAGTCCAGGGATTAAGGACCCCCTGTTACAAATAAGGGCATCTCATTTTTCCCCTAGCCCTTGTTCTGCCTCCCTGAAAGTGATCGTTGTGACGTCACAGTATCGTACTCCCAACTTTTTCGACTCGAACTTCAACCCAGTACTCCTACTCAATTTAATGTAACTACTCTTCTGATAAGCAGCGCAAAAGTTCTATGGGACATTGGTAGTTGCGTCAAAACTTTCATTCTGGGTGTAAACCCTGTGAAAAATTATTTGGTGTGTTATAAAGAGCAACGGAAAATGGGTAGAGCAAATAACCAATCCCGGCCAGAGCGATGAGTTAATACGACTCAAAACACGACTCAGTTTCCGATGGCTATAATATACTTCGCCAAGGCAGTGAGGCCAGAGTGACATGAAGTCAGAGGGTGCTAAGAATTTCTGGAGGAATGGTATTTTCAAGAGCAATTTGTCGGCTTGAATGAGTTAACTAGGGGTTAGAAAAATGAGCAGAAATCACCTCGAATGAATATATTCGCTGTCTAAGAAATGGGCAGAATGCGGCGGGAATGAGTGAACCTACGCATTAGAAACCGTTGTTTTCCCCAAAGCTTTGTTACTGTAAGTTGCCATTTTAGGGGTGAGAACTTTTTGACTGATTACCTGCTAAAAGTACTATAACAACTGCGTATATCCTAAGAAAGAAGAGGGACGATGTTTGAGTCACTTGTTTCTACCCAGTGAAATGACGACCCTGTCAGAGGGACTAGTACTTCCTCATCATACTTTGGGTCATGGAGCAGAGAACAAAGGACCAGAAGAGACCCTATATGAGGGAGCGCTTATTACCAGAGACAGATTTATGGTAGGTAGTGGTAACATGATGGGGACAGGAATTATTTTTGTTTGCGGAGAGAAGAAAAGGTTGGGTACCGCGTTCGGTTTAGGTACAACGGCCCTTTAAAGGGATAATCAATGCATCCTTCCGATTCATACTTGTCATCAGAAACTCTGTCTACCAAGAAGAGTTGTTGATTATCAGAGGCATTGTTGTTGGCTCTGCCCAGCGAAACAACAGATGAAATTAAGGTGTACTCTGATAGCCAAACGTCCTGAAAGGCGCTTGGCAAATTCAGGTGCAAAATATCCTTAGTGGAGACAGCAAGCAACGTAGAAATATCTTTTCGCTGGGTCCGAAGCCACGTCGGAACCAGTTGAAATGAACGGACAGACCAGCTGGCAAAAGAGGCTGCTGGAAAAAGGGAGATTGATCATCACCTGAAGATGCCACTGCAAGGTGTGAAGATCAGATGAAGCATGCCACGATAAAGGAGTGGCTGAACAGGTGGGACGAAGGCGATACGGGAAGGCGGACGGACCGTATCTTTCCCAGAGTCTCAAACAGATGGGTAGAATCTGGTGATTTCCTTAACCAAGTACACTGCCTGACAGGGAAAATGCCACACCACAAAGACGTGAACGCAGGTCACGCAAATTGAAGGATGGATGCCCACGTACAAGTTACGCAAATGATTGCAGCTGCAGGTCAATCGAACGAACGGCGCGCAGGTTATAAGCGGGAAACCAGCCCGTGAGGCCATCAGTCGAGACGTCGTCACGGCCGCGAGAAATGAGTGGTTCTGCTGTAACCGTGTCTGGAGAACGAACAAGGGGGCCAGTGCGGTTAAGACGCCGTCGTACGCCATTTCGTCAAACGGATGAGTTCACGAGAAGTGCCATCGTAGGCCGTCGTATCGCCGGATGTTCCTTGCGTCGTATTGTTGAAGAAACGCAACGTGATGCCACAACCGTCGGTTGCATTTGGAGACAGTGGTCCCGGGAAGGATCTGTGTAATGTCGTAAGGGGATCGAAGCACGGAGACGGACGTTCAAGCGCACCGATTGTCGCATCTGACGTCATGCCGTAGTGGACCCACGGGCCACAGCAGCCGACATTTTGCGGTGTGTACGGATGGGCTTGGATGATCCGATTTCGACGCGGACAGTGTCGCGCCGATTGGTTGCGTCTGGTTTGCAGTCCAGCCGTCCGTTGCGAAGGCTACTCTTGACAACGAGCCATCGTCGTCACCGCGCCGCGTGGTGTCGCTCCAGAGCTGCATGGGGTGACGAATGGAACGGTGTGTTTGTTTAGCGACAAATAACGGATGATCTCCGTGTGAGAGTCTGGAGGCGACGTGGACAACGGGCGGATTCCTCCGCCATTGTGAAGCGCCATACGGCCCGGCAACGTGGAATCGTGTTGTGGGGTGCTATCAGCGACAATAGCCGCTCACCGCTGGTACGCATTACGGACACATTGACGGCACGCCGCTATGCTGACGAGGTGCTGCGGCCCGTGGCACTACCGAATCTGCAGGGCATCCTAAACACCGTTTTTCAACAGGATAACGCCCGGCCGCATACCGCTCGGATCAGTCTGAATGCTTTACACGATGTGCGGATGCTTCCGTGACCAGCACAATCTCCCGATCTCTCGCCCATCAAGCATCTGTGAGACACGATTGGACGTCGGTTTAGTACCCTCCCACACCCGAAAAATGAAGATGAACTGTGGACTCGGATCAACACCACATGATCCACGATACCCCAGGACTCTATTAGGACTCTCACTGCCTCGATGCCAGGTCGGATCCAACGCTGTATTGCCCAAAATGGGGTCCACAATCCTTATTGATCTACCTGTATATTTGGCCACTGGAGTCTAGTCTGTATGTGACAATTAAATCATTTGTTCAGGACCTACTTGGCTATCTGTGTGTGTAGTTTGGTCTGCTTTTGAGCGTTCCTTCATGCTGTGGCATTTTCTCTGTCAGGCAATGTTCTAACCGGGCATGGCATATCGCTGGAGTATTTTAGAAGGTTTAGGATTAAGGAAAGGGTGTGCAGATGCGGTGCCCCGTCAGCAGACGTGGCTCATACGATTCTAAACTGCAATTCTCTTTCAGCGAGAAGAAAAGTCCTCCTTTCAAACTAGAAAATACGAAGGACATTTTGATCCTGTTCAGCTTCCGTAGTGACACAGTGACTCATCGGGATGACCAAAGAATTCTTCGCGAGGCAAAGATTTCATAGAAGTATCAGAAGAAAGAAGACAGGAAGAGGAAGATGACTCCGGCCGAGAGCCATTACCTTACCACCTGCCCAGTGCTATAGGTTTGTATACTACTCATGCATCAGTGTAATTATCATTGTCATCTCAGTTCATCTCTTTAAAGAGTCTCATGAAAATAAAGGATTAATTTCCCGGAAACATGAGCACCTTCAGTGTAATTTAATATGAATGTATCAATATCCTAGAAACAATTATAGGACGAGTGGTCCAAATAGGTTTCGCTTTGGCAAATAAATCTCCCATCCAATCGCATATTAGAATCCCCGCAAGTATCATTATCAGAATCCCCCATCTCTCCCGCTCCCCGATCATCACTCCTGCCCTCGCACGTATGGGCAATGATAAGGGGGCGGGAGTGATGATCCCGCGAGGGGTGCGAAGTCCGGTCGGCCTTCGCGACCCTCGCGGGATATCGACCGATCCTGTCCGGGTAGACACCCGTCGGATCCAGGCAGGTTTTCCTCTTTCGCAAACGTCTTCACTTTAATAATTTCGAGAGAATTCTATTGATCTCTGCTGAGTCAGCATTTTGGCAGTGCAAATTAAGTCATCAGATGGTTATGAATCAGAGACATGGACCTTAACTGAAAAAGACTTCCAGAGACTGCAGACAATCAGAGAAGGGTGGAGAGCTTCATGCTTCTCGTAACCGAGACAATCGGAAAAGGAACTCATGGATCAGAAAAATGAGAAGAGTGGATGAATCATGATCAGAGTATAGACCCTCAAGTGGCAATGAGCTGGACATATTGTATTAACAGCTGACCACCGTTGGACAACTGAAACACTAGACTGGACATTAAGGAACAGAAGAAGATCCAGATGAAGACCATGTTAGACATGGATAGATAAAGTTCGAAGGCATATCGGAGTGACGCGGAAGAGAATTTCTCATGACAGAAGGAAATTCTGGAGACCTTCATCCAGCAGTGGATTGCTGAATGGTAGATGGTGATGAAATTATCACACTTTATTCAAAAGAAGATCTCATTTCACCCCATATTTCTTGATTTTTTAAGGCGACGACTAAGGTAAAATTGCTAAGGACATGGTGCCCGAGAGAGCCGAATAAACCTTTCACGTGTACGTCAGTGGAAGCCAAACGTCAGCTACTTTTACTTTTACCCCTCTAAATGCACCAAGACTATTCCAACGAGCACTGAGGGTGACACCTGCTCCCTCTCTTCCCCCAAAATATATTCCACATGCCACCCGTGTCGTCATCGTAAGATTTACGGCTTTTTTTAAGGAAATATTTGGGTTATCGAAATCTATGGAACCATTTCCTTTCTTCTGTAGTTGAGTTTTGAAACATATTCATAATAAAGATTTTTTTTCGATTTCATTTCATTTTTAATTTTTTTGTTAATAAGACAAAGTTTTGCGCCATATTTATTCTTCGCTACCTTCCAGCCACCTTATATTTAAGCACGATTCCAGTTGCCGGAGTTTCTTTTCCTCTGGAAAAACGCAATATCAATATTTGCTTTTTTCCTACAAAGTGGCCATATCACCGAAGGAAAGTAATATCAATAACTGCGTAGGTGAAATTGGGTTGGAAATATTCCAATTTCTGCATTGCAACTTTTTGCCGATATATGCGGAAATGATATAGATGATGAAATTCTTAATTTTTTTTTTTTTTAAGGCAACTTTCCATTCGTATTTCAAATTGAAATTATTTTGTATTGATTTGGCAAGTAAGTCTTGGATTAGCTTAAGAACAGCTTTCCTGTTCAAGTAATTTTAGTTAAATTGGTAACCAATTTAACAGACAGGAACCTTAGTATTCAGAAAGTGGTGAAATCCGGCTTAAATTCGATTATCGTAGTTTTTCTAGTTTTATTAATTTTGGGAGTTATCGTGATTTTGATATATATCAATCTGCTGACATTAACTATTTACAGCCTTCAATATGTCAGAAGGTTATATTGTTTGTTATATAACCTTCAAGAATATTAACTACTAACCTTCGATCAGATGCAAAGTTGTTGACATATTAACATGCTTACAGCAGTTAATATGCAGCTAATACGTCTAAAGTTTCACACATTTGTAGGTCAACATATCTGCACTATTAATTCTTCCAAGCACTTTGGCCGGCCCGATAGTAGAGTGGTAGAAGGCGTTGGCCTCTAATCATTTGCCCGATGTGGGTCGGGGTTCGATTCCCTAGCCTGGCATGAATGGTGCGCTTCTCTTAGGACTGTTTCTCTCCGTTCCTTGGAACTAGTGCCCCTGAATTCGAGACAACCGACTGCTTATTGCCCTGAGAGTTGCTCGCGACGGTCGTTAGCCCCCACCAAATGAGTAAGTATAAAGAGATAAAGAGTAAGTATTAAAAAAGAAAGAGTAATGTATATACACTGATGTTCAAAATTAAGAGAATTTGTTCATTTTGTCGAATTTCTGAAAAACTACTGGACACATTTTAATGAAATTCGGTATGGATACACAGTTATATAAGAAATTTTTTTTTTACCATACAACAGTCATGGTACGCACTCATGATCGTCAGTAAGGCTCATCGCGCAGGAATGTCCAAAATCCATGTTGCAAGATTTAATATAAAATGACTCTAATATGGGGTGTGGTTCCCTCTGACAGTCATACAGTTCTCACAGCGCGATGTCATATTGGAAACGTGGCAGTTGATGAGTCCCTGTGGCAGTCGGTCCCACTCCTGCAGCAACGCAGTTTTCAGCTCCTGGATGGTTCTCGGAGGGGGATGGCGAGCTGCAATTACCCTCCCAAGAGCGTCCCAGACATGTTCGATAGGGTTTAGATCTGGCGATCTGGCTGGCTAATCCATCCGGCGAATATCCTCACTTTCAAGATAATCGTCGACCATGTGATCCCTATGTGGACGAGCGTTGTCGTCCATAAAAAGTAACCGAGGGCCAACTGCGCCCCTGAAAAGTCGAACATAGGGCTGTAAGATCTCATCACTATACCTCTCAGCAGTCAGGGAGCCTCTGTCAAACACATGAAGAGGTGTGCGGCCGTGCAACATGATGCCTGCCCAGACCATGACACATCCGCTGCCATAGCGGTCCCTTTCTCGGATGTTGAAGGAAAGGTATCGGGTCCCAGGTTCTCTCCAGATGAAGGTACGTCGAGAATCAGTGTCCAGGCTGAATCGCGACTCGTCTGTGAAGAGCACGTTACCCCACTGAAGTCTGGTCCAAGGCTGATGTTGTCCGCACCATGCTAAAAGCGCTCTCTTGTGTGCTGAAGTGAGCGGGACGCAAACAGCGGATCTTCTGACAAAACGCCTTCTCTCATGAAGCCTTTGGGGAACAGTAACCCTTGAAACTCGGGTTCCAGTGGCGGCATGCAACTCACGAGATAGCTGTGCAGCTGTAGCAGTCCTGTGGCGCCTCGCTGAAAGTGACCAATAACGATCTTCATTGGCCGTCGTGGCTCTTGGACGACCTTGCCCAGGCCTTCTCGATATGGATCCGGTGTCCTTAAACTGTTTCCACAAATTGCAGACGACACTGAGCGTTACATTGAGCTCTGTAGCAGCCTGCACTTGCGATCTACCGACGATTCTCCACCTCATTCCATCATCAATACGTTCGTGGCAACTCCTTTTACCTGATTGTTTATGAAATTGAACCAACTCCTGCAAGAAACACAACGAATGTCGCCGAGGAGTACGAGCGAACTAATCGCGGAATAAGCCACGTGTGCTTTTCATGCCCTCCGCTGTCACAGCTCCACCCACACGCACGTGTACGCTTACGTATTCGACACTGCAAATTTGCATTCTTATTCGGCGGCATAATTTGTACCTTTGGTTCCATACTTTTTGTGAAAATCGACAAAATGTGCAAATTCTCTTAATTTTGAACACCAGTGTATTTTCACCTCGTTGTTTATAATTTTGCACATGTTATATACATGTTCCAGAACTGGTTTCTGCACTGAACTATATCCTCTGAGCGACTGCTGATTTTTCAGCTTACGATGCACGCTTGCATGAACTACTTTGTAAATACTTAATTCATGTTATATAATTCATTCTTTGTCTTTTCTTTCTTTGATTGGAGGTTTAACGACCACCGTGAGCAACTCAATGGGCTATAAGCAGTCGCCCGTCCCTAATTTAGGGTCACTGGTTCCAGGGAAGGGAGAGAGCCAGTACCGTAAGACAAACACAACATCCATGCCTCACCGGGATTCGAACCCGGACCCCGTTCGGACGAATGATCAGAGGCCATCGCTTAGACCACTGCGCCACAGGGGCGGCATATAATTCATTACTCATTTCTGTGTGATTTTAAACTTTCTCTCTGTGAATTGCACAGCGGGCATAGTCAGCGAGCATATGTAACTAAGATTTCATGTTTTAGAACAAATAAAAGCTAGTTTTGATCGGAATAAGATGACTGACTTAGCTTCTGGAGATGGGAGGTTTAATAATTGCCTCAAACACCTAGGACTACAGGTATTCTCCTGCCCTTAATTTGGGACCATTGATTCCAGGCAGAAGAGATAGGTCCTTGGAACTATCCATAAGTACCTCATCCGCAACTCCTTCACTGGACCTACCGTGGACTCAGGAAAGTTGAAGACCATGACACTCTTTTCGTGACGTCACACTATCCGTTCAATTAGAATAACAATGTTATTTCAAAGTACTTTAGGCGGTATCTGATCCCCGATCTTAAATTCAACCTTTAGAAGTGGGAAGCTAGGAGATTTGTTGTAGGAAACCCGATAGGAAAGGGAGACAGAAATACACAGTCGTATCAGAAAAATTTGATCACTCCTGGGATCACAGTGTACCCGCGCAGTCGGTTCAAAGAGTGCACGTGACAAGTTCGACCACACGGAGATATAAGCTGCCGGACATGACAGATGAGCCATAGTGCGCCACGTGAGTACAATAGACAGATGTAGTGATTTGACGGACGTTCAAAAAGGAATGATCATTGGATACCGCGCCAACGGTGGAAGCATCTCAGAAACAGCAGACTTCGTGAGCTGTTCGCGAGGTGCTGTAGTAAGGGTGTACCAAGAATGGACAGCTGGCACACCGAATACCTCTAGACATCCTTAGCCTCAAAGGAGAACGTCGCCTCCGTCGACTGATAAAGGGCAATCGACGCGCAGCAGTGCAGCAATTGGCCACGCCAATGAACGCTGGGTCACCCAGGTACGTGTCCCCGATAACAGTATAGAGCGAACCCTGTTGTGCATGGGTCTCTGGAGTCGACGGCACTCATATCAACCAAGGTCAGTCGGCAACGACGCCTGCAGTTTCCATGAGACTACCATCATTGGACAGTGGGAGAGTGGGAAGAGGTAAACTTCTCCGATGAATCAAGGTTTCTACTCCACAGAAGTGTAGGGCGGTGGCAGATATGCCGTCAAACACACGAGAACTAACACCCGGACACGCTTGTCGGTCAAGTACAGGTCTGCGGTGGGATTATGCATGTTTGGGGGATGTTTTCCTGGTATGACTTGAGACCGCTGGTACCAGTGGATGCGTCCCTAAACGCCAATGGCTACCTGTCCATCCTCGCTGACCCCATGCATCCTTTCATCTTGGACGCTTGCCCTGGTGGTGATGGGGTCTACCAACGAACAATGCGCCCTGCCACGTCGCTAAGGGGGTGCGTGACTGATTCCAGGAACACGACAGCGATGTCTCCGTTCTCCCTTGGCTGGCGAAATCGCCCGACCTCAATCCCATAGAGCCAGGACTATTTAGATCGACAGGTTCGGCGTGCCGACCCAGAACCACGTCCTCTCCTGGACCTCCGTGCTCTGCTGCAGTCCAAATGGGCACGTGTGCCTCGGGCAACCTTCCAGGGCCTCATTGCGTCCATGCCACGCCGTTTTGCCGCTTTCATCCGGGCCAAGGGTGGTTATTCCCATTGTTAGGTAAGTGGTCATATCATTTTGATGTAACGGTGTACATTAAAGGGGGTTTGAAAAATGAAAACCTCACACTCCCGCCCGATGCGCAAGAGCCGGAAAACACCAACAAGAAGGGAATCAATTCACAGCGGAGTTCTGCAGCAACACTGAGAACACCAGCGCAGCCATCCAATCCCCTCCGGCACTTAGAGGGAGCCACAACAACGGTAGATGGAGCTAGCTAACAACAGCCTTTACCACCTCCACCATAGCAGTCTAGGCGAAAAGAAAAGAGAAGCAATAGTAATAACACAGGACTACAAGGTTTATAAATTAATGGAAACACCGTATGCAACTCACAGAGACAGCGTCACCTACGATGTAAGGTATATAAAGGAGAACAGTACGGTGTCCGCAATCACGTAGCAATGCCACAGTCGCAGGTGAAACATCTGTTGCGGAGTAATTGTCTACAAGATCTCAGTGACCTCAAAAAAGGTATGATAATTGGTGTACGTCTTGCAAGACCTTCAATTACTATAACGGCAGAAGCAGTAGGAGCAACACGACGAACTGTATTGAAGATTGCGACAACCTGTCAAGAAAGACACGGCGTTGAACACAAACGTGTAAATTGTGGAAGCCATACAAAGATGCCAGACAGAGATAGGCAAACGTTGGCACGCATTGTACAGTGGAAGCACGCGAAAATGGCACCGCAAATAGCAGTAGAATTAAACGGTTATATGATAAAATTACACATGAAAAAGTTACACGGAATGAAATTACACAGCAAAAATTACAGAAGAAAGAAATTGCGCGAAGAAAAAATTACACAAGTCGGAAATTACACATAGAATGAATTTTACAACAGATTATACAAAATTTGTAGCCATGATTATACAAAATCAAAAACTCTAACTTAGACTGTAGACGATTTTTGGAAGGGGTGGTCGGAGCCCGGGGGGGTCAGTGCCCTTTATACAAAATTTTCGTAAAATCTAGTTTTAAATTTAGAACCACCAAATTTGGTATACTATCTCATGGTACTCTAACTTAGACGGTAGACGGGTTTGGGTACGTAACGGGACGGGTGTCAGAGACCCCCATACAAAATATTCGTAAAATCCAGTTTTCAATTTAGAACCACCAAATTTGGTATACTACCTCATGAAATTCTAACTTAGACTGTAGACGGTTTTTGGAAGGGGTCGGAGCCCGGGCGTTCGCCCCCCCACACACAAAATTTCCATAAAATCTACAGTTTTCAATTTAAAACAACCAAATTTGGTATACTATCATGGTACTGTGACTTAGACGGGTTTTCGAAGTGGGCGGAGCCCCCATACAAAATTTTCGTAAAATCTAGTTTCCAATTTAGAACGACCAAATTTGGTATACTACCTCATTGTACTCTAACTTAGACAGTAGATGGTTTTTGGAAGGGGTCGAAGCCCGGAGATCAGCCCACCCCCCACTTAAAACAACCAAATTTGGTGTACTATCTCATGGTATTGTAACTTAGACGGTAGACGGTTTTTCGAAGGGGGCGGAGCCCGGGGGTCTGAGACCCCCATACAAAACTTTCGTAAAATCTACAGTTTTCAATTAAGATCCACCAAATTTGGTAAACTGTTCCCAAATTTGGTGGTTCTAAATTGAAAACTGTAGATTTTACGAAAATGTTGTATGGGGGGGGCTCTGACCCCCGGGCTTCGACCCCTTCCAAAAACTGTCTACAGTCTGAGTTAGAGTTTCATGATTTTGTATAATCATGGCAACAAATTTTGTATAATCTGTTGTAAAATTTATTCTATGTGTAATTTCCGACTTGTGTAATTTTTTCTTCGTGTAATTTCTCCCTTGTGTAATTTTTCCTGTGTAATTTCATTCCGTGTAATTCAGTCCTGACACCAATTAAACAACTGCCATTATGATCCCGTTTCCGTCAGAACAGTTCGTCGGTAAATCTATCGGGGTGGTATTTGCGGCTGTGCTACAATCCACAAACTCCTGATTACTAACATTAATGTAATAAAACGTGTAAGGTGGGGCAAAACACATAAAAACTGAGACGCTAAGACTATCAATGTGTTATATCGTCTGGTGAATTGGGCTCCACATCGTTTCCCAACATTGGTAGAGTGTATACGTCTGGCGAAAACCTGAAGAAGCGTACCACCCCGATTGTTTAGCTTTGTTTAGTAGTAGGGGTTCATTTTGCAGATTTCTGTGCATCCGAGCCTCGTCAGTCCACAGACCCATGTTAGCAACACTGTACTGACGTTTCGTCCAGTAGAAGTGGCGATCTCGCGGTAGGAAAATCCGATTTCTCTCATCCCAACAATCCTTTCTCGTTCAAAGTCTGTCAGGTATTCATAATGTGACCTTCGGGGACGGGGCATAGTGAGACACAAGAAAAGCCCTTTCGGCTCAATATCGGTCCTTTACTGATTGCAACATCTTCTTTGAGCCAGTCGCTGGTCTGAAACTGCTTGAGCATTTTCACTGACATTTTAGTCATTTGTATGTTCTAACCGGTTGTACATATCCTGTAAGTTTCAAGCTAATACCAGCAGTCCTTCAAGGAGTTACAGTTTTCACAAACGGTAGTGTAATAACTAGTCGGACTACTGTCTCTTGTGCGACATTACGTATTGATATGTCTTAAGGCAACAGATTAGTGGATCCAGTTGCCCGAGGCATGCTCTAGCTCTCTTCGTTAGTGTTGGCTATCCACGAAAGACGACTGGCAGGTACTTAATTGTAGCGACTCAACAGATAGTCGCCTGAAATAATTTCAATCCGTTTAACTCCTATTGTTGAACAATCAAAAACAAGAATCCAAGATTCAAATATTGAGGCGAAGCTTCAATAATTTTATGATGGCTTCGAGTTCTTGTCCCTAAGAGGTTTAGTCCCCTGCATGCAACTTTCAACGAACCCTAGCAGACGGGAAAGACGAGGCCGCGGTAGGTCCAACCGTCCTTCAAAGGAGGAATGAACAGGTGCTCAGATACGAAAGATTATACTGTACACAGTCATGAAGGAATTAGAGTTATCAGAGTATTTTCGAGACGCGAAGGCTTATGGGGTGCTTACGGTCAGCCGTAGTTAGTACCTTCAAAAAGTGTTCTTTGTAGGGAAAACCACGAACCACAGGCAAAATGTAAACTGACCACGGCTCAGGCTCATCGATGCTACAGTTGAGCGTAAGGTACTCCGTATAGTACGAGACAACATAAGGGATGCTATGGAGAAACTCTTCGGGTATTTGAATGCTGGTGACGGGAGTAATGTGTCACAACACACATTACATCGAACCCTGCTGAAAATGTGGCTGTGTAGACGCATACCTCTCCGAGTGCCCACGCTAACCTCTGTTCGTCGAAAGCACCTACAATCGGCACGGCAGCATCAAAACTGGATCTTGAATGATTGGAAGGTCGTCTGGTCTGATGAATCTCTTTTCCTGGTGCACCATGTGGACGGCCGGGTACGCGTGCGTCGTTTACCTGGAGAAGTGTTGGCACCGGGATGCACCTATAGACGAAAACACGCCAGCGGAGGAAGTGTAATGCTTTGAGCAATGTTTTGCTGGAAAACCCTCGTTCCTGTCATTCAATGTGCATGAAACTATGACATCTACCACCTACCTAAACACCACTGCAGACCAGGTACATCCTTTAGTGGTAACGGTATACCTTTCTAGTATCGCCTTCTTTCAGAAAAATAATGCGTCTTGCCACATTGCCCGAACTGTTCGAGAATGGCTCGCAGAACATCAAGTATTTTCCTGCCTCCAAATTTCCCAGATACCAATCCAATCGAGCATCTGTGGTTTGTGTTGGAACAGCAAATTCGATCTGCGGCGGCTCAACTACGTAACTTACGAGGCTTAAAGGATCTACTGGTAGCATTGGCGCAACCACGGAGGGGGCTTCGGGAGGCTTAGGCCCCCTCCAAGGAGATTAAGACCGACGTACGTCACAAATTAAACATTCAAAAATATTATTTTACATGTTCAAAAAATTACATAATGTCTGACATAGTGTCTTCTTCCCAAAGTCCCAAAGATATTAACAGTGACGTACGTCACAACCGTATATAAACTATAGGCTTACATTATATACGTTGTGCGATCAAACGTTCCGAGACTAGGTACGTAGCTCGGCAACAGATGGCAGTACGCAGATGCTCGAGCAGCGGTCGAGGGCTGGGATCTTCATGAGTCATTGTGCCAAGTGCCGTTGTTCTGTGAATATCGGCAGCTGTGCTACACGATATTTGGTGACCACGTGCAGGACACAGCTGCGATTTCGGTATGGACTGCAAACTAGAGCACCGAACGAACATCAAATTCTGCGTTAAACTCTGCAAATCGGGAACGGAGACGCATGAAATTTTGCGGCAGGCTTATGGCAATGAAGCAATGAGTCGTGCGAGGGGTTTTGAGTGGCACTCGGGCATCAGGAACGGCACTGGAAGACGACGAGAGGTCAGGGCGACCGTCCACGAGCAAAACCCCAGAAAATGTGGACAAAATTACGAAACTGGTGCATGAGGATCGTCGGAGAACCATTCAAGACATTGTTACCATCGTCAGTGTGTCATACGGAACAGTGCAAGAAATTCTGACGTCGGTTTTGGACATGCACCGCATTGCAGCAAAGTTTGTGCCAAAGATTCTGAGCCCCGAACAAAAGGCGCTCCATGTCTAACTCTGTCAAGATCTTCGTCAGCAGGTGGTAAATGATCCAACGTTCCTGTCGCGGGTCATCACTGGGGACGAGACTCATGCGGATCATCACTAAGGACGAGACTCATACGGGTCATCACTGGGGACGAAACTCATGCGGGTCATCACTGGGTACCCCGTGTGACTTCTTTCTGTTCCGGAAAATGAAGCTGAAGCTCAAAGATCGCCGTTTTGAAACCGTGGACGAGATCCAGCGCCAATCGCAGAAGGTGCTTGACACGATTTGCGAACAGGAATTTCAGGGAGCGTTCCAACAGTGGTAAAAACTCTGGCAGTGGTGTACCGCTGCCCAAGAAGACTAATTTGAGGGAGATTACAGCCAGACTTAAGTAGCGTAGTACTTTGTTGTATATCGTCTTAATCTCGGAACTCTTTGACCGGACCTCGTATGTACACTGAAGAGCAATTGAATTAGAGACAGCTGGCGTTATGCAAATGTGGCGCTGCGGGCGGTACTATAAACTGAAACGACATGACGTATGCAGCGGTCCGACAATATAAGGAGTGATACGACGGGAATCAGTAAAAGTCGGACGCAGTATGGGTAAGACGAAAGATCTAAGCGAATATTTGATCGTGGGCAAATTGTCGGGGCCCGACGAATGGGTCACTCCATCTCGGAAGTCGTGCAGGTACTGAGATTTTCACGAGCCACTGTGTCACGGGTGTACCGTGAGTACATGGAATCCGGTAAAACCATTCCTGCAAGGGCCAACTACCGTGGACAACAGCGTGTGGATGAGCGGAGTCATCGTCGTCTAGCTCGCATTGTAACAGCGGATAGACGGGCCACAGTGCAAGAAATCACTCGGCAATTTAACGCTGGTGCACAAAAACGTGTAAGCAGCCACACCATTTACAACCATCTCCTCGCTATGGGGTACAGAAGCCATCGTCCCACGAGGGTACCGCTGCTGACCGCACATCACAGGGTGCAAAGATTAGTATGGGCAAGGGAACATCGCCACTGGACCCTAGACATGTGGGAAAATGTTGCCTGGACTGATGAGTCGAGATTCACGTTGGTACATGCGGATGGCAGGATACGAGTACGGCGCAAACCACATGAAGCGATGGATCCTTCTTGCCAGCAGGGTACTCTTCAAGCTGGTGGGGGTGGCATTCTCGTCTGTGGACTGTTTACGTATACTGAAATGGGATCCCTGGTACGTGTGACATCGTCCCTCACAGGTCAACGTTACCGGGATATCCTGGACGACCATTTGCTCCCGTTTGTGCGTCTTCAACATCCCACTGGGGACCTCATCCTGCAACAAGACAATGCACCGTGCCATCGCTCCTGAATTGTATCCGAATGGTTGGATGAACACTCCACCGACGTGACCTCGCTTCCTTGGCCAGCTAGGTGACATCTGGGATGCCATCGAGAGAGATGACCCCCTCCATGAAATCTTCGTGAACTGTGGGAGCTTGTTCAGGGGTCGTGGATCCGTATGGCTTCCCAACGCTTCCGATGTCTTGTCGAGTCCATGCCGAGACGAATCGCCGCCGTCATCAGGGCGAAAGTTGGTGCTACACGTTACTAGACATGTATCTCTAATTCAATTGCTCTTCAGTGTATATGTACACGCATTGTGTACGTATACTATATACATATAGCCCCTTTCAACAGGAATTCCTGGGTGCGCGACTGGCTGGTAAAGTGTTGGAGACACCTTTAGGAGTCTTGTAGCCCTTATGCCTCACCGGATAAGAGCCGGTTTGGAGGCACGTGGAGGACCAACTTCATATCAGGCAGGTGGTCATAATGTCTTCGCTCTTCACTGTATATTCTTTATGATTTGAATGGTCAGTCAGAATCTCTTCTCATTTTAGTTTAGAGTCAGCGACTTGCTGATGAAATCGTTGACTCTAAAATCAATGAGACTGGTGTGCGAAAGCTTGCGTGTAGTTATTATATTAACGCAAATAAAGGGATCTTCTATACAGCCGTTTTTCTTGGTGTACGTTACCCAGTGTTCTACAGTTCCTTTTAAAGCTTATTTAATGTTTTGTGTTTTTGATCGACACTCATTCGTTCAATAAAAATCAATCGTCAATCTTTCAAATGGTATTTTGCACTTCCCGAAGTAGTATCTTCTGATTGGCATACACTTTTTATCTCCTGCAATCAATACTCCGTCGATTACCTATGCTTAACATACACCTGATCCATCCTTCATTTTCTGTCATTTAGCAGGTCACTAAAATTCTAGGACTTCACTTTGCTGTTACTTGGATAATCATTCACTTGAGAACTGAAACTTTAGGGTGATTGATAACCTTTCATTAACGTCATAAATTACCTGTTAGAAATTTTCCTAACTTACGGCGTCTGCGACTTCCTTCGTTTCCTATAAACAATATGCAAGAACTACAAAAGCCTTCCCCGTATATTACATAAGCATCCAAGACAATCATTTAACCAATGAGTTAAAAATTCAAGATTTCGTTTCCCTGCAGAACGAAAAGAAAGATATAATTTTGGAATGGAATCCAGAAATAGCAGATTACATTATATCTCACCGTAACACTGAGATTTCGTCTGAGATCATCACATTGCCCAGTTTCTCAATCATATTGATTAGTTCATTTTTTATACTCGAAGATATTCAGGTTGTTGAAGTGCAAAATATATCCACAATACGTTTTTAGCAAATTCGATAGGTTTTCTATTTACTGTATATATACACTGCCGGAAAGTGAAAAAAGAACACCAAGAAGGAATTGGCGGACGATCATGAAATTTACATATGTTAATGGGGTCAAGTTGACTTAGGTGTGATGTAAATTTCGGGACCAACCGGTGAGCACTTACGCCACAGCACGGCATAATATGCAAGTTATCGTCGGTGGTATTTAAGGAGTACGGTGAAGTGAATGTAATCAGTCGTCGGCGTACGGACACGTGCGAAGACCCTGAAGAAGCTGCAATGCCTGGACATGGAAGACGTGTACGATTTCAGCAGTTATCGGACTTTGAGCGAGGTCGTCTAGTCGGACTCCGCGAGGCTGGGTGGTCGTATCGTCGTATTTCGGAGCGACTTGGACGGGAAGTATCGGTGGTGGTACGATGGTGGCGTTGATGGTCCGAGGAACATTCCCGCACGAGCAGACGTGGAACCGGGAGTCACAGACGGACTGATGAGAGGACCGATCGACGCATAAGAAGAACGGCGTTGTCAAGCAGAACATCCACTGCGACGCAAATCCGAGCTGCCGCTGCACCTGAGGTGACTGTGCGAACAATCCGCAACCGTCTACTGGATGCAGGACTATGTGCACGTGTGCCTCTGGCATGTGTACCTCTGACTCCAGCCCACCGTCAGGAACGGCTGCAGTGGTGTCGCCAACGTCTGCACTGGAGAACGCAATGGCGATCTGTCGTGTTCAGCGATGAAAGCAGATTCTGCTTGGGAGCCCCCGATGGCCGTATGCGTGTTTGCAGACACACAGGGGAGCGTCTCCACCCTTCTTGCATCCGCCAGCGACACACAGGGCCTACACCTGGATTCCTGGTGTGGGGAGCAATCAGCTATCACTCCCGTACACAACTAGTGTTTCTACCGGGTACGTTAAACAGCACCTCCTACATCAACAACATCATTTAGCCCGTTGTTATGCCATTTGTAAGGTCGGTCCATCGTGGTGTTTTCCAGCAAGATAACGCATGCCCACACACGGCACGTGCAACGCAACATGCACTTCAGGGTGTGAGACACCTTCCATGGCCTGCACGTTCACCGGATTTGTTCCCCATTGAGCAGGTGTGGGATTTTATGGGACAACGACTTATCTGGTCTCCACGGCCAGCCACGACCATCCCGATTTATGCATCCAGGTTGAGGATGCTTGGAACTCAATACCCCAAACTTACATCCAACATCTGTACGACAGACTTCATGCCAGAATTGCACAGTGTGACGCAGTTCATGGCGGTTCAACCTCGTACTAACCATATTACATGGAAATGTTATTTTTCAGTTTACCAGCAAATACAGCTGTTTTTTGCCATAATGTTTTGATCACGTTATCCTCTGTATTCCGTTATTATGCTATATAAATTTCGTTGGTATCAGACGTCTCCTTCTTGGTGTTCTTTTTTAACTTTCCGCCAGTGTATATGTTATATGTCTATATAACAGGGTGGCTCAAAAGTCCGTTTAAATTTCAAAACTTTATGACAAAAGAACAAAAACGTGCATTACAGCGGAGTCTGCACGAAATGCATCAGCTGGTATGTGGATTTAAAAAAAAAACTTTTAGTTCAAACAATCACAGACAGGAAAAAACTTTTAGTTCAAACAATCACAGACAGAGGGGGATAAAGGATAATAAGTTTGTAAATACAGTGAGAATAAATGAAAATGCGTACGTTGCATCAAATTGGGGACATTATTACAAGAGTAATTGGTCAACATGCCCTCTACCACAAGATACAGTAGATTCCGGTTAATTGGGACATATGGGGACCAGAAAAATTTGGTCCAATTAGGCGTCTTCCCCAATTATGCGAAGCTTTATCCTAAAGAGCTAATTTGGGATGTTCTTGAAGAACTGTCTCAAATAAACGGTTGCCCTGATAAACCGATGGCCAATTAACCGGAATCTATTGTATTTGCAGCATTCAAGCATGTGACAAGTCCAGTGACTGCCGAATGTACCATGTCCGGGTGAATGCAACAGACTCCGGGGCGAATGGACCCCTTCAATTGTGGCAGTGTGAAAGGTTTTGTGTCGGGTAATTTGGACTTCAAATAACCCCGCAACCAGAAATCTACGGGTGTCATATCTGGAGACATGATTAGCCACGGGATGCTGCAGTGCCCAGTGATTAGTCTTTCTGCACCAAACGTGTTGACGAGAAAGTTCTTTACTGGAGATGCGACATGAGCTAGCGCACCGTCCTGCATAAACGTGACGGTGTACAAAAGGTTTTGTTCTTACGATCATGACATCGCGTTTTTATGCAGCAGTTTCAAGTAGCGTTAGGCACTTACTGTGAAAGTCTTCCAGCTGTTTCCGGAATACGGTTCCTTGAAGAAAACAGACTCAAGAATGCTGGATGTAGTGAATCCACACCACACCGCAACTCTTGGTAATTAAATGTAGCGTTTCCTCTCTACGTGGATTATCCTATGCCATATTCGGCAATTATGCGTTTTGATATACCAGTAAATCGAAATATAAGCTTCGTCTGTCCACATCACATTTAACAACCAGCGTGGAAGCTCCGTGATCTTTGCCGCAGCCCATTTGGCAAATGCTTCGCGCTTTGTGGTATCCGGCAGTAACACCGGGGGAAAGTTTGCTGAATATATGGGTGCAGATTTAGCACAGGATACGATTTACCTATGGTCTCGTTTTGCCCGCTTCACGCGCACTGCTTGTTCCACTTGTCGTTTGAGATGTTAGTTCGTCCATTTGGAATTCCACAGCATTCCAACGGGACACCCTTAGCTCCGGTCTATCTCGTCAGGGCGATCCAGCAAACTTCCAGCTTCACAGATCGTCTCATCAGACATTGCAAACCGGCACAGGTGGTAGAACCTTGGCTTTTCTTTCGTCTCATCATACATTGCAAACCGGCACAGGTGGTAGAACCTTGGCTTTTCTTTCGTCTCATCAGACATTGCAAACCGGCACAGGTGGTAGAACCTTGGCTTTTCTTTCGTCTCATCAGACATTGCAAACCGGCACAGGTGGTAGAACCTTGGCTTTTCTTTCGTCCTTCTTTAGGACCTCGGCCTTTCTTTCGTCCTTTGGCAGGACCTTGGCCTTTCTTTCATCCTTCGGTAGAACCTTGGCCATTCTTTTGTATTTTGGTGGGACTTTGGCCTCTCTTTAGAACTTTTGTAAATCTTCTGTTACCGATTCTCCGATTAACATAAACAAAACTCCACTCACAAGGCTTTATCCCGCAAGGTTAACAGCATAGCAAACCCATTTTCAATGACGAAAAGAATGAAGGCAATTCACAGACGATTAATAATTGCAATTTATTACTTACAAGGAACACCCCCTGGTCGAACAAACAAAACCGCACCAAACTTCCGTTTTAAGTCATTTACGTACCTCTGAATTCAATGGTGATATTCGATTTTGTATAAAACTCCGCAGTTGACCAGTAAAGGTCTCTGAAGATAGGTGCCACGTCGAAGCGTAAAGAGCGGATCTGCACGAAAATAATTATCACGTACATGGTTGTTCACGTCTGTAACTTCATAACGAAGGGTCAGAGTGTGAAAGTGTCAAAAGATTAGTTCATGTGAGGGCTGTCTATAAAATGATCAAAGCAATAACCATTGCCGCAAACTGCACAACAATTACTAAATGCAACATCGGTACACCCACAGAATGCACACGCACGAAGAACATTAGTGTTGAAAGCCAAGTCGATGACACTTTTGAAATTCTGCACAGGTTCACCACATTGGTAGCCAGCTTTCTGCCATGCGTAACGAAGCATCGGTCTATAGATCTCCGCAGACAGTTGATTGTAAATCACAGAATGCATCTTCAGAAGAAATATTCTGTCATGTAATTTTGGCTGCGGCATGTTGGATCGTAGTTTTATGTTGTCTGTAATACTCTTTGAGTAAATTTTATGTTATCCGAAAAAATAAACATCGAGGGGTTGAACATATTTCGTAGTTTTTGGTGGAATGATTTTTAAATGAGCTTGTTTTCCCCCGGAGGCCTCCTGAAGTATTCGTTGATCCTTGTGTCCAGACCAGGAATCACAAAGTACGAGTGACTTGTCAGACAGATACATATTCAAAACTGACGCAAAAATGGTCGAACCATTTTGTCATCTCACTACGTACACAGACAAACTAGGCATGTGATACAAGCACCTGCACACTCTCGACTGGCGCAGCAGCCGGCGAGCGACGGGTGACTCAATGGATCCCTCTAATGAGCAACTGCGGAGTTTTACAGAAAAATGAATATCACCATTGAATTCGGAGGTACGTAAATGACTTATAATGGAAGTTTGGTGCGATTTTGTTTGTTCGAACCCGGGTGTGTTCCTTATTAGTGCTTTTAACGGCAACGTATTTACATACATGTCTTAAATGGTTAGCATGAGTGTAAAGAGCCCCCTTTCGACGCATTTTAGAACAGAAAGGGTTTCTTTTCCGTTGCTAAACAAAATTCCCCACTAGCTTTTCGTTCAAACCGCACTTTAATACAGGTATTTGCTCTTTGTTATAAAGTTTTGAAATTTAAACGAACTTTTGAGCCATCCGGTAAACCCTGAGTGATTATTCAATTATGACCACCTTCCTAATACTTCGTAGGTCCTACTTTTGCTCTCGGTACAGCAGCTATCCGAAGTGACATCCATTCAATAAGATGCCGGAAGCAGTTGGGAGGTATGCCCAACCAAGTTGTGTGTAATGCGGCCTTCAATGCACGTATGGAGGTGATTGTTGTGTCCAGACGCCTGATATGCCGTTGCATAGTGTCCCACAAGTGCTCTATGGGATTGATATCGGGGGAGTTTGGAGGTCAATCGGTATGCTGGAAGTTCGAAATGTGTTCCTCAAACCATTCCTGCACAACATTAGACCTGTAGCTCGGTGCATTGTCATCTTAGAAAACACCGAACAAAAGTGCAACATTGTTGGCTGTACAGAGTCAGGAAGCAATTCACGATAGTAAGCACTAGTCATACGTTCTTCCGCATGAAGCAGGGATCCAAGTTCCTGCCAGGTAAACATGTCCCACCCCATATAACTGCCTCCACAGTATTGCACTGCAGAGGCCATGCAGGAAGGCTAGAGTGCGTATTGTTTGCGCCAAATACCTACACAGCCATCCATAGAGTAGAGTAAAAATCACGACTCGTCATACCAGCACATTTTTTTCCAGTCATCTCACGTCCAACTTGCATGATCTTTGCGCCAGGCGAGTCTTTTGTGCCGATGAACCCGGGTTAGGTGAAGATGTCGTCGGCGTCGTCTACTGTTATAACCCTTGCGTGCAGGCATGCGCCTCATGGCAGATACTGTTCCGGGCTGACCTCTGTTGTATTGGGAGTCAACTGTTGAACAGTGCTCCATCTGTTGAACAGTGCTCCTTCTGTTAAACAGGGTTGAACAGTGCTCCATCTGTTGAACAGTGCTCCATCTGTTGAACGGTGCTCCTTCTGTTGAACAGTGTTGAACAGTCTCCATCTGTTGAACGGTGCTCCTTCTGTTGAACAGTGTTGAACGGTGCTCCTTCTGTTGAACAGTGTTGAACAGTGCTCCATCTGTTGAACAGTGCTCCTTCTGTTGAACAGTGCTCCATCCGTTGAACAGTGCTCCATCTGTTGATCAGTGCTCCATCTGTTGAACGGTGCTCCTTCTGTTGAACAGTGTTCCATCTGTTGAACAGTGCTCCTTCTGTTAAACAGTGTTGAACAGTGCTCCATCTGTTGAACAGTGCTTCATCTGTTGACCTGTACGAGTCATTGGACCCAGCGCTCTCCTCTCATATCAACCTTTCGCTGTCCTGTACAGTTTTGCCACCGGATCGTTATTTGACTATTTTTACTCCAGTCCTGATACACTTTAACTACAGCAGTTCGTGAACAACCCACCAGTTCAGCCGTTTGGTAAATCAAAGCAACCGCTCTCCGAGCTTCCAGGATCTCTTCTTTCTCAAAGTCCGATAGATCCTTCAGTTTATACATCACGCTCCGGATTTTATTACCTACTGCTCCACTCACACCTTACTTTCTATATTCTACGTCGGTCGACTAATCACGCCCTTTCGGAAATCACGTGGTGTTGGGCCGCATCACTTTTGATAGGGGTGGTCATAATTCAGTGATCACTCGGTGTATATATACATTCAGTTAGCTTTGCATTAGGAAATCCTATCTGAATACCTATCTAAAACGCGTTGGTCCACCTTTCGGTGCAATAACGGCTCTCAGACGCCTAGAAACAGATTCTACAAGGTGTCGGAAATCCTTTATGCGTAACTTGACCCATGTCCGTTGCAACAGCTCCGTCTGTTCACGTTCATTCCGTTGAGGAGGATCAGTAGTTTTCACACCCCGTTCCAACATATCCCTTAAATGTTCAATCGGGCTACGGTCAGGAGAGTTTAGAGGCCAAGGCAATGTGGCAGATTCGTTTTCTTGTTCTCCCAACCATTCAGAAGTTATACAAGTCCGATGACACGGAGCGTTGTCCAGTTGAAAGTTGGTACTGTGATCGTGGTAAACCACCAGAAGATATGAATGCAGAGGGTCGGCTACGATGTCCCTGTAGCGTCTACCATTCAGTGTTTATGAGATGCTAACCAACAACGGACCTAGGGCTTGCCAGGAAAAAGCCCCCCTCCCCCCAGACCAGAACACCAATTCCATCGGCAAGTTGAGCCCCAACTGTGCAACCAGGGGATATGGCTTCATGCTGTTTACGCCATATGCGAACCCGGCCATCAGTATGCTGGAGCAGGAAACGGGACTCATCACTCCAGACGAACTTCATCCATCTGTTGAGGGTCCATTGCCGATTTTCCTTGGCCCATAAGAGGCGTTGTTTTTGCGATGGCTGGGTGTCATCATGGGTATCCTCGTTGGTCTCCGGCTAAGAAACCCCGGGATGAATCAAGGTACGGTGCATAATGCATTTGGAAATAGGTTGAACTGCACCGCTGTTGTTCTGGTGGGTGAGCTGGGTGACTGTTGCACGTCATTCCTCAGATACAAATTGTGATACTCATAAATATGAAGGTTCTGTCACACAAAACATGATAATCAACTTGAACAACAACCACGTTTGACCAAATGATGAAACATTGAGTTCACATATTTAATCTGATTTTAAAAGGTATGTACAAGTTTAAAAGCATACGATAGTTAAAGCGCGAGATCTTTCGATCACACTAGTGATCTTCAATAGGCTACACACACAATGGCACAAGGCTCAAACGACATGCAACATACATACACTGATGGCCACCCAAAATGCAACACCAAGAAGGACACGAGATAGCAAAGCCAGATTTGCTGGACTCATAACAACAGATACCAAGATGAAACGATTGAGCTTACAGGCCCATGCGACTTGCGGAACACGCAGACATCAATAGTTCGTGTGGCCCCCATGGCTGGCAATAACGACTGCTACACGCAGCGGCATCGAACGAAAGAGGCTTTGGATGTGGGCTTGGGGTATGTCGGTCCAGGCTGCTTTCACACGTTGCCACAGTTCATCAGGCGTAGCCGCGAGTGGTGCTTGCCGGGCCACTCAGTTGCCGATCAGCGACCAGACGTGTTCGATGGGCGACATATCGGGAGAACAGGCGGGCCACGGCAGCAGTGACACCTGGTGGACCATGAAGAATTGTTGCACGATGCGTGCCACGTGCGGGCGCGCATTGTCCTGTTTAAATGTGGCCGCTGGCAGGTCCTGCAGGTAAGGGAGGACTACAGGCTCCAAAACGTCAGAGATGGTGCGGTGGCTGTTGAGTGTACCGGCGATGCGTACCAGAGGGGTGCGGTGGCTGTTGAGTGTACCGGCGATGCGTACCAGAGGGGTGCGGGTGTCATATCCAATTGCGCCCCAAACCATAACGCCAGGCGACAGACCGGTATGGCGATGCATAATGCAGGCGTCATACAGTCTCTCGCTACGGTGCCGCCACACGCGGATCCGACCATCGATGTGTTGCAGGCAGAAGCGGGATTCGTCGGAGAAGACAATGTCGTGAAATTCCGTAGTCCAGGTGCGGCGTTCAACGGCCCACTGCCGCCTCACTCGCCAGTGGTGTAACGTCAATGGTAATCGGAGCAATGGGCGTCGTGCGATAAGTCCCCGCTTCTGCAGACGACGTCGAATGGTACGTGCTGAACAGGTTGTTGCGCAACACACCATAATTCCTGCGCTAACGTTCGTGATGTGGCGGTGCGAGCCGTCAATGCCCGCCGCACAACATGCCGGTCCCTCGTTCGGTGGTGTGCCGCGGCTGCGGCAATCGCTCATGTCGGTCCGTCCGTCCCTTCTGCACCCACCGAATCCATACTCGCCTCACTGTGGCTGGATGTCGTCCCACACGGGCGCCGATGTCTCGGCACGATAAACCGCTGTCGCAATAAGCCACTATCAGTCCTCTGTCGAACTCCGAAACGTGCTGGAATGACTGCCGTATTCTACGACGAGGCATCAGGAAGCTTCCCACGCACAGGTCCGGCGGCACAACACACTTCCACTACTTACACCCAGCCTTCTGTGCACCCTTCTTATAGTGCTTCTCGGTGGCGTGCCGGGCGCACATGATTTGCATATGCTTTGCAATGCTAATCGTTTGCATGTCCTCTCGCGGGCGACGCATGCTACGAATTTCAGACGAATCGGATGCTTCCTTCTTGGTGTTATATTTTGGGTTGCCAGCAGTGTACTATTCGATGGCATGAGAATATAATTAAAGCGCATGCTCACAAAGTTTATTGAGAAACGGAGAAGCAAAACGAGTAAATACAGTGAGTAACCTGAATCAAGATAGTAACAGATGAGTGCTAACGATCCCACTAAAGTTATTATTATTTGCACATGTTCCATTAGAGTAGTCCATACACGTGGAAGGAGAGATGGTATGTCATCGTTACAACAAATTCCTCTATACTGGTGAATATATAGACTTTCAGCAAAGAGGATCATACTCTTGCTGCTGTGAGTAGTAAGAAGTTTGACATCGTCCCACAAGGGTATATGTGTGCCACTAGCTACCAGTCGAGCTAGTGCTGCTGTGTGTGAGCCCGTTCTCACATCACACAAGTGTTAAGACAAGCGGATTTTTAAGGCCCATAATGTTGAGTCTATGTAGACTTGGTCGGTTTCTGCAGGATTTGAAGCTTTCAGGGATATAAGACAGACACCATACAAACGCGACAGTGATTCCGTCGAAACCGAAAACAAATATGGTGTCTATCTTATACCCCTGAAAGCTTCAAACCCTGCAGAAACCGACCAAGTCTATATAGACTCAACATTACGGGCCTTAAAAATCCGCTTGTCTTAACACTTGCGTGATGTGAGAACGGGCTCACACTCAACAGAACTAGCTCGACTGGTAGCTAGTGGCACACATATACCCTTATGGGACGATGTTAAAATCCTTACTACTCCCAGCAGCAAGAGTACACATCTCCCCAGCCCGATGATCAGGCCAGCCGCAAGAGTACTGCATCTTTCAGCCCGATGATCAGGCCCCTATCAGAGTCCGCAAGTTTCGTAAATCGACGTCTCTGGCGTCTACCCGGCATTTTTGTTACACTCTGGTTTGCATCGGCCGGGGCTTTTCGCTTTCATGGGGGTTCGACTACACGCCGGCTTATAAGGCTGCCGGTTCGTGCTTGCAGAGCCCCCACAGTATATGTGCGGTCATGCGCAACCTCATCAAACGTGAATCATTTGCATACTAGCACGCACTCTAGCTATTTGCAAAGTTTCGCGGTTGTAGCATGTTTTTTTCTAGGTGCGCGAATTTCATTGTCCGTGATTGCATATAGATGGAGAGTGAGGTAAAAAAATATTGAACTCTGAAAGTGTTGACAACTGTTAAATTAGTTATCAATCCATTGCTGGATGAAGGTCTCCCCAAGTTTTTCCTACAACGGTCTGTCTTGCGCCAGTCTTCTCCATGTCACTCTTGCATGCTTTCGGATTTCATCCACCCATTTCCCATGTGATCTTCTTCTTGGTCTTTTCCTGTCTCTTGGAATCCAGTCTAGAATTTCGGTTGTCCACCTGTGGTCCGTTCTTCTGGCAACATGTCCAAACCATTGTCGTTTCAGGGATTTTACTCTGATCATGATGTCTTCCACTCTTCTCATTTCTTTATCCATGAGTTCCTTTTCTTATTTCTCCAGGTTTCATCAAGCATACATCTCTCCACGGTTCTTTCAGTTGTCTGCAGTTTTTGTATGTCTTTTTTAGTCAAGGTCCACGCCTCTGCTCCGTATGTAAGCACTTGAAGGATGCATTGATTAAACACTTTTTTAATTAAGACATAGGGGCATATTGTTCTTAAAAATTATACTGTTTCTTCCAAAAGCTCTCCACCCAAGTTTTATACGTCGATTAATTTCTTTGTCAATGAGACCTTTGCTTGATATCTGCGGTCCAAAGTAAATGTGGGTATCGGTTTTCTCCAGCTCTTCCCCATCAATCGATAAATCTTCATTTCTTGTTAAATCACTGTACATCAGTTTCGTCTTCTGAAAGTTCATTTTTAATCTCACTTCTTTACTCTTGTCAGCAAGTTCCTGGATCATACTCTGCCGTTCTAAAGTGGCTGTCGCAAAGATGACTACGTCAGCAGCAAAACGAAGGTGAGTTAAATAAAGTCCATTAATCTTTGTCTCTTTGTTTTCCCAGTTCAATGAATTGTTTTACCATTTCAATGATTTTTTTTTTTTAAACTTGGAAATCTGAGACGTTTAAGTTAAGAAAACAGCGTCAGTTCTAGGGTTTCTGTTAGAGTCTCACTTTAGAGTCTTCTGTTTTTTCAACTTAAATGTCGGAAACTCAAGTTAAAAAAAAAAAAAAAAAGCACGTGCGGTTTTCTATCACAAAATGCAACTCATCTTTTTACGCTATCAAGTAGAGGGCACTTTTATCTTTCTTTATTCAAAGTGATATAATTCAGGAAAAATGTCACCGAATTTGTTTTATTATAATGAGCACGTGTTTTGACCAAAAAAAAAGTGCTGTATAATGTAAAATTTTGTTAGTATATGAAATCTCATGATTAAGCATTTATGATTGCTAACAAAGCCAGCCATAAACAATGGAATACGATGTAAACTTTTCATATTGTCTTTCAGAAGCCCAGATGTGGTTGGAAATATATTTGTTTATTTCAGTAATAAAATAGTTTTAATTTAATATTTTTAAATAAATTGAAATAATTATTATTATAATTTTTTAATTATATAATATATTAAATTACAATTAATTAATAAATTGTATATTAAGTTTTTAAATAAATATTAGTAAATTAATTTTTATGTGTGTTTTTTTTTGTTTTTTTTTTTCCTAGCGGAAACTTTTATTGCGATACTAGAAAATTCATTCATAGTATGCACCGAAGGGCCATAACATTATGACCACCTGCTTAATATGATGTTGGTCCTTTACGTGCCGCGAAAATAGCTCTTACCCGGCGAGATATGGACGCTATAAGATTTCTAAAGGTGTCTTGTGGTATCACGTACCAGCACGTTATCAGCAGATCCTTGTAAAATAAGCTGAACCTTGTAAGTAACTCTTGTAAGTTACGTGATTGTACTGCCGCTGATCGAATTTACTGTTCCAACACAAACAATAGATGCTCGAGTGGATTGATGTCTGGGGAATGTGGAGGCCATGGCAATACCTGGAAGTAATGGCAAGACCCAGGGTTTCCCAGCATAACATCGTCCAAACCATTACACTTTCTCTATCAGCTTGTTTTCGTCCCACGGTGCATCCTGGTGCCAACACTTCGCCAGGTAAACGACGCACACGTACCCGCACGTACCCATGGTGCAACAGGAAACGCGATTCATCAAATCAGATGACCTTCTTCCAATCATTCAAGATCCAGTTTTGATGCTCCCGTGCCCATTGTAGGCACTTCCGACGGAGAGCCGAGATCAGTATGAGCACTGGAAGCAGCCCGCGCCTACGTAGCCAGATTTTCAGCAGGGTTGTATGTGCTGTGTGTTGTGACATGTTGCTCCCGTCGCCATCACTCAAATTACAGACGCGTTGCGCCACAGTATCCCTTATGTTAATTGGTACCAGAGGTTGCTCTGGCTTTTTGCGCTTTCCAACCGTAGGCTGAAGAAGCTTATATGCTGCAGCTTTGTCCATCTGTCTGTCCGCTCGATAACTCGCGTAAAAATGGTTCGATTTCGATGAAATTTTAGTATGTGGTAGGGGATAGATAACCTGGGAAGAAAATGGGCGAAATGGGGTCAAAGGTCAGAACATAGGAGCGGGATTCATTCCATTACCCTTATGCGTCATAACTTGTGTAAAAATGCTTCAATTGCGACAAAACTTTATCATGTTGTTTCGGAGGTATACTGAACAAGTTCTGTTGAATATCATCGAAATGAGGTCAAAGGTCAGGGCACAAGGGTGAGATTTATTCCACAGCCATTATCCTCATAGCTTGACTAAAAATACTTCTATTGCGATAAAACTTTAGTATGTTGTTCCGGGGGTATACTGAACCAATTTAATATCATCCAAATGAGGTTAAATGTCAGGTCACAGGAGCGATAATTATTCCACATCCTCATAACTTGAGTAATAACTTGAGTAATGATTTCTGGTATGTTGTAAAGCGTATCATAATCAATGCATTGCATGATTTTACTAACTTGCTTTAAAGTTTTCGCCAACTCATTCGCCAAATTCAATTTTTTTTTTCGTCAAAGTTTAATAACAGCACAAAAAAATTCAGGTAGGCCCAGTTCTTACTGGCAGCCCCGGTGGCGCAGTGGTCTAAGGCGTTGGCCTCTGATCATTCGTCCGTAATGGGTCCGGGTTCGAATCCCGGTCAGGCATGGATGTTGTGTTTGTCTTACGGCACTGGCTCTCTCCCTTCCCTGGAACCAGTGACCCTAAATTAGGGATGGGCGACTGTTTATAGCCCATTGAGTTGCTCACGGTGGTCGTTAAACCTCAAAAAAAAAAAAAAAAAGTTCTTACTGAGCCTTCAATTTGGAACGCAGAACTGGCGTCATGCAGATCGGAGAGTTGAAATGAGCAAGTTCGAGATGGGCTCGGTACGGCTCGATCGGTGTGTTGGATTTTTGTTCGGCGACTGCTGCTTTCAGGCGTTCTCGATACTCTCTAGTTCGTTGTGCTGAAGTCTTCTTGGGATTGTTACATTCCTCATTACTTGCTCTTGCCTCTCGTTTTGACTTTCCCTACTTTTGCTTGCGTTCATTCTGCGAATTCCACGGCATTGTCGAAAATATTAACCCGTTCACATGAAGGCAATTTTTTTTTATTTTAGTTTAAACCACTACGATATGTTCTTTATACACTATCTACCAACAATTAATTGGGTACCCCTGCAATCGACGATATCTGGCGTCCTGATACACATCACGGCAGCCGCCGTTAAATATCGTGCGGGGAACAACAACGCAACCAGTCGCATGCAAGATGTCACGCAGTTCGGAACTCTCTGATTTCGAGAAAGGTGTAATCGTCGGGTATCACAGAAATGGCCGATCCATACGTGACACATCCAGCTAGTTGAAATACCCAAAATCGACAGTGGCCTACGTGGTGATTGTTAAGTGAAAGATGAGAGGTGACTGTCGGAATGTGCCCCGATCCGGCAGACCCATAAAACTGGGAGTTAGAGACCGACGGATGCTGGCCAGAGAAATTCGGAAGAACCGCACCAAATCGATGGGCCACATCCGCGAGGAGTTTCAACAGGCATCCGGGAGTGTTCTTTCGATGAATATAATCCGTAAGGAAGCCTATCTGCTCGGTTATTATGGACGTGCTGCCGCCCACTAGCCTTTGATCACCAAGTCCAATAGCGCTGCTTGGCTAACGTGGTACAAAGAACGTCGACAGTGGACCATTGAACAGTGGAAATAGGTTCTCTGGAGCGACGAATCAAGGTTCACCCTCTACCGTTTGGATGGCAGGGTCTGGGTTTGGCGTCTGCCTGGAGAACGCCCCCTGCCGGAATGTATTGTGCCAACTGTGAAGTTCGGCGGCGGTGGAATTATGCTATGGGGTTGTTTCTCCTGGTATGGCACGGGACCCTTGGTCGCAATTCCTGGTAGACTCAACACCGAGACCTACTGCACCATTTTGGATGACCATGCGCTTCCTACGTTGTGGCAGTTTTACGGGGTGGACCCATGTTACTTTCAGGATGACAATGCGACCTGTCATGCTGCGAGGTCCACACTGGCTAGGTATGGTGACAATGGGGTTAATCGAATGGACTGGCCTGCGCAGAGCCCGGACCTTAACCCTATCGAGCACCTCTGGGACGAGTCGGAGCGTCGACTTAAGGGGTGCCCTCACCGTCCGAAATCGGTGAAGGAACTGACCTGTCTTCTTCAAGCTTAGTGGAAGAAAATACCGCTAGCCGTCGTACAACGCCTGGTTGAGATTATGCCCCGGAGGGTCGCAGCTGTAATTGCCGATCGTGGAGGCTCCAACAACTATTGAAGGTGAATAAACTTCGTTTTCCTTTGCTATCACAGGTGTCCAATTACTTGTTGGTAGATAGTGTATATTTGAATAGATCTCGGTGAGAGCTTTAAAACGGTACCCCGCACCATCGTATATTTGTATATATACACTGTGCGGTACCACGCACAGTGTATATTTAAATAGATCTCGGTGAGAGCTTTAAAACGGTACCACGCACAGTCGTTTTGGACTCACGGTTGTCCAGATAAACCGCGATATTGTCAGATGTGTTTGTTCACTGGTTCACAAGAAAACAATTTTTAAAATCTTCAGTTCAAACCACTGCGAAATGTTCTTCGTATATTTGAATAGATCTCGTCAAGATCTTTAAAACGATACCACGTATAGTCGTGTTGCGCTCCCGGTTACCGAGATAGACTGAGTCAAACGTGGCGACACACCCAGAAATATTATATCGTCAAAAGTGTTCACATACACAATGTGTATATTATCAAAAGTGTTCACCGGTTCACAAGAAACCATTTTTTAAAAAAAGTAAGAAAAAACGCTCCCCTAGCTCCCCGCGCACAGGGAGCGAGGGGAGCATCGCGCGCACGATGTGTTGCGCAGTACGCGAACTGAACTCAATGCTGTTTACGAATATGCTAACACGATTGGTGTGTAGCACGTATTTTTAAAGCTATAATGATTTCGATTGGAACCTATTTTTGTCACAGGTGGTCGGCCGTAAGTCGCCCCATACTATCCGCGGTGTTAGACGTAGTCCTACGTCAAAAGTAATGGCTAAAATTTTCGCCAAAACCTTTTTCCATCGTTAAAACGATTTTTTTTTTCACAAATTGCAAAGAATGCCGTCCGTAACACGACCCCTGGCTACTACAACACGGATGGCCTTCGCTCACCTCTATCATCAATGAGCCGTGTTCATCCAACAGCTTTCTGGCAATTTGTGGTTTTTCCCCTTCTCGGACCATTTTTTAAAGGTACTGACCAGGGCTGACCGTGAGCACTCCCAGAAGCCTTACCGTCTCAGAAATGTTCTGACCCATTACTCTGGCCATTACAATTTGGCCTTTGTCAAATTAGCTTAAATCCGCAGTCTTCTCCATGTGAAGAACATAAATACTATACCGTGCAAATTAATTGGGACAAGCTATTTTATTCTCAGAATTGTAATGTGATCGCCAGTTGATGTCGGAAACCCACGTAAGCCGGTTTTATCAACTGTGAGGTGGTGTGACTGTTAGAACTTGATAGTAAGAATGTGTGTGGTTTGACCGGTTTTAAACAGGAAATAGGCACTTCAGCTTCAGTTGTGAGCTTTCGTGTGTGACAACATCCATCATGTTAGTTTTTGCTCTCTGTGAGTACGTGTTGCTTTCGTGTATTGAAAAATGAATATTTCCCCAAGGAAGCGTGCAAAAATAATTGCTCTGAAGAATCACACTTCTATGACAGTGAGAGATATCGCTTTTGCAGTTGGTGTAGGCAAATCAAATGTATCAAGACTTATTACGCGATACAATGCATCTGGATCATCGTCTCCAAAAAGGAGAGGTAAATGTGGAAGAAAACAACTCCACGAACCGATAAATATCTAATCAGAAATAGTGAACTGAATCCAAAATAAAAACACGCACCGACCTTCAAAGAGATTTATTATCTAGTGGTTGTGATGTAAGTGATTCAACTGTACACCGTAGGCTTCTGGAAGTTGGCCGGAAGGCAAGAAGACCAACGACAAAACAATATTTGAATGCGAAAATGAATATAAAACGTTAAGCATGGGCCAAAAAATATTAATCATGGACTGCTGACGACTGGGAAAAGGTAAATTTCAGTGATGAAACTCATTTATTTGTGCAGGGTTACCAAGCAAATGTCGTTAGACGAAGCAACTGTGAACCCTTAAGACCTGAGCATGTCAAACAAACTGTAAAACACCCTCTGAAGCAGATGTTTTGGGGGTTTTTTTCACATCAAATGGCACTGGAAGCTTAGTTCCTGTTCAAGGTATGATGAATTCAAGCAAGTACGTAGAAATATTACAACTTAGGATTGTTCCATTCTTGCAAACTTTTGACGGGATATTTCAACATGAGTTGGCCCCATGTCACAATTCGAAATTGGTCAAGCTGGAAAGTCAAATTCATTTGCTTGATTGTCCTGGAAATTCACCAGACTTAAATCCCATAGAAAACTTGTGGAATATTTTGAAGAGACGTTTAGGTAAAATGGACCGTGCAACCAAAGAACGCATGATAACGAATGCTATAAAAGTGTGGTTCCACGATTATGAAGTCAAAAATATGTGCACTCAATTAGTGGAGTCAATGCCAAAATGAATTCAAGAGGTCATTTCTGCTAAAGGAGGACATACTTTATACTAATACAGGTATTTATCAGTGTATATCAAGGCATAGAATGATATAAAGGCATAGTTTTAGAAAAAAGTGTGATTTTTTTACTTTGTCCCAATTAATTTGCGCAGTATAGTAACACTGGTTAACAGTGCTCAACATTAGGTGTTGTTTACACCGTTTCATGACCTTCACACGCGCCGCCGTTTACCTGCAGTTGCTTCAATTTTCATAGAAAGACACGCTGGTCATAATATTTTGGCTCTTCGACGTATTATGTAAACCGTACCAGGTCATCACCCCCTAATAGCTTAACAGGCCCGCGCACCGATTTGTGACGTCACTAGAGTAGTCCGTAGTCGCGGAGAGGAGCATTACGGCGATATGCGAACGAACGCGTCTTTACGTACGCCAACTAACCAGGTCGTGCGTTCTTTTAGAGTTTCACTGCATTTAAATAAGAACTTGTGTGTTAGTTTTTAAATAACTGCAGAGGTAACAAGTTTGTTTTATAATCTTTTAAAATACAGAAGAAAAAGAAATTACAGCGTAAAATTTAGCGTAGCAATAATTTCGACTTGAAAGGGTAAGCAAGACAGATTCGTCAACTTAATAAAAGCATCCCTGTCATTTCACTGGAAGTGATAAACCATTCCTATAATCGAAATTATAAACTGTTGTCGTAGTTTCACTTGAAGTTATAATGTCTTTATAGTTAGCCGAACGATTCCTGTACTTGTGAACAAATCGTTCTTGTACTTGAAAGATTAGTTTGAGGGTCCATTACGAAGTATCGCCGTCGTTTCAAAAGATGTCGATTGACTAACTTAAGGAATCAGATTTTTCATTCATTGCAAACTTATGACTATGGAAAATTTTAGTAATAAAATAATTCCTTTAGTGAAAATGTATTTTACATGCAATCCGTGATCACTAATATATAAAAAAAGGTCAAGAAAAACTGAATTTTTTTCTGTGTTTTTTAATTATTACCAAAGGCTCAATAAAACACGTTTTCACATACATACAGTAAATTGCTGCTTGATCCACTGATTGCATCAAATAAATTAAGATTTCAAGAAAATTATGCAATTGCTACATTATTAAACGTACAATAATGACATAACAAGTTTTCCTAATTTTAGTACCATCTAGTTACGTGTTTGGACAACTTCATTTTGATAAGCAAATATAAAGTTTGTAATTTTTGTCTTCCAGAGCACTATTTCAAAAAAGTTACCTTGTCAAATTTAACACATCTGTATTAAGTATATTAGTAGCATTAAGCAAAACTATTTGGATCCACAATATAAGTATTTCTTTTTATCTGGAAAAATACAAGTAACTTATTGGCGGAAATTTCCTGAAATTTGATTTTCAAGAAGTATTCAGGAAAACTGCCAATGTACAAATAATTATGGTTGTGTAGTTCTTTGTGTATCACAAACACAATTTGATTATGTGTCCGTTAGCTGTTCTTTGAAGAATTTCAAAGACACGTTTCTAAGAAAATCTGAAAATAGTTCCAATAATTTCTTAAAGTATTTTTTCAGATAATTATTATATTTTTTGAGAACCTGACAAATGCACATGCAGTTATTGTACTGAATAAATCTAAGAGATTGTTTTGGTACTATAGGATGTATTTTAAAAGATGTACATGTCTCATTATAAATTGACTAACTCGATGTACCATTTTCTCAGAAACTATAAAAAGCAATGGTATAAAATTTTGCACAAATGTTTTGTCGGTACTAAAGCTATTGAAAAAGACTGTTTTTACCTTTTTTTATGATTTTGCTTTCAAAATAAATTCTATGAAGGATTGAAGAAGTTTTTCTCCATACAAAAATTGACACACACCCCCACGTTTAGAAGCACACTTTCCAGTAGTTATCGGATAATATGAGATATATTAGTTCCAGTTATTATTGCTGTAGCTTGTGAAGACACAGTGCAGGAAGTCTGGAAACAGATAAGTCTAGATAAATGAATAAAAAGTTGATCTCTCATTTTAAGCAAATGTTTTCCAAAAAAAAAAAAAGCGAGTATATATTTCTACTTGTATTTTTAAAATCTTGTTTGTTTAGAACATAGTTTCTACAATATGTGAATTCATGTCGATCCACGTACTTTTTTTTCTCTTAAAAATACCAATATCCAAGGCTTAAAAATACCATGCTCGAGATGCCCAGAGCATGTAAATCATTCGTCTGGGCAGGTAAATAAAACATCTAATTGCCTGTGCATGGTAACTTAATTTTAAAATAAAAAAGTTTGTAATAAAATTTCTTACTACACAAGAAAAAAAGACAGTCATCACATGTCGTGTTTCATGTCATTGTTAATTAATGGAAGTTGTATTATTGTTACGAAGTACCAAGGAAAAAGTAATATCACATCTTTAATTATGTTATGTTCTACGCCCAGAAATCGGAAACCTAGTTTTGCTCCAAATTTTGTTTATAATCAACAACAGTATGCATGCCTCTGATGTAACTGGCCTCTCATGTTTAGTGACAAAGGGAGAAAATTTTAACAAAAGGAACATGGCAGAATCATTAAATTTCCGAAACACGAGTTTCATCTTCGTACCATTTCATACCAATTTTAGCATTAGCATATTAAAAATTGATATACACACGTTTGTGCATTGAACATTTGTAATACAGACCCTTACAATGGAAGTGCAAACATGTTAAAACAGTTCATATTTTTAACTTAAAAAAATTAGGGTTCTGGTTTGTTATCTTAAAAGATAAATTTTCCTGCACATCCAGCTTTTACTACCTGGGCAAGTAAATAATTTCTTGCCCAGGTAGTACTGAAATATTTCACCTAATTTTTAAGAAATTGAATGGTTTTGATAAATTCCCATCCTACCACAGATAGAGCATACACACTGCTCACACGAGAGTTCTTCAATGTGTTGGTTTGTAGAAAAATGCTTCAAAATCTTTAAACGGACATTTTAAAGGCAAACTTACTCTTGAACTATGTGTGAACTTCTGTTTTTGTGCATTCATATCTAATTTTTGCTGTCTATACTTGATTCAGTGTTTGTGTTCCTTTAGTAATAAATATTAAAAATGATAATTCAATGCAATTCTCTATGTCTGCAAACACAAAAGATGTATTTCACATGGCAACAAGGCCTTAGCATTTATATAAAGGACATAGGCATGTTAGATGTGTACATGACATACATATATTTCGTATAGGATATAGGTATTTTACAAGCACTTGTGCCCAGAAATAGGGACCCCAAAAAAGTTAATCTGGCGCTGCCTAAACACTTAAATAACTAAGTACGAATGTATCAACATATTACTCTTGGATCAAAAACATGCAACCCTTATTATTCTGTGTCCATAATAAAGTTTAAAATCCCTTCCTAAATATACATATTTTACTTTGAACTTATTTGATACATTGACAAAACCATGTTATGGGTTACTATAACAACACAAGTAATCTATTTTTTCCATTACAAACATAAATTTCATTTTTCAAAAATCTTTTCAGTGCTTTGACTTCCCGCTGTGAGATGCATTAGTTTATAAAATTAGTCAAATTTAAATTTTCTAGTTCGAAATTTTTATTTTACGAGTAGTTTAATATAAGGTTAACAAAAGGTTTCCACGTACCTTAGAGTTGAAAATTTTCACGCTTTATTGCTGTAATCCATTTTCTGAGAACCTCCCCATTAGTAGGGAATTTGAATACTTTTAATATTCCTCTATGAAAATAAATTTAGTTGACAATTTGACAACAACAACCACGCACATCGACAGTCACGCTTACACAGAGTGAGCAGCTCATGCATGCTCGACCACCCACCACGGACATCAGCCTACTCTCCCCTACGTCACGCAGCTTCCGGTGTTCGGTGCGCGGGCCTGTTAAGCTATCAGGGGGTGATGGTTGGTCCCACCCACAGATGCTCAATTGGGTTTAAGTCTGGGGAATTAAGAGGACAGGGAAGTACTTTGAAGTCTTCATTGCGCTCTTACAACCACTCTCGGACATTTCTAGCTCTGTGACACGCCGCATTGTCGTGCTGGACTATCCCATCCGCCAAAGGGAAGACAATCAGCATGTATAGGTGTACGTGGTCTGCAAGGATGGATTCATAACGATTCGGTCCATAGTGCCTTCCACAGGTATGATTGGACCCTGGGAATGCCACGAAAACATTCTCCATACCATAACGCTTCCCCCACCAGCATGTGTTCTGGCAGCAATGGTTGAATAGTGTTTGTTCTCCGATGTTTCTCGTCTTACACGCTAACGTCCATCCGTTCGATGAAGCAAAAACGTGACTCATCGGAGAAGGCAATCCTTTGTCAATCATCGGAGGTCAAATTCCGATACTGCCGTGCAAATATAAGCCTTTTCTGCCGATGCACCTTCGTTAGCATAGGTGCAATGACCATCCATCTGCATCGGAGCCCCATCCGCAGCAGGGTTCGCTGAACTGTCGTTTCAGAAACACTTTCGGTAGCCCCCTAGTTGATTCGGCCAGTGAGTTGCTCCGCTGTAGCATGTCGATCGGCCCCCACGCACCTTGGCAGCCGACGTTCATCTCTCACATCAATGGCACATGGTGCTCCGCAGTTTTCACGTCGCTTATTCGCAGTGGTTCCATTTCTCCAATCACTATACACTTTAACCACAGCATCACGCGAACAGTTCACAAACTGCGCTGTTTCAGAAATACTGCCACCCTTGCCCCGAAAGCTGATAATCATTCCTTTTTGGAAATCTGATAAATTGCTCTTTTTATCCATGACAGCTACGAGTGATATGTTTTCAGAATGCCTACAGCACACCTTATAAACCCTCCATGCCAGCTCACGACACGTGCCTTCTTTCATTGGCTACGCGCTGTTGACCTCAGAAGTAGGAGGTGGTCACAATAATGTGACTGGACTGTGTATTTCAACTCACGCATTTCGAAAATGACATACAAAAACCTATTTAATTAAATAGGATGGGGTTATACGTTTTGCCGTTATACGTTTTTCACTTTTATACGAAATTCTCTTAGTCCCGATATTTTATTCTATTTTCTATTGCTTTTTCAATTCAGTTATACGCTTTTCGAAATTATGTGTTCAAATTTGAATTTCATATTAACAAATATTGACGGTTCTTTGACTTTGTTATATGTAACACTGTATAAGTTACAGCTTTGAGAGATTCGAGACAACGCTGCTGTGTTCCTTCTTGGTGCAGGCAAAGCTGAACCTTGATTTCATCAGAGAAAAGGGTATGTTGTTTATTTTTGGTTTGGGTGAAAAATTGGTTTTGCATTTAAAAACTCACACACATACACTATTTTGAAATAAAACCTATATAATAGGCTACATCTGTTTCTAATGCTCTGACTTCACTAAGTATTTGCAGCGCTATCTGCTTTTATCCGGTGGCCGAAATTGGAACTAAGCTCACAGCTATCACAGGATTGGTAAAAATAAGGAGAAATACCGGAAAAGAAAAGAAAGTTAGTAAGACAAACGACTTCATCTGTGGCAAGACGCACGTGCTCGAACAACTGTCTGCGACGTTTATTCTGTTACGTAGGTGTTATGTCGTGCTTTATTTCATTTTCTTCGCATAGCAGAGTAATTTCATAAAAAGGAATCAGCGTTATTTTATTTCATTTTTTTATTAATAATTCAATCTTTTATTATAGTTATGTATATGTATTTGTTTCGTGGTATATAAATTTCAGTTACAGCTTTTTCACCCGTGAATGGCACGGACTAGTAACTAAATAAATCTTTGGGGCGTAACTTTGTGTCTCCATTATTTCGTAGCAAAGGAGAAGTAGATGCATCATCAATATGCGTCATACTGCTTTCAAATGGGTGCACCCAGGACCCGCAGAAAGAAAGCTATTGATTCATGTGCTGCATATTGAAGCACTGGTCTCAGACTCATAGTTGTGAGCATTTCAATTAATCTAGAATCAGTATTTTTATAGAAAGAAAGAACTGTCACAAGAGAAGTTTGATTTGCATAAGCTTCATTACTTTTGCAATGCCATAAATTACGTTAGAATTTGTAACGCTCTTTTTCCACCTTTCGCACTCAATTCGACTTTAAAATAAATCATTATTACGGAATGCCCTGTACTCCTTCAAAGCAGGAGCAAGTAGTGAATTTATAAACATAATTCAAAACAGCAGCTCAGCAAAAATGCGCCCATTAAGTTTAGTTTTTGTTTGGTATTCACTCGTAACAACCGGATTTTTACAGTTTTGGTCAATCTAGATGTCTTTCTTTTTTCCGTTTTTATAAATATAAACACCGTTCCATAAAAACTGAGAGTAATTTTTTTATAGTTGGCATCAGTGCGAAGGGGAAAAATAACCACGCAGACGACTAACTGAATTAAGGAAGTATCTATGGCAACAGTTATTAGCCGTGGCAGACGATTCTGGTTTTGTTACTGCGCAGTTGTTTAAAGTGCGCCTGTATCGAGTGATCCAGTGTTAAGAAGCGAAATACGTTGTGCGATGAAATTTTGCTATCGTTTGGGTAAAATGGCTCCAGAAACAATTGATTTAATAAAAAAGCTTACAAAGATAAATGTTTGGGTGAGTAAACGATTTTTAGATGGCACCATGATTTCAAAAAAGGGCCTATGTCGGCAGAAGTCGCTCCTAGTCCTGGTCGACCTGAAAGTGTTGTTACGGAGCGTATTGTTAACACTGTTTGGACAATCATGCAAGAAGATCGACAAATGACGTGGGAAGACATAGCGGCGTCAACTAATATTTAAAAAACATCGGCATTCCGCATTCTACGCGACGTATTACTGCTGTATCATGTGTGTTCCAGATGGGTACCTCATCACCTGATGATAGAACAAATGCTAGCCAGAGTTCAGGTGCGTCATGAGTGGAAACAAATGATCGCAAAGGATCCAAACTTTCTAAGCACAGTAATAACTGCCGATAAAACATGGGTGCACTATTTCGACAGTTCATGAAGCGCGCAACGAGTGTCGCCTCCTCAGAAAAAAATCCGCCAAACCAAATCAGATGGGAAGGCGATGACGATCATTTTCTTTGATCATAGAGGTATAGTCTATCATCATGCAGTTTCTCCACAAAATACTGCCAATGCTGAGTATTACATTTCAGTCTTGAAGAGTCAGCGACGACACATATCGATTCAGCGATCGGAACTGGTGGGCAAACGATAACGCACCATGATAACACCCACCCGGACGTGGCTACTTGTGTTCAACAGTTTCTTACGAAATTCAGTATCGAAATCATGCCACATTCTGCCTACAGTCTTGACCTCTCCCCGTGAGATTTCTGGTTGTTTCCAACAATGAAGGAGAAGTTCCGTGGCGCAACATTCAACACAGATGTTGAGGTTATTCAAGCTGTACAAGGGTCGCTAAAGCAGTTTCCACAAAATGTCTCCGCCACATGCTTTGAAAAGTGGACTGAACGATGGGACCGTTGCGTATCATCCGAGGGAAGAAACTTTGAGAAAGAATAATATATATTTTGCCGTACCTATATTTCTTCATTTTGTATGATTTTATTCTCAGTTTTTATGGAACGGCCGTTGTAATTTTCCATAGATATTTTAGGTAATAGTTTACAAACATTTTGAGGCTCTCTTAGCAACGAGGCTCCGGTGCATCGTATCCTCTGAATTTTTGTCTTCCTCCGCCCCTGCTACCTTGACGATGAGAAAGTGAGATGCAGAATTGGTACATTTATGGGTGCAGTATATTTACTGTACCCATAAATGAACCAGTTCTGCATCTCACTGTGTATTAATGGGTGCAGTTGTCGGTTGATCACTCATCTCGACATTAGGACAATAGTGTTGACGGTTGAACAGAGAGTGTTTTTGGTGGAAAATACACTGGTGTGCAAAAATTAAGGACGAAGAGGAGAAATTAGCATAACAGCAGAACGAGCAGGAAGAACGGACCGAAAGATCACTCAGGAGATAGACTAGGGTCCGGTACGGTAGGGCATATGCATATATGCAGCATGACGTAGGGGAGTGTCGGAAGGGTATAAAGCACACGGGCGGTGTATGCTCAGCAATTCGGTGAAAGCTATTGCACGGTGTACATCGGTTTGAACGATGTCGAGTTGTTGCCATCGTGTAATATGGCCAACAGGCAATCCAGTAGACGACATCTGGATGACTTTACCCGAGGTCGCGTCATTGGGAAGTTGGAAGAAGGCCGAAGTGTGACTAGTGTAGCCGAGGAGTTTAGGATCGCTCACAGCATCGTTTCACGAGCTTGGAGAACATTTCAAACGACAGGAACAGCTGTCCGAGAGTTTAGCAGTGGTCGTCCAGGAGCAACCACGGCGGCGGACGACTGGTATATTGTCCTACAGGCGAGAAGAGACAGACAGCAGACAGCGGATGAAATCGCAAGGCACATGCAACAGGCAACTGGACGTCCGTTATCGCGTTTTACCGTGGCCAGGAGGCTGCACAAAGGTGGTCTATTTGCAAGACAACCAGTACGGTGTGTGCCATTAACGCCTGCTCATCGGAGACGGCGGTTTCTGTGGTGCCAGGAACAAAAGAACTGGACACATCAGCAATGGGGTCCAGTTCTCTTTACGGATGCGAGCCGATTTAGTCTGACGAGCGATTCTGGATGTATACACATCTGGAGAGAGCAAGGAACTCGCGATCACACCTCCAACATCATCGAAAGGGACCGGTTTGGAGGTGGAGGAGTTCTCGTTTGGGGCGGTATCATGCTTGGTAGCCGTACTGACATCCACATCTTCCAAGGAAGTTCAGTCACTGGTGTTCGCTATTGTACCGAGGTTCTCCTGCCTCACGTGCGTCTGTTTAGAGGTGCTGTGGGTCCTGAGTTCCTCTTCATGGACGACAACGCTACACCCCATCGTACAGTGGCTGTCGCAGAGCTGTTGGAGAGTGAAGATATTCAACGCATGGATTGGTCCGCAAGGTCCCCGGACCTAAATTCAATCGAACACGTGTGGGACCTTCTTGGGAGACACTTGGCAGCACGTCACCAGCCGCCAACAACAATGCCTCAGCTGCGATTGCCGCTACAATAGGAATAAGCCGCGATGCCTCAACAGCTCTTTGACAACCTCATCCTCAGCATGGACAGATGTTGTAAATCCTGCAACGCAGTCAGGGGTGATCATATCCTCTACTAAAGACTAGATTTTTCTTGGCAGCCCCCTGTCACATAGACATTTCTGTCTTCTGTCCAGTTGTGCTCGAAGCTACCTTTTCAATAAAGTGCCTTTGTATCCTTTGGATTCCTTGTTTGGACGGTTTTGCTCACTTGTCCCATATTCTTACATCTTGGGGATCTCATGGTATGATTTGAGTCGATGTGGAGCACTTCTGCACGACGTTACATTCGAAAAACCGTCTCGTCCTTAATTTTTGAACGCCAGTGTATATGTACAGTTTGTACATTTTATGGGTACAGTTTGAGCTTAGAGAGTACTGTCCGCGGGTATTTTGTTTTCTACCCTGAGATGCAGAATGGGTACATTTCAAACATGGCTCATGAGGAAATAATGACCTTCAAAAAGCAAAGCAAAATGAAAATGAATAATGAGAGAAAGGTACGGTTCATTGACGTCACTAGACTTTGAAATCAGGGTGGGCGACAGGTGGGCGAGTATTATTTTATCTGGGGCAGGTTTGATAGCAACTTAATACACGAAAACTGAAAGGAAGGATTTGTAATGCTTTTTACTACCGGCTACAAATGAATTCGGCGCACCCTCCACCCAGAATCTCTTTCTCACACACACACACACCTGGATCTGACAAGTTATGCCGCTCATAAACCAACAAGATAACATGAGAATGATTAGTAGGTTAGTGGTGTAACACATAACAGTTGGTATAACGTCGCCTTCAACTTCTTAGCATGTCTTCTTTTGAAAAAAGAAGATCCTGCTTATGTTATCGGGTTGTTCGTCCGTCCGTCTGTACGTCCGTCCGTCCACCCGTCCGTCCGTCAGTGGACACCATATCTCTGCAACTGTTCGTCCAATTTGAAAAATTCTTTTTGCATTGGGAAGCTTGAAATATGAGAAGGATTGTCCTTTATTTCTTTTTTTAACGATGTACAATTTCGCCGTTAGAGGGCGTAAATGCAGATGACATCGAATTCAAAATAAATTTTATTTCATATCTTTGCTTCTAAATATCCGACTGAAAAAATTATTTTACCTTTCGATTTCATTTTTGTCGAAGATTCTTTTAGGTACAGTCACTTTTGTAAGTTACATATAAATTTTCCGCTAGAGGGCGTAAAATTAAATTGCGTTTCCCACGATATCACTACTCCTAAAACTCAGATTTGAATTTTTTTTTCTTCAGCGGGTACAGCTTCTGATGGAAAATCATTTGTATATAATTTCTAATTTTTGGTAAAGAATGGTTTGGCCACCAGGGGGCGTAAGTATTAATTTCTGCTTCTGATGTATTTGCCACCAAATCTAAGCTTCTAAAGTCTTGATTGAAAAAATTTGTTCGTGGACCAATGCCACTCACGCCGCCCCGGTGGCGCAGTGGTCTAAGGCGTTGGCCTCTGATCATTCGTCCAAAGGGGTCCGGGTTCGAATCCCGGTGAGGCATGGATGTTCTGTTTGTCTTACGGCACTGGCTCTCTCCCTTCCCTGGAACCAGTGACCCTAAATTAGGGACGGGCGACTGCTTATAGCCCATTGAGTTGCTCACGGTGGTCGTTAAACCTCCAATCAAAAAAAAAAAATGCCACTCACGTCGATAAACATTTTTTGGAATATTTTCTTCTTAAAATACTGCATGGTTTCTCCGCCAGTTGGCGTAGACGTATATCATACTTTTAACAATATCTCTGCTTCTAATGGTCCGATTTGAAAACTTCTTTCTTTGTTGGATAGAGTTTCCGGTGCAAAATGTTTTTCACATAATTTCAAAACGTTATTCATAGACTTTCCGCTAGGGGCGTAAAGGTAAATTTCGTTTTCCCCGATATCTCTGCTTCCAGAACACCGCTTTGAAAATTCTTTCTGCACCGAATACAGATGCTGATGGGAAGTCTTTTGCATATAATTTCAAATTTTTGGTAAAAAAAAATGGTTTGGACACAAGAGGGCGTAATTCTTAATTTCCGCTTCTGATTTATTTGCAAGAAAATCTGAGCTTCTAGAATCTCTATTGAAAAAATTCATTTCTGGACCGATACTACTCATGTCGATAAATTTTATCCGAATATTTCCTTCTTAAAATAATTCATGGTTTCTCCTCCAGGGGCGTAATTCTTAATTTCCGCTTCTGATGTACTTGCAAGAAAATCTGAGCTTGTAGAATCTCGATTGAAAAAAAATAATTTCTGGACCGATACTACTCATGTCGATAAATTTTATCGGAATATTTCCTTCTTAAAATAATGCATGGTTTCTCCTCCAGGGGGCGTAGATATATATCTGATTTTTGTCAATATCTCTACTTATAACATTCCCATTTTAAAAATTCATTCTTTGTTGGATAGCGTTTTCGATCCGAAATGTTTTTCATATAATTTCAGAATTTTCAACTGACTCATAAACTTTCCGCTAGGGGTCGTTAAGGTAAATTACGTTTTACCCGATATTTCTGCTTTTAAAGCTCTGATTTGAGAAATTCTTCCTGTATCGCATACAGCTTCTGATGGGAAATGTTTTTCATATAATTTCTAATATTTAAAGAATGGTTTGGCCACCAACGAAGGGGCATAAGTGTAAATTTTAGCTTCTGGTGTATTTGCAGCAATATCTGAGCTCCTGAAAACTCGATTGAAAAAATTCTTTCTTGGACCGATACAGCTCACATCAAAAAACCTTTTGAGAATACTTTCTTCTTCAAATAACACACGTTTCTCCCGCCAGGGGGCGTAGATGCATATTTTATATTTGTCGATATCTCTGCTTTTAAGTGTCCGATTTGAAAAATTCTTTCTTTGTTGGAGAGCGTTCCCGCTGCGAAATGTTTCTCATATAATTTCAAATATTTCTTAACGCACAAGTCTGCAACTAGAGGGCGTAAGTTCACGATTCCGTTCACAGCAATGTATGCAGGGTTAAAAACCCGGTTGAAAAACTTCATTCTTCGTCAGATACTACTGTTTTACATACAGGTTTCATTGATTTTGAATAGCTTTGATAAATTTAATTCGCGTCAGAACGGATTCAAAAGACGCGCTCATTATACCCGAAAATTCGGTGTCATCTTTCTTGTTCTCTTGCTGTGAATGCATTATCTGAATTGCTTTTCAAACATTTGAATTTTTTCTTATGAAAATAGTACTGTACTTGACCATTTTTTTAAAGAAAAATGTTTTATTTATTTAAATCAAATTTTAACGTCGTGACACACAGGCACAACGCACACATCTCCCCCTCCTTAACTTCCTTCCTTCAAATCAGCGACATTGCTTTGCACTCCTCCCCACCAAAACAGTCGTCAGCCCCGTCCCGCTCCCTCACTATAATGGTACACTGGTTTAGCTTTAGACTCCACTTTCTGTGTTGAGATCTCCTACTTAATAGAAGAAACAGCAGATCAATTAATAATGACATGTCTCAGTGAATTCTTAATCATCCTTCTCATTCACCGGTGGCCATACTAAGATGAAAAAGACGCTTAAACTAACCCACCAAAACACAAGTTTTTGGGAAACTGCTGGCCAGCAGCCGCAGTAATCTGCCACTCATGGCACGGCAACGGTCCGTTAGTCGCAGCGCCATCAGTTGGCAGCCATTGATGGCCCTGCAGCATCACTGTGAATTGCGGGCCCTCGAACATGTGCCACTAGTGGCCCGCAGCTGTCAACCGAAGCAACCCCAACAGGAGGTGAATGCAACGGGACTGCGCATACGCAGAGGCAACACGTGCTGTGTCTCTCATGGTACCAGTTAGTTGAAGACGGCCCTATCGCCATCGTGTTATTTCAGTGGATGTTAAGAAAACAAAGCCATATGTAGAGAAGCGAATTAATTTCCTAATGAAATGCCTCGTCGACGAAGATTACTGTGGGAAGAAAAATATGTAAATAATTATTAATGAACTGTGAGAAATAGTCAATTACTCTCATGCATTTATAGAAACTCATTGCGTAACAAAATTCCTGAACTGACAAACAAAGAATCAAAAATACAGACAGCCATGAAATACACCCACTCTATTCCCATGAATAACAAGAAATAGTTTCTGTGTAATCTTTCGTTTTAACATACGACATTAAACCGCTTGAAACAAAAGCCCCGAAAAAACATTAAAAAATCGTCATGTTGGAAAAAAAAAAAAATAGGAGTTCTACGTGCACAAAATTTACCAATTATTTGGGGAAAAAACAACAAAAAACAACAACAACGCTATGTTGATATAATGCACTCATCCATGGGCTAAATACACAAGACTAGAGGAATCCGCTGCTACAAATAACGTCAAGATAAAATATCTTTCCTCCTTAGAACAAATTTAGCTTAGGACCGCGGAAAGGAAAGATACAACGTTAAAAACGTAACAGAATGTGACATGAGCGGGTAAATACGTATATTACAAATACCACAAGAACAGCATAAAACTTTGGAAAGCACTTTTAAGTTGGTACACTCGTTGAAAATGAGTGCAAATCCCGCCCCGGTGGCACAGTGGTCTAAGCGCTGGCTTATGATCATTCGTCTGTGAAGGGTCCGGGTTCGAATCCCGGTGAGGCATGGATGTTGTGTGTCTTACTGCACTGGTTCTCTCCCTGCCCTGGAACCAGTGATTCTAAATTAGGGACAGCGACTGCTTATAGCCCATTGAGTTGCTCATGGTGGTCGTTAAATCCCCAATCAAAAAAAAAAAAAAAAAAAAAAAAGAGTGAAGTTCCTTTAAGCCCTTAAGGTAAATAAAAACAATAATATCGCTGAAAAAATAAATTTATGAATTATATGAAACGGACATTTATGAAAATACCTCGCAATATTGTAAAATTAAAAAGAGAACCATTAGTTTCACATCCCACAGGAAAGAGGCTCAGTTTAAAGAAAAGGCTTGTGCGTGGCCATTCAGTCTAGTTGCTATCGCGCCCGCTTCTCAAGCAGAGAGTCGTTGGTTTGTTGCCAGCCAGATCCAAACGAGCGTTTCTCAGGACCTGTTGAGAAAATTTCCCCAGCATTGTGCCATAATGCAGAAGTTTCGTAAAGGGGAAAAAAGGTAGTTGTGTCCTTGGGAAACAGCGGTTATCAGATTTTCTTTATGGTTACTACTGGGAAATTGGAGGACAATATTCGGCATGCCATCAGTTACGTCACGTAATGGCCGGCTGCCACTACCGGGAAACTAGCTGACCACATTAGGCTAGCCCTCATTTATGGCATGTGCTTGCAGAGCCGCTTAAGAGCCGCTTTGTGGCAACCACTGGCAGTGATGGATAACTGATTGACCTGTTCTGGCATATGACAACTGATGGGGGTACCAACTGTTGGCCAGCTGCTGGCTTGAACTGCTGGGCCATGTGGTGGCCGCCGGGACATTTTATTGACGGTTGGACAGAGGCAACATAGTGCTGGGCCACTGCTCGCACTGCTGGCTGCCAGTGCTGGCTTGGGTGTGGCCCAGCAACACTGTTTTTGCCGAGAAGGATTTCGGAGAACAGAGAACAATTATATTTTCCTGGCCCTGCCTATGCTATTTTGATAACTTTCTACGGAGAAGTAAACGACGCACTTCTGTGGGGAAATGCGTAGGGATATCCGAAAAAAATACGAGACTCATTATTACGTGGCTAGAACTAAATTATAAATATAATCTGGGCTTAAGTTAAAAAAATTGAAAAATGGTGCATCTTGAACTGGGTGGGCGGTAGGGCATCACCCCCTAATAGCTTAGCAGGCCCGCGCACCGAACACCGGAAGCTGTATGACGTAGGGAAGAGTAGGCTGATGTCCGTGGTGGGTGGTCGAGCATGCATGTGCTGATCACTCTGTGTAAGCCTAACTGTCGATGTGCGTGGTCGTCGTCAAATTTATTTTCATAAAGGAATATTTTTAGGAAAAACAGCACCAGCAGTAAAATCAATATGCCTTTTAAGTGCTGTGTACCACACTGTCGCGGTAATTATGATGATGGACCACGCGTAAGCGTCTTCAAATACCTTACTAATGGGGAGGTTCTCAGGAAATGGATTACAGCAATTAAGCGAGAAAATTTTCAAGTGACGAAGAACTCTAGGGTAAGTGAAACTCTGGTTTGCATTGTTTTTATTGCTTAAGTGTCAAAACGGTTATCACACTCAGGAGATTAAGGAAGGCGACTAGATATATGTTTTAAATTGTTCAAGTAATTATTTTAATTAGTAAGAGTAATTTCACACTTTGAATAGTGAAAGCAGCTGGCTAAAGCAAAATCAGTAGTTTTCCAAAAGATAATAATCATATTCTTTTTAAATATATCAGAAATCTATAGATATCAGGGCTTGAAAAATATGGGAAAAGTTACATGCCCACGTGCCCAGTTGGGCATGAAACTTTTAGGTGTTTATTTACTAGCTGGGCAAGAAATTATTTACTTGCCCAGGTAGTAAAAGCTGGATGCGCAGGAAATTTTATCTTTTAAAATAACAAAACCAGAACCCTATTTTTTTTTTTTAAGTTAAAAATATGATCTGTTTTAACATGTTTGCACTTCCATTTTAATGGTCTGTATTACAAATGTTCAATACACAAAAGTGTGTATATCAATTTTTAATATGCTAATGCTAAAATTGGTATGAAATGGTACGAAGATGAAACTAGTGTTTCGGAAATTTAGTGATTCTGCCATGTTCCTTTTGTTAAAGTTTTCTCCCTTTGTCACTAAACATGAGGAGGTCAGTTACATCAGAGGCATGCATACTGTTGTTGATTATAAACAAAATTTGGAGCAAAACTAGGTTTCCGATTTCTGGGCGTAAAGCATAACATAATTAAAGATGTGATATTGCTCTTTCCTTGGTACTTCTTAACAATAATACAACTTCCATTAATTAACAATGACATGAAACACGACATGTGATGACTGTCTTTTTTTTCTTGTGTAGTAAGAAATTTTATTACAAACTTTTTTATTTTAAAATTAAGTTACCATGCACAGGCAATTAGATGTTTTATTTACCTGCCCAGGCGAATGATTTACATGTCCTGGGCATCTCTGGCATGGTATTTTTAAGCCTTGGATATTCTTATTTTTAAGAAAAAAAGTACCTGGATCGACATGAATCCACATATTGTAGAAACTATGTTCTAAACAAACAAGGTTTTAAAATACAAGTAGAAATATATACTCGCTTTTTTTTTTTTTTTTTTTTTGGAAAACATTTGCTTAAAATGAGAGATCAACTTTTTATTCATTTATCTAGACTTATTTGTTTCCAGACCTGCTGCACTGTGTCTTTACAAGCTACAGCTATAATAACTGGAACTAATATATCTCATATTATCCGATAACTACTGGAAAGTGTGCTTCCAAACGTGGGGGTGGGTGTTAATCTTTGTATGGGAATAAACTTTTCCAATCCTTCATAGAATTTATTTTGAAACCAAAATCATAAAAAAAGGTAAAAACAATCTTCTTCAATAGCTTTAGTAATGACAAAACATTTGTGCAAAATTTTATACCATTGCTTTTTATAGTTTCTGAGAAAATGGTACATCGAGTTAGTCAATTTATAATGAGACATGTACGTCTTTTAAAATACATCCTATAGTACCAAAACAATCTCTTAGATTTATTCAGTACAATAACTGCAAGTGCATTTGTCAGGTTCTCAAAAAATATAATAATTATCTGTAAAAATACTTTAAGAAATTATTGGAACAATTTTCAGATTTTCTTAGAAATGTGTCTTTGAAATTCTTCAACGAACAGCTAACGGACACATAATTAAATTGTGTTTGTGATACCCAAAGAACTACACAACCATAATTATTTGTACATTGGCAGTTTTCCTGAATACTTCTTGAAAATCAAATTTCAGGAAATTTCTGCCATTAAGTTACTTGTATTTTTCCAGATAAAAAGAAATGCTTATATTGTGGATCCAAATAGTTTTGCTTAATGCTACTAATATACTTACTACAGATGTGTTGAACTTTGACAAGGTAACTTTTTTGAAATAGTGCACTGGAAGACAAAAATTACAAACTTTATATTTGCTTATCAAAATGAAGTTGTCCAAACACGTAACTAGATGGTACTAAAATTAGGAAAACTTGTTATGTCATTATTGTACGTGTAATAATGTAGCAATTGCATAATTTTCTTCAAATCTTAATTTATTTGATGCAATCAGTGGATCAAGCAGCAATTCACTGTATGTATGTTAAAAAGTGTTTTATTGAGCCTTTGGTAATAATTAAAAAACGCAGAAAAAAATTCAGTTTTTCTTGACCTTTTTTTATATATTAGTGATCACGGATTGCACATAAATTGCTAGCTACTGTCTGATGTGAAAATACATTTTCACTAAAGGAATTATTTCATTACTAAAAATTTCAGTCATAAGTTTGCAATGAATAAAAAATCTGATTCCTTAAATTAGCCAATCGACATCTTTTGAAACGACGGCGATACTTCGTAATGGACCCTCAAACTAATCTTTCAAGTACAAGAACGATTTGTTCACAAGTACAGGAATCATTCGGTTAACTATAAAGACACTATAACTTCAAGTGAAACTACAACAGTTTATAATTTCGATTATAGGAATGGTTTATCACTTCCAGTGAAATGACAGTGATGCTTGCATTAAGTTGAGGAATCTGTCTTGCTTATCCTTTCAAGTCGAAATGATTGCTACGCTAAATTTTACGCTGTAATTTCTTTTTCTTCTGTATTTTAAAAGATTATAAAACAAATGTGTTAACTCTGCAGTTATTTAAACACTAACACAGAAGTTCTTATTTAAATGCAGTGAAACTCTAAAAAAACGCACGACCTGGTTAGTTGGTGTACGTAAAGACGCGTTCGTTTCGCACATCGCCGTAATGCTCCTCTCCGAGACTACGGACTACTCTAGTGACGTCACAAATCGGTGCGCGGGCCTGTTAAGCTATTAGGGGGTGATGGACCAACTCGGTCGTGTTGTTCGCTCTTTGGATCCTCCACCATGCACCTTCCAGCAGCTGTCAGATGCACTGCAGTCAGCATGGCTCCACATAGCTGTGAACACCTTATTGAGTCACTCCCAGCCCGTCTTGCTGCTGTCCGAGCTGCACACGACGGTTACTCTGGACATTAGCTGGTGGTCATAATAATGTGACTCGTCCGCGTATTTCAACGAAAAAAATAATGTTTGACCATGCTATTTAGGCTATCATGTGGTGTGCTAATTGCAAAAATGCCTTTCTTTCCTTTACAGAAATGTATTATTCTTTTTATCATGAACTAAGCTCCACATTTTGAGGCCAATTTAGTTATTTCTAGAAAAATAGTAAATAACAAAATAAGTAAAAACTTTTCCGCACATTCATCATTGCTCATTTGATATGAAACTTGATTGCGAGCCCCGTGTTGTGTTTGACATGTTCTCGGGATATGTGGTACATGTTTATAACAATTATAAAAAAATAAAATAAATAAATAAAAGCACAGAAACCTATAATCTCTAGCGTCTCTATGTTTATATATATATATTTTTTTGCGCGACTCATTCTGTTTGAGTAACCGCGCTAATTTTTCATAGTTTGTTATAAACGTTTGGATATGAAATCTCAGTGGATATTTTTATAATATCACAGACTGAATTTTATTTTTAAAAATATTAATTTTCAGCAAAAGAATGTTTGTTTCCTTGTTCATGAGCACTTCAATTGCGTTTTAAAATATACAACGAATATCGTAGTTTATCTTTTTCCCTCTTTTTTTATTTTCCTCTCACGTCTGATCTTTTCAAGCCCCCCCTAATTTAGTGAAGTCGGCGCCACTGGTATAACCTAGTTTCCATTGAAACAGGTCTTAGCTGTTTAACTAAGTGCACAGTAAATGTACATTTCTTGCTCAAATAAGCTGTGCTCTTACTGAAGCTATATAAACATCGGCTAAAGAATTTATTAAATTTAGTCTTAAAGAGTTTTCAACACATATACAGTAATTTAACATGTAAACCAGTGTATAGATGCACACACATATACAGTGCAGTAATCAACACATGTACAGTGCAGTAATCAACACATATACAGTGCAGTAATTTGAAAACGAGACTAATGCTAGTTAAAAATTAGGAATTACAGTAGTAAATTACCAACCTTTGTTCATTCGAAGTAGCTTCCTCCGGCATCTATACACTGGTTTGCACGAAAAAATGTGTTTTTCGTGCTGATTTGTACAATCTCAACAAAACAACTTCCGTTTTTGCACGATGTTCAAATGAAACACTATTTAAAAACCACTAACTTACTAAAAACGTTAATTTACAATTAAAAGACATAATAGTGTCGTAGTTTAAAACCATAAAACCTTTCGAGCTCATCTGCAGATGTAAGACTACAACTTATGGAAAAGGTGTTTAAATATCAAGTTCTACGTCACATGATTCAAAGATGCGCGACAAATATACGTGTAAACAATCAATGAAAACTGCAAAAATTTTCCAGTGTGAGTTGTCACTTGAGTTCGAATGGTCGCTCAGCAAAGCTGGTATCCACGAGTTTGTGATACAGCAAGAGGTTTACTTCATTACAACCAGGACAGGCCATATTCACGAATAAATAAACTTTCCGGCAAGAAATGAAGTGAATACTGTATTCGTAGTGGTGAGGACACAGGACTCCTCCTAAATTGGTATATAAGATCCTCTCGATGTCAGTCTGGATAGTGCCGTTGTTTGCGCACCCATTTTTATGTTGCATCAATGTTCCTTAATCCTGGTTCCCAATGAGCGTAATTTCGATCTTATGTAGCCTTTGTCTTTAAGGGACGAATCTGTAGCCCTTAGAGGTATGCGGTATATCCCAAATTTATGGTTGTTATTCGTAGGATCTTTTTCATTTCTGACCATGCATAGGATATTCCTTGTCCTAATTCCAAAGGCTAGGTTGTTGTGTCGGCAGTGATTCTTTAAGACTTTAACAGCATTGAGGACACAGTTTATGGGACACACAAATCCCTTTCTAATGAGTTCTCACTGTAATAGAATAATAAACATGAGTTCTAACCTTATATAGAATCCCGTTGATTATATTTCTCGAACAGCCGTGAATCAAGACAATTTTGTAAATTTTATTAAAATCTTGCTGGCGAAGAGCGGCAGAAGAGGAATGTGAAAAAGCTCGTCGTAAGAGGTAATACAGAGCTGAAAGTTTGTAGTTTGCCAGGTGAGCTGAATTTCTGGTAATAATAGTGGAATGCGACGAAGATTTGCGGTATACCGAGTACGAATTATTCTGGGTATTATGATTGCGAACTAACTGAATGTCCAAGTATGGGAGAGAATAATTGGTCTCGATTTCAATGGTAAAATTGATTGTGATATAATAATCGTTCAGAGAAAAAGAGTAAGTTCCGCAACGGATGATAGCCAAAAAACTAGCACGTCGTCGACGTACTTGTTTTTTGATTTTGGGGTGGAGTATAGGAAAGCTAATTTCTTTACGTCATCCCACATAGGAGCAGCGTACTTGAATTTGACTTCTCTCGATAGGGCCGTGGTTACTTTGCCGTTCTTTATGTCCCCTTTTAAGTTTTTATTGTCCCTTTTATGTTTGGGACATAAAGAACGGCAAAGTAACCACTACCCTATCCAGAGTAGTCAAGTTCAAGTCCGCTGCTCCTATGTAGGATGACGTAAAAAAATTAGCTTCCTACTCCACCACAAAATCTACTGCCATTCGCAAAACTTTGGAGATCATAACAAACAGCGAGTCGTGCAGTGATAGCGTCTTTCTGGAGTTGCCACGAGTTTGGAACCAGTTCTTCAAAAAGTGACTGCCTCTTGGTTTTCCTTCCATGATTCCGCGTGCTTATCTGTATGAACCACAACGCCTCGTGTCTTTGAATACCTGATTACGTTCGCATCTCTTCGTTGTTGTCAAGTCAAGTCACCGCGTTCAAATTGTTGAAGCGTTCTATTATGCAGTTTGCAGTTTGCTGTCTCCCTTCCTTGAAAAAGCCATCTAGTTGATATGCGAAAGCTTGGAAACTTTGATTTCTATTCTACACCAAGAAATTTCGGATCACTAGTATAGTTGTACTATTTAAGGGAGTGTTGTATTAATATTTGGCCCATAATAACAATTATGTAATCTATAAAACAGAACAAAATACGCTTTCATAAAACATTAGTTGATTATATTGTCAATTTAACTAGCTGGTAAGCAGAATAAATATACAACTTATGCAGTTGAAAATATTTTTATCTGTATGAACCATGTACTATGTTCGAAGACTTTTTTTTTTTAATGTGAGGAGGGAGGGGGCTTTATTAATAGCTTCGCACCCGGACCACAATAAACAGCCCCCCCTGGATTGAAGTAATAAAACTTTTTGAGTTGCTTTTCCATGTCGTTAAAACTGTGTTCTCCGAATTTTTTCTTTCCTCATATTTGAAATGTATCCATTTTTCTGGGACACCCTGTGTATTTAAAGCCTTCTAGAGGAAAAACTATATGAATATGTGTTTGAAAATTGTAGAAAATGTACTCAAATGTTTGCCGTAGCTGTATTATGGAGAAGTCAAAACTGAACATGAACGTTTCTCACAGTACGCGATATGCGACATGAAAATATTTCGAATATGGCTTTTATTAATAGAAGAGGGTATAATCAGGGAAACGGAGTATATACTAATATCACCTCTAGAAAAATACTGCGCACTTATTTAAAGTAGACAATGTGTGTAGTCAGGCCGTCTGGACTACAGGAGCAAGCAGGGCGGAAGAGGGGGGGGCAAGCAGTTTAGAAAATAAAAACAATAATTTTCGGTTGTATTTTTTTAATTTATTACTATTTAAGTTTTGGGGCGTTCAAAAAGATTTTTTTATAAATCCCACTTTCAAAGAGGTTATTGTCTTCGTCGTACACATACTGAGATTTGCAGATTTCAAATGGTCATTATAACTACCTTAATCTTTTCCGCATTCGTGAAATAGTAAATTAAACTTCATCATTCTGCGGTTTCTTACTTTTATCTATCTGTGGAGGCCAACTTCTCTGTGACTTTAAAAACAGTACTGGGAATTTAAAAATTAAAAGCATATTTTATATATGAGCGCATATAAAACTTTAAAAAAGTTGCTAATTTATCAGTTATTTCGCTCGCATCCAAAATCAATCGCTAAAATACGTATCAGGATGGAAAAACCAAATACAGGAATTTATTTTAGAGCAGACCTTATTATTCGCTACACAAAAATATTCGCTTTACAAAAATATTCTTTACGCAGATTAGTTGTTCTTATGTTTTTATCATTTTGTTAGGAAGTTTTTATAAGAGTCTCAATACAAGTCCAATCCTTTCTCCGCGGAAATAAATCGAAGGTTTGAATACTTTTTAGTCTCTAAGCTTTCACTCCATATCAGGCTTTTTCTTATACTTAAAGCAAACACTTCTTTAAATAATACTTTTTTTCTTATGACAGTTTTGAAATGTGTGTTTTTTACGGACGAAATTTTTCACTTAACGACTTTCTTAAAATATAAGGGGTTTTTTTTCTAGGCTCCGCAATGAAATTTTGCAAGGGTGACTGCAAAAGTTCCATCCGGGCCTATGTGTACTGTTGTGTATGGTTTTTCTTTTCATGCTAGAGTGTGTTCGGTGTGAAATTTACTTTCCTCGTTAGGCTTTTTATTAGCGAAGATCGGACTAAAGTTCGAAAGATGCACTTTCGTCACGTAACGACAGTACTTACGTTATGAAATAGTTGTAAATATGGGTAAAATATTCCTCATCGTGTAGGATTTCTGACGCAAAAAGAATTTTTCCAACCGAACCTTTGGAAGCAGGCACAGCAAAAGAAACCGAAATATATGTTTACGCACTCATTGCAAAAACCGCTGTTTACTTAAAGTACAAAATGTGTGCAAACTTTTCTTGTAAAAAACGTGAGCACAACATTCTTCGTATTCAAAGGCACGGAACAAAAAAATATAAAAAAAGTAGAGAGAGGGAGAGCACGTTCATTGTTATTTTTAGAAGAGATGTCGCTGCGAATACAAGAATGTATGTGCAATTTTCTCTCATAATTTTAGCTATGAGGCGTAAAAAGACATTTATAAATAGAAGTTCCGGAAGCAGAGATATCTAAAAACAAAGATTGTACATTTACACTTCGTTGTCAGAAAACTGCGCGATATTTGAAGTAGCATATATGCACAAAATGTTCACAATGATAGAAATTATTCTACTGAAAAAATGTTTCAAACGGATTTTTTGAACCAGTGATATAAAATAAAATAAATAGCGAGGTCTGTAAACATGTGTATTTCAGCCCCCTAGAGGTGGAATTGTGCATGAGAAAAGACGAAAAAAAGACACGGATTATCGTTTTTATAGCTCGGTCTACTGAAAAGAGAAAGAATTAGAAAATAGTAACACTATACTAGCGATCCTATTTATTGGCGTAGGAAATAAACACATTAGCGTTTCCAAGCTTTCGCACATCAACCAGATGGCTTTTTCAAGGAAGTTAGACGGAAACTGTTTTTTCAAGGAAGTTTGCTGTTTCTGTCGAACTTCCTTGAAAAAGCCATCTGGTTGTTGTGCGAAAGCTTGGAAACGCTTATGTGTTTATTTCCTACGCTAATAAATCGGATCACTAGTATAGTGTATCTATTTTTTACTTAATTGGTGTACTGTTCCTCGTTATAAAAGAGAAAGAATTTTTGAAATCGGGCTAATAGGTGAAAAAATATGATTCCCACAGACGGATGAACAGTCAGTTCGATATTAACAACACGAACATTTTTATGCTTCTTAAGACGAAAGAACAGGGATTTATAACCCCATCCCCCATTTTTTCAGGCACAACCCATAAAAATAGCTTAACACCACTCCAAGTGAAGGTGTGTAACATATACCTGGTTTTTATAGCACAGTTACAGTTGTCAACAGCTGTTAGCTTTTTAAATAATTCTTCAGCTTGACCTGAAGCATCTATTATAATAAGATTTTTTTTATTAAAAGTCTATGCATTTAGCAGTCTAATGTTTCGCTTTCAATTTTCCTTGTTTAAAGCTAGCCTTTGTAACCACAAAACGTAAAAAAACAATATAAATTTAATAGTATCTCTTGATTTTATCTTGCTACAAATTTGCGGAAATACTTCTGAATCATTTCAGCATGCACAAGATTTGTGGAAATGTCTATTTGTACTGTTTCAGCAACATATTTTAATACTTTTTTCTGTTTGCTCTGTGCAGGGAGGCATTTAGATGTGACAGATAAAATATAGAAACAGCACCCAAACAAAATAAGAGCATGCAGTGTTTTTCTTGATTGAAGGTATTTAACGACCACCGTGAGCAACTCAATGGGCTTATCAGCAGTCGCCCGTCCTTTATTTTGGGACACTGGTTCCAGGGAAAGAGAGAGAGAGTCAGTGCCGTAAGACAAACACAACATCCATGCCTCACCGGGATTCGAACCCGGACCCACCTCGTACGAATGGACATGAGCCAGCGCTTAGACCACTGCGCCGCCGGTATGACTTATTTAGTTCAGACTTCGGATTTTTTTTTTTTTTTAATCGATAATTCTCCATTTCTTTGAAGTTTTCTCCATTTTTAATTTTAGGCATAAAGCCTAAATATTTCACTATGGAAATTTTCAGCCTTTGAAAAATATGCTTTCATCAAACACAAGCCAAATGATTTCAACACTCCCGCAAATTTTTTCAGTACCCCATCCAATTTGAAATTCTTAGATAAAAAAAAGAAAAAAACCTTCGAAAGGTGTCCTAAAAATAACAGTTTTCGGAAAAGGCAGAGAACTTAAAGTAATGACTTGTAGAGGAACTTTCTCGAACTGTCTAAACAGAAAATCAGAAAATTATTATTATTATTATTATTTACCCTGTGTTGCCTGATATTCCGTGCAATCCGTTTGAAGGAAAATAACTTAAAAATATAACTGCAATAAAGATGATAGTGAAATTAAAAAAAAATGTAACGGAAAATCCGTGTCGAATAATTATTTGGAACATGTTTTACGCTAACCGACGAGAAACAGAAATGAGTAAAAAAAACTGAAATTCGAAACAAGACAGTTATAGGGAGAGTGAATTCCGAAAGAGCTCCGAAACCGGCAACTAGATGTCGCTACAATCACCAAAATACCCGACGCTTCCATCTCCAAAAAGGAGAGCGTTATGACTTTACCATAACCAACTGAGCAACCAACGAAGGCGTACGCTCGAATTCTTAGCTGTGATAAGCCCCATTCACTCCGGCGAAAGCATCAGGTATGTTTAAAATCTCCTTTTTCTATCACTTGACAGCGTTTCGAAAATAATGCTTAAACTCGTGAAGTAGAAATAAGCCGATGATAGCTTTAAATATTGGCTTAAATAATATTACACGTTTTCTTGTTTCTGAGTGAATATATATATATACAGGAATTTCATTACAAGAAAGCTTTGAAAAAGTAAAACACAAGAGAGGCATGAGAAATACAGTGAAACCTTAGTTATACGTTTTTCTAGGAAGGCCTTAAAAATGTATAAATGTAAAAAACTTATAACCGAAATTTCAAAATGTTAAATACCATTCTAAAATTTGTTTTAAAGCAGAATAAGTTGTTCTTTAGTAATATTTTTTAAGTCGAATTAGCGGCGAAAGAAAGATAAACGTTATAAATTATAATATATTTTATCCCATTGAAAAAATCAAACTTCTCTTTTGATGACTTTATCTATAAAATTCTTGATTCTAGATTAGAACCTCACAACTATGAATTTGAGACTAGTGTGGAACTCGTGAATTAACAGGTTTTGTTTTTTCTTTCTGCGGAACCTGAGCACATCCATTTGAAATCAGAATGTTGAATACTGAGGATATATTTAATATTTTATTCTTTTACGCCACGAAATAGTAGGCCCACAAATTTATTTCCCAGAGCTTTATCAGTCTTTAAACAGCGCGTATGTTTGTGTGAGTCGTGAAATGCGAAAACATTTTTTCATTAAAACACAAAGTAAACAACATACCTTTCTATGATGGGATCAAAGTTTTGGCTGCAGCAAAACGGGACATAACAACGCGGTCATAATTATCTCAAAGTTGTAAATTACCGGGCTGCGAATAAAAGAATAAAAGAACGATGTATTTTTGATAATCTGGAATCCAGATTTTAAGTATAGTCTTAAAAAGCGTATAAATGAATTACGTAAAACCGAGTTAAAAAGCACTACAGTAAAATATCGGGACTAACAAAGAATTGCATATAAAAGTGAAAAACATAAAACTGAAAAGCGTATAATCGAAATTTCACTGTATATATACATATATATATATATATATATATATTTTCCGTTTGATATCTGTTTTGTACGCTGAACAAACGTGGAATTTAAAAAAATATGTCCTGAACATTAGATTTCGTTATATCTCTGCTTCGTTCTTAAAACAATGACACAGAATTTGTGCTTCGTTAAAATTCAGCTGGTAAAAAATACATGCGTCAGCGTCAGGATATTTGCAAAATATCTGAGATTTAGTTACCAGAAAGATTCATTTGGCTCATATTTTTATATGCGAATGCATCGCATGCGGTGTTTTTTTTTCTTTTTGGAGTGGGGTGTTTAACAGCCATTGAGCCGCCCTGGTGGCGCAGTGGTGTAAGCGATGGCCTCTGATCATTCGTCCGAAAGGGATCCGAGTTCGAATCCCGGTGAGGCATGGATGTTGTGTTTGTCTTACGGCACTGGCTCTCTCCCTGCCCTGGAGCCAGTGACCCTAAATTTGCGACGGGCGACTGCTTATAGCCCACTGAGTTGCTCACGGTGGTCGTTAAATCTCCAATCTAAATAAATAACAAACAACCATCGTGAGCTACAAACAATCGCCCGTCCCTAATTTAAGGTCACTGGATCCAGGCAAGGGATAGAGCCAGTGCCATAAGACAAACCCAACCTCCATGCCTCAGCGGGATTCGAACCCAGACCCCTCTCGGACGAACGATCAGAAGCCACCGGGGCGGGGATGTTCACGTGTGTTTTCACGTACCGAGATATAAATGGAATAAACACTCCATCTAAACCAAATTCAAAATTAGCTTCAGAGTAATTGTTCCACTACCGTTTACGATTAAATAACTACTGCTAAACTTAAAACACATAGATCTGAATTACTTTTTAAACATATACGTGAGAAAGCCCAAACTTGCAAAATTCCCATTTGTCTTTTACTAATGTATCATAGCAGCAACCATTCACAATCGACTGCTAGGTGAAGCCTCTTCCAGAACGCTCTATCTTAGCAGTTTTTTACATGTCATTCCCGCGTGCTTTCGAATTTCATCCACCCATCTCCCATGTGTTCTTCTTCTGGTTCATTTCCGTCTCTTTTTATCCAGTTACGTCCATTACCGCTTGAGAGTCTTACTCTGATGTCGTGAACTCTTGTCATTTTCCCGATCTACAGTATATAGTATATATAGTTTCCACTATGCCACTCCGGCGTGCTTCTGAATTTCATCAATTCCTCTCCTACGTGGTCTTTTTCTCGGTCTTTCTGTCCCTTGGTATCCAGGCTAATATTTCAGCTGTCCATTTGTAGTCAGTCGTTTTAGTAATATTACCCAAGATATCGAAAAACATTCGTGCTGAGCAAGACAATGAATAGAAGTTCTCGAAACTGTTTTTGCACGATAAAAAATGTAGTTAAAAGCTGATGATAAATTAAAAGACTTTACTAAGCACAATTAAAACATCACAGTTAAAAAACATAAGACCTTTCGGAACCGCATCGGTCCCATCCTCAGATGTAACACAATCACACACAATACATGACGGAACAATGATATAAGTACATCAGGAAATTAGTCACGCGATGAGGTGGCGTAGTTTATATGCGCAGATGAACCGAGAAAAAAAAAAAAAAAAAAGGGCTTAATTGATGTTATTTACAAATGTTAAATTTCAGAATGGAGTTGTTTCTGGCTGTCAATGCGAGTTTCCATGCGTTAGGAATAATAGTAGGGTAATCATCATTACAGCACGCAGACCCAAATTCGTAAATAATTAAGCTTTCAGCAAACAGAGTATTAGGCTTCGAAGTTAGGGTGGTTAGAATGCGTGTTTCGTCCCAGTAAGGCTGGTGAGACCCTTTCGAAGTAAGTCGAGATAGTGCAGTATTTTGGGAACCCATTCGGTTCATCTGCGCATATAAACTACGCCACCTCATCACGTGACTAATTTCCTGATGTACTTATATCATTGTTCCGTCATGTATTGTATGTGATTGTGTTACATCTGAGGATGGGACCGATGCGGTTCCGAAAGGTCTTATGTTTTTTAACTGTGATGTTTTAATGGTGCTTAGTAAAGTCTTTTAATTTATCATCAGCTTTTAACTACATTTTTTATCGTGCAAAAACAGTTTCGAGAACTTCTATTCATTGTAATATTACCACCCCGTTGCCTTGCGGGGATTTTACTCTGATCATGTTGCTTTCCACTCTTGTCATTTTCCTGAACCACGACTTCCTGGACATATTACTAAAACAACTGACCATCGATGGACAACTGAAATATTAGACTGAATACCAAGGGGCACAAAGACCCAGAAGAATACCTCGTAGGAGAGGGATTGATGAAATTCTGAAACACGCCGAAGTGGCATAGAGAAGACCATGTATATATCTATATACAGGGTGTCCCGGAACTTCGTGTACAAACTTGGAGGAGGAGGTAGAGAACAGCGTTAGGAACCAGAATTAAATAGGAAAGCATGGGCGGAAACGTCACCCTAAAGGGAGAAAGTGACACAAAGACACAGTAAGGCCACAATACAGAAAGCAGTGTAAAACGCTTTATTACACAACAAAAGAGTACAATGTAGGACTTACAAGCATAACAGGAAGTGTTCGAAATTGCGTCCATTGGCCTGGATGCACGCATGACACCTACGTGACATGGATTGGCGAACATTGTCGAAGATACCTGGCGTTTCGCGGATCGTAGCAGCAGCGATGGAGATTCGTGCCACCAGATCCATTTCAGAATTTACTGGCGTGTCGTACACAGTGCTCTTCATGGCACCCTAGAGATAATAATCAAGAAGAGATAAATCAGGTGATCTGGGAGGCCATTCGACAGGGCCGCCACGCCCAATCCACTTGGTTCCAAATGGTCACGTACGCACCTTGCGTAATGAGATGGCGCCCCATCATGTTGCAACCACATTCCGCGTAGAACATGTGCGGGGAAATCGTGCAGCATTTCCGGAAGAATCTCCTGAAGAAAGATGAGATACTTGCGAGCGTCCAGTCGAGGTGGTAAGATGTATGGCCCGACTAAACTGTCCGCCACGATACCCACCCACACATTAACAGTGAAGCGTCGTTGTGCGGCTCGTGGTCGGCCCACATGTGCGCGTTGTGCGTATTGAACACCCCGTCACGTGAAAAGGTTGCTTCATCACTGCTTTCTGTATTGTGGCCTTACTGTGTCTTTGTGTCTCTTTCTCACGTGAGGGTGACGTTTCCACCCATGCTTTCCTATTTAATTCTGGTTCCTAACGCTGTTCTCTACCTCCCCTCCAAGTTTGCACACGAAGTTCCGGGACACCCTGTATATGAACTTCCGTTATCCATGGCTTTTAGCAGTTGTAAAAGGCCTTTGATTCGGTGAGAATCAAAGGACTATGTCTTAAAAGAAAAGTGTTTGATGAATGCACCCTTCCAGTGCTTACGTATGGTGCAGAGACGTGGACCTTAGCTAAAAGAGACATACAAAGGCTGCAGACAACTCAAAGCAGCATGGAGAGGTGCATGCTTGGTGTAACCAGGAGAGAAAACAAGAGGAACTCGTGGATCCGAAAAATGACAAGAGTGGAAGACATCATGATCAGAGTAAAATCCCTGAAATGACAATGGGCTGGACACATTGCCAGAAGGACAGACCATTGATGGACAGCTGAAATTTTAGACTGTATTCTAAGGGACAGGCAAAGACCCAGGGAAAGACCACATGGGAGATGGGTGGATGAAATTCGAAAGTATGAGGGAGTAACACGGAGGAGACTGACACAAGACAGACCGTTGTGGAAGAAACTTGGGGAGACCTTCTTCCAGAAGTGGATTGATAATGGTTGACAATGGTGATGATGACTGTATATTATAGTTATATGAAACATAAATCAAACAAAATGTCCAATCAACAAGGCTAACCACATACATTCTCAAACAGAGTGAAGCCTAATTAAAGCTAGGTCAACAGCACCAAATTCAAAGAAAAACTCTAAAATGGTAAGTATAATCAATAAAAAATACCTTGGCCTGACACTTTTGTCTAAAAACGCGAATACAAATACCAAGTCAAAGTTTCAGAATGCCTAACTGAAACCACACACACACACACACACACACACACACACACACAACAGCACAAACCAAGACGAAAACATAAAGCCAAAATTTCAAACCAAGGAGAGGGTTGTCTTCATCAGGGGAAAACCAACCCTTAGTGACCTTTCTGAAAGGGCAATGGCAGAATTCTCAAAAAACCTGCCATTGTGTTCCCAAAATCACAAAATTTTGAATTTAAGGAACACTGTAAATGCCAGACAAACAAATAAATAACTTTGACTTGGTACTTGTGTTTGCGTTCTTAGACAAAAGTGTCAGGACAAGGTATTTTTTTTATTGACTATACTTACCATTTTAGTGTTTTTATTTGTATTTCGTGCTATTGACCTGGCTTTAATTAGGCTTCACTCTGTTCGAGAATGTATGTGGCTAGTCTTGTTGATTGGACATTTTGTTTTATTTGTGTTTCATATAACTACAATATACTTAATACCTCTATATTTATATGCTGCGGTGCGCATTTCAGTGGGGTCTTATGATTTCATGACTTCAGTAATTATAGGTTCGCTTTCGGGCTTGGGGCTTCAAATTTTTGGATTCGGGGCTTCTTGATTGGTTGCAAAATTTTATTTTGCTTTCTATGAGTGATGTGGTTTGTATGATGTAATTAATATATATATACACACACTGTAGATCAGGGAAATGTCAGGGGCTGATGACGTCAGAGTAAAGACCCTCAAGAGGCATATGGACTAAGAGTGGAAGACATGATCAAAGTAAAATCCCTGCAATGCAATGAGCTCCCTTGCAGGTATTTTGCTTTGATAATGTTGTCTTTCACTCTTATTATTTTGCTGACCCACGAGTTCCTCTGCTTATTTTTCTTGGTTACACCAAGCATGTATCTCTCAATGTTTCATTCAGTTGTCCCCGGCCTTTACATGCCTTTTTATTTAAGGTCTATGTCCGTGCTCTATAAGTAAGAACTGGAAAGATTTTAAAATTAATTAATTAAATTAATTAAACTTTTTTCTTTTAAGACATAATAGTAAATTGCTCTTGAAAATTGTACTGTTTTTTCAAAATGCTCATCAACCAAGTTTTATGTGCCGATTAATTTCGTCAATATGGCTTTCGCTTGATATCTGTTGCCCAAAGTAAATGTAGCTGTCGGTTGCGTCTAGATTTGCCCCATTAATCGTAAAGTCGCATTTCTTTTAAAAGTACTGCACAATAATTTTGTTTTCTGAAATTTTATTTTTAATCCCACTTCTTCATTCTTGTCAGCAAGTTCTTGGATCATTCTCTGCAGCTTTGAATGAGTAGTTTCAATAATGACTATGCCATCTGCAAAACGAAAATGTGTTAAATAATCTTTTATCTTCTCAGTTCCATGATTGAAAGATACACTGGTGTGCAAAAATTAAGGAAGAGACGGTTTTTCGAATGTATAACGAAGTGAATTTCTCCGTCATTTTTATCCGCGCCGGGGTTCGAACCCGGGTCCACTCATTCCGGAATAAGTTGCTCTACCAATTAAGCTACGCGGACGATTATTCTGATTCCTATCTGCCTTTATGTCGTGTGCGTCCTTCTGGCAGGTACGTCACATCTCCTGGTACGTTACATCATCTCCCCTTATTTTTCTTTCTTTCGAAGTGCTGCTCATATTTTTCCTATCTCGCGGTGTGGAAATAACATCACACCAATGCGAGATTTTGAACGGTCGGGTCATCCGGATAGTTCGGGCGCCATTATAACGAAGTAAATTTCTCCGTCATTTTTATCCGCGCCGGGGTTCGAACCCGGGTCCACTCATTCCGGAATAAGTCGCTCTACCAATTAAGCTACGCGGACGATTATTCTGATTCCTATCTGCCTTTATGTCGTGTGCGTCCTTCTGGCAGGTACGTCACATCTCCTGGTACGTTACAAATGTAACGTCGTGCAGAAGTGCTCCACATTGACTCAAATCATACCATATGTAAGAATATGGAACAAGTGAGCAAAACCGTCCAAACAAGGAATCCAAAGGATACAAAGGCACTTTATTGAAAAGGTAGCTTCGAGCACGAATGGACAGAAAACAGAAACGTCGATGTGACAGACGGCTGCCAAAAAATCCAGTCTTCAGTAGGGGATATGATCACCACTGACTGCGTTGCAGGATTTACAACGTCTGTCCATGCTGAGGACGAGGTTGTCAAGGAGCTGTTGAGGCATCGCGGCCCATTCCGCTATTAGCGCCAATCGCAGCTGCGGAATCGTTGCTGGCGGCTGGTGACGTGCTGCCAAGCGTCTCCCGAGAAGGTCCCACACGTGTTCAATTGGATTTAGGTCCGGGGACCTTGCGGGCCAATCCATGCGTTGAATATCTTCATTCTCCAACAGCTCTGCGACAGCCACTGTACGATGAGATGTAGCGTTGTCATCCATGAAGAGGAACTCAGGACCCACAGCACCTCTAAACAGACGCACGTGAGGCAGAAGAACCTCAGTACAATAGCGGAAACCAGTGACTGAACCTTCTTGGAAGATGTGGAGGTCAGTACGGCTACCAAGCATGATACCGCCCCAAACGAGAACTCCTCCACCTCCAAACCGGTCTCTTTCGATGATGTTGGAGGTGAGATTGCGTGTTCCCTGCTCTCTCCAGATGTGTATATGTCCAGAATTGCTCGTCAGACTAAATCGGCTCTCATCCATAAAGAGAACTCGACCCCATTGCTGATGTGTCCAGTTCTTGTGTTCCTGGCACCACAGAAACCGCCGTCTCCGATGAGCAGGCGTTAATGGTAAACTCCGTACTGGTCGTCGTGCAAACAGACCACCTTTGTGTAGCCTCCTGGCCACGGTAAAACGCGATAACGGACGTCCAGTTGTCTGTTGCATGTGCCTTGAGATTTCTCCCGCTGTCTGCCGTCTGTCTCTTCTTGCATGTAGGACAATATACCGGTCTTCCGCCGCCGTCGTTGCTCATGGACGACCACTGCTAAACTCTCGGACAGCTGTTCCTGTTGTTTGAAATGCTCTCCAAGCTCGTGAAACGATGCTGTGAGCGATCCCGAACTCCTCGGCCACACTAGTTTCACTTCCACCTTCTTCCAACTTCCCATTGACGCGACCTCGGGTAAAGTCATCCAGATGTCGTCTACTGGATTGCCTGTTGGCGATATCACACGGTGGCAGCAACTCGACGTCGTTCAAACCGATGTACACCGTGCAATAGCTTTCACCGAATTGCTGAGTGTACACCGCCCGTGTGCTTTATACCCTTCAGACACTCTCCCGCCCCTACGTCATGCTGGATATACGTGCATGCCCTACCGTACCGGACCCTAGTCTATCTCCTGAGTGGGACCCTAGTCTATCTCCTGAGTGGTCTTTCGGTCAGTGCCTGCTCGTTCCGCTGTTATGCTAATTTCTCCTCTTCGTCCTTAATTTTTGCACACCAGTGTATGTGACGAGTGATAGAATACCTAACAAACTGTAACCTCTGTGTATAGTTTTTTTTTACTAGGGTCGATGAGAAGGAAAAAGTAATACTTTCGAGTAGCAGAAAGGAAAACTCGCCAACCGAGAAATGTTTGTGCGATGTGACAAAGGATATGAAGCACTACTTCTCGACGTGACGTTTCAGACATTTGTTGGACCTCACGACCAGCTTGTTCATCTCAGCTCGAAAAAATATTCGTGTCCCTGCTGATATAGTAAGTTTGTTGCAGATGTTTTCACGACATCGTGACACGTGAAGCGAGCACCAGGCAGGTGCTGTTTCAATGTAGAAAAAAGGTGAAAGTTACTAGGAACGAAGTCCGGGCTGTCAAGGGGCTGCGTGGTGTTGGTGGTGTGCGGTCTCGCGTTATCGTGAACGAATGACACCATCTCTCTGAGCAGACTTGATCGGTTTCGTCTGATGCTGTCGTGCAATTTTTTCCAGTATGGCACAGTACGATCAGTGTTGACCATCTATGCTCTAAGAAGTCCACCTAAACCACACACGAGGAATCCCAGCAAGCGTATGCCATGATTTTTCTAGAAGACGGTGTGATTTTAAACTTCCTCCTCGGCGGAGAAGCAGCGTGTGCCTATTGCATGGAAGCTCTGTTGCTAGTGGGAGCAAAGTGGTGGAGCCACTTCTCGTCCACAATCCCAATACGGTCGAGAAAGCTCTGTCTGTCTTCAGCGTAGCGCCGCTGGAACGTCAAACATGCCATCATTTGTGCTGCTTTATGATCGATGGATTATGAACGTGGCATCCACCTGGCTTGGAGTACTGCGAAACATCCACCACAGAATGTTGAACAACGCCATAGCTCAATTCCAGCTCGGACGGAATATGGTAGAAAATTACCCTTCGGTCGTTTTGAAATATTTCGTCCGCACGTGTTGTGTTAATCTCTGTCGCCAACGAACTTGGACATCCACTTTTTGTGCGATGTTGGTTCCCCACGTCAACCCTGCCGGATTGAAACGAAAGGCACCATTTCGCCAGGTGTTGTCGAGACATCACGTTGTCATCATGAGCTTCGACAACCTTTCGATGAATTTCGGCTTCTGGCACGTTCTTGGCTTATAAAGACCTTATCACTGGTCTCACCGCCATTTCAAATATGTCACTGTGCATCTCACGCTAAGCACAGGAGTTCACAGAGGTGCCTGGAGCACTAGGGTCATTTCTCGAAAGGGAGTGTCATCTATGACACTCGTACGACATCCAGCATTTACATGTAAACTTTTTTCTGATCGATCTACCAGTTTTTTTATTTTGTGTGTGTGTGTGTGTGCATATAAATCGCAAAAATCTTGGCTCCGAACTATGACGTAACAGTGATTTTGGACCATAAGCATTGCTCTGGCAAGGCTAAAGGCAACATCCCTTAACACTGATTTTGGAACTGTTACTTTTTGTCACTGGTCATAACGGGGACAGTGATTTTTCGGTTAGACAAAATAACAGTGACGTAATGTCTGACCCAACCCTAGTGTGGTGATTAGCAGCCAAACTGTTTGGTTCATGTCTGAAGAATATCGTCTGGTCCAATGAATCTCGTTTCCCGTTGTGGACGGCCAGGTATTTGTGCGCCGTTTAACTGTGGAAATGTTGGCACCGTGGAACGAAAAGAAGCCATTGAATGTTGTGTAATCTTTGGGCAATGTTCTGCCCGAAAACTCCGGGTTCAGTAGTTCATATGCAGAAAACTATGACGTGCTCCACCTACCTAAACAACATTGTAGACCAGGTACATCCTTTTTTGTCAACGGTATTCCCCTCTAACTGAGCATCCATTCAATCCACACTGCTCGGATTCTTCGAGAAGAATTCGCGGAATATGAGGAAGACTTCCAAGTATTTTCCTGGCCTCTAAATTCCCCAGACACGAATTCAATTGAACATCTGTGGTTTGTATTGGAACAGCAAATCCTATCTCCCGCGGCACAACACGGTAACTTACAAGAGTTAAAGGATCTGCTCCTAACGTTTTGGTACCAGATACCACAAGACACCTTTAGAAATCTTCTAGCATCCACGCCTCGCCGGGTAAGAGCTGTTTTGGCGGCACTTTGAGGAGAAACATCATATTAGGCAGGTGTGTAACGTACCAGGAGATGTGACGTACCTGCCAGCAGGACGCACATGACATAAAGGCAGATAGGAATCAGAATACATGTCCGCGTAGCTTAATTGGTAGAGCAACTTATTCCGGAATGAGTGGACCTGGGTTCGAACCCCGGCGCGGATAAAAATGACGGAGAAATTCACTTCGTTATAATGGCGCCCGAACTATCCGGATCACCCGACCGTTCAAAATCTCGCATTGGTGTGATGTTATTTCCACACCGCGAGATAGGAAAAATATGAGCAGCACTTCGAAAGGAAAAAAAGAAAAATAAGGGGAGATGATGTAACGTACCAGGAGATGTGACGTACCTGCCAGCAGGACGCACATGACATAAAGGCAGATAGGAATCAGAATACATGTCCGCGTAGCTTAATTGGTAGAGCAACTTGTTCCGGAATAAGCGGCCTCGGGTTCGAACCCCGGCGCGGATAAAAATGACGGAGAAATTCACTTCGTTATAGGTGGTCATAATGGTTTGGCTCTTCGGTGTATATCATCAATCATATAATGATGCTTTATAGAGAACTGTTTTGTATGTGGTAGGCTTTGTTTGTTTTGTTTTTATTTTTTAATTCATAAACGATTCTCCGATGATCTTGCTTGATCTCATAAAAAGAAGTAAGGAGGAAAATTAAATACCTTTTGCGGCAATTTTATTTCAAATATTTCATTTTCTAAATATAAAAAAATGCATCTTATTTTTTTTTAATTTTGGCGAGTACTACACGCGCTGTTACGGTATTTGAAATATGTTTTTTGTTCCAATGCTCACGCAGGAGGATTTTTTTTTCTTTGAAGGTCAAACAGCAGCAAAAAAAATGTCACAATATTTCGAACAATTACAGGATTTCCAATCCTCACCTTTATTTAGTTTAAGTCGTCCCGGAGTTCGGGTGGTACGAAGCGTCGACTTCTAATCATTAGTCAGAGATGGGGTCTGGGTCCGAATCCCGGGTGACGCATGAATGGTGTGTTTGTCCTATGGCACTGGGTCTCTCCCTTATCTGGAACCAGTGGCCCTAAATTGTGAACCGGAGACTGTGTGTAACCCATTAAGCTGCTCATCTTTAAACCCGAGCAAAAAGAAGTAATAATAAAGATTTAATCTAACAGATACGGAAAAAATGTTTTAATCTGATAAAGAAGAAGTCAGTACACTGGGTACTGATATTAAGGATTTCATAGTCGATGCAGTTTAAAAACAAATCATTTAATCTAACAGATAAGAAAAAAATTATTTAATCCGACAGGTAAGAAAAAATTATTTGATCTAACAAATAAGAAACAAAATGAATTAATCTAACAGATAAGAAAAAATGATATAATCCAACACATAAAAATAAATTAATATTATTATTTTTATACACTGCTGGCCACCCAAAATGCAACACCAAGAAGAAAGCATCCGATTGGCCTGAAATTCGCAGCATGCGTCGCCCCCGAAAGGACATGCAAACGATTAGCATTGCAAGGCATATGTAAATCATGTGCGCCCGGCACGCCACCGAGAAGCACTATAAGAAGGGTGTACAGAAGGCGGGGTGTAAGTAGTGGAAGTGTGTTGTGCTGCCGGACCTGTGCGTGGAAAGCTTCCTGATGCCTCGTCGTAGAATACGGCAGTCATTCCAGCACGTTTCGGAGTTCGACAGAGTGCTGATAGTGGCTTATTGCGACAGCGGTTTATCGTACTGAGACATCGGCGTCCGTGTGGGACGACATCCAGCCTCAGAGAGGCGAGTATGGATTCGGTGGGTGCAGGAGGGATGGACGGACCGACGTGAGCGATTGCCGCAGCCGCGGCACACCACCGAATGAGGGGACCGGCATGTTGTGATGCGGGCATTGACGGCTCGCACCGCCACATCACGAACGTTAGCGCAGTAATTAGGGTGTGTTGCGCAAAAACCTGTGTCATCACGTACCGTTCGACGTCGTCTGCAGGAGCCAGGGCTTGTCGCACGACGCCCGTTGCTCCGATTACCATTGACGTTACACCATCGGCGAGTGCAGCGTCAGTGGGCCGTTGAACGCCGCACCTGGACTACGGAATGGCACAACATTGTCTTCTCCGACAAATCCCGCTTCGGTCTGCCACACCACGATGGTCGGATCCGCGTGTGGCGGAACCCCGGCGACAGACTGTATGACGCCTACATTATACATCGCCATAACGGTTCGTTGCCTGGCGTTGTGGTTTAGGGCGCAATTGGATATGACACCCGCACCCCTCTGCTACGATCGCCGGTACATTCAACAGCCATCACTACATCTCCGACGTTTTGGAGCCTGTAGTCCTCCCTTACCTGCAGGGCCTGCCAGCGGCCACGTTTCAACAGGACAATGCGCGCCAGCATGTGGCACGCATCGTGCAACAATTCTTCACTGCCCACCAGGTGTCACTGCTGCCGTGGCCCGCCTGTTCTCCCGATATGTCGCCCATCGAACACGTGTGGTCGCTGATCAGCAACCGAGTGGCCCAGCGAACACCACCCGCGGCTACGCCTGATGAACTGTGGCAACGTGTGGAATCAGCCTGGACCGACATACTCCAAACCCACATCCAAAACCTCTTTTGCCGCGGCGTGTAGCGGCCGTTATTGCCAGCATGGGGGCCACACGAACTATTGGTGTCTGCGTGTTTCGCAAGTCGCACGGACCTGTAAGCTCAATCGTTTCATCTTTGTATCTGTTGTTATGTGTCCAGTAAATCTGGCTTTGCTATCTCGTGTCCTTCTTGGTGTTGCATTTTGGGTGGCCAGCAGTGTATTTTGGATTATATCATGCTTTTCTTATGTTAGATCAAATAATAATTTATTTTACATTTAAAAATAAATTATTATTTGATGTAACAGATAAGAAGCAAGTTACTTAATGTAACAAATAAGAAAAAATGATGTAATCCAACAGATAAAAAATATTTGATCTAACAGATAAGAAAAAGAATGACTTAATTTAACAGATAAAAAAGTCAGTGCACTGAGTGCTCATCTGAAAGATTTCATAGTCAGCACATTTTTATAAAAATATGATTTTATATAACAAGCAAGAAAAAAAAATTATAATCTAATACTGTATAAAGAAAATTATACTATCTAACGGATGAAAAAATTATATAATCTAGGAGATAAGAAATAATTATTTGATCTAACAGATAAGAAGCAAATTACTTAATCTAATAGATAAAAAAATGGTATTATTTAACAGATAAGAAAAAGAATGACTTAATCTAACAAATAAGAAGTCAGTGTACTGAGTGCTCATCTAACAGATTTCATAGTCAGTACATTTTTATAAAAAAAGGATTTAATCTTACCGACAAGAAAAAATTTATATAATCTAATACATAAAAAATTATATAACCTAACAGATAAGACGTCTTTTGAATCCCTTCTGGGGCGAATTACAAATTTATCGAAGTTATTCAAAGTCAGTGCAACAGGTTAGAAAAAATCAACCGGATTTCTTCAATCGATGAAACATCCAGAAATAGAAATAGCTACTTACTTACAACAGCGGCTAAAAAGTATGTTACGAAAATTAACAAATGGCGCACAAAAAACTTCTCATAACGGAAGGAAAATATCGGAGACAAAAATGATTTTCAAATATAGAAGTTAAAAGAAAATATATAGAAGGAAACATGATATGTTTCTACGCCTTATAGCTGAGGAATTTTGCTTAACGGGAAAGTTGAAAATAGGCAAAAATATTGTTCATGGGAAAGGCTATGCTAACGAAAAAGAAATTTTCAGATACATCTCTGGGAAGCAGAGATAGCCAGAAAAAATTTTAACATTTATGATCCCCTAGCACGAAATCTGTGCATTAATTAAAGATCGATGCCGTTCGCTACGATAGAGATGCTCCACATCTCTATCGTAGCGAACGGCATTCATTAAAAACGAAATTTCTCCATTGGGTTTTTAGAAGCGGAGATACAGCTCCAAACAGAAGCACACTAACACCACCTAGCGACAGAGCTGTGAACTATAAAGCTTCTCAAGTACTAACCTAAAATGTTTTAGATAGTAAATGGCATCCGGTGTTGAAATAATTTTTAAATGACACATGTAGAAGCAGAGATATTGAGAAAAACATATTAAGCATTGGCACCCCTAGCGGCGAAACTGCGCATTATTTTGAGAAAAATATACACAAAGAGTTTTCATAGTACGTGACTGCAAAAGCATTTGTTAATCGGGTTTTTAGTCCCACAGATATTGCCGTAAACAGAAATGTGAACTTAAGCCCTCTGGTAGTAAACTTGTGCGCTAAGAAAACTATTAAATTATATGGGAAACATTTCACAGCGGAAACGATCTCCAACAAAGACAGAATTTTTCAAATTGGACTCTCAGATCAAATATATCGACAAAAATATGATATTCATCTACACCCCTGGAGGAAAACTTTGCATTATTTTAAGAAAGTACTCTGAAAAGGTTTTCCGGGGTGAGCGGTATCTGCCCACGAAATAATTTTTTCAATCGAATTTTCAGAAGCTCAGATTTTGTTGCAAACACATCATAAGCAGAAATAAACACTTACGCCCCCTGGTAGCCAAACCATTACTTATCAAAAATTAGAAATTATGTGCGAAACTTTTCCCATCAGGAGCTGTATCCGATGGAGGAAGAATTTTTCAAATCGGAGTTTTAGAAGCAGAGATATCGGGGGAAACGCAATTTAAGTTTACGCCCCATGGTGGGAAAACTGTGAAAAATTTTAACAGGAGAATATTCTCAAAAGGTTTTTCCGAGGTCAACTGTATCGGTCCACGAAAAATATTTTCAGTCGAGTTTCCAGAAGCTTAGACCCTCATAAAAAATTTCGTAAAATCTACAGTTTTCATCTTAGAACCACCAAATTTGGTATACTATCTTATGGTACTCTAACTTAGACGGCAGACCGTTTTTGGAATGGGTCAAGGCCCGGGGGTCAGAGCCCCCACATACAAAATTTTCTTAAAAACTACAGTTTTCAATTCAGAACCATCTAATCTGGTATACTATCTCATGGTACTCTAACTTAAACGCTAGACGGTTTTTGGATCGGGTTGGTGCCCAGGGGGTCAGACCCCCCTCCGAATATTTTTTTTTTTGTAAAATCTACAGTTTTCAATTTAGAACCACCAAATTTGGTATACTATCGCATGGTACTCTAACTTAGACGCTAGACGGGTTTTGGAAGGGGTTGGAGCCCGGGGGTCAGACCATCCCCCCGAATAAAAACTTTTTCGTAAAATCTATAGTTTTCAATTTGGAACCACCAAATTTGGTATACTATCTAATGGTACTCTAACTTAGACAGTAAACCGTTTTTGGAAGGGGTTGGAGCCCGGGGGTAAGGGCCCCCCCATAAAAATGCCGCGTAAAATCTACATTTCAAAATTGCCTTTATTCTTCAGTAAAATAACATTTCTATGTACATGACAATGGAATTCTGTCAATAAATACAGCGGTATATACATCAGCTGGAAAGTTCCAGTGAAACGTAAAACAAAATATTGTTAAAATCATAAAAAAAAAATTATTTCGCCACGTAGGGCGAAGGAGAGGCAGACAATAAAGCACGAGCGATACAAACGAAAATGTTTACCTACAGTATTGTAGACAGGGCAAGACATGATTCTATACTATGCACAAATTCCAATTACGCATTACTACCATACTAAAGATTAAACATTAGGTACTAATTCACAGAAATGCAACAGTGATGCTACATTCAAATTTACAACATATGTACAGAAGTATTCAGTGACAAGGGGAAATAACGCTAAATGTACTCAGAAGGGCATCTTGTTACATTATATTATACACACAGTGACTAATATTTTAAAAAAATATTCAACATAATGAAGGGGACATTGCGTGGGCAGTAAACTGTGCAGAAGGAAGAATTATATACAACAACATAAAACCCAACATTATCGAAGAGAACATGGGAAACATGGTGAGCTATCTTCAATGGCACATTAAAACAGAAAAATTACAAATAGCGAAGCACCAAAATTAATACGTAAAAACATGATTTGTTACAGTGAACGTGGGCGACAACAAAAATCCCACTTATAGGTTGAGATGTAACTGCAAATTGTGGATATGGAACCACCCAGCCGATTGGGCCCAAGTGGATTGAAAAACGCTATCGGTGTTTGTTGAGGCAGCACGAGAGTGCTCCATTTGGAGGCGAGTGGTTAACCGTGCTAGGAAGCGTCTCCGAATGATAGCACTTGCCTCCTGAGGAGGTGGAATAAGAGCAGAGAAGCGTTGTTGAAGATGGAAAGCATAGACCGTGAACTTCACAAGAAGAAAAATATAACGGCACACAGGAGGCAAGTGAGTAGGTGGATGCTTTGTTTGGAGTAGCCAAGCATATGCAAGAAATGGTAACGATCGAGCACAATCGTGAAAACTAAAGTTTTCAATTTAGAGCTACCAAATTTGGTATACTATATAATGGTGTTCAAAATTAAACGGTAGACGGTTTTCAGAACGGGTCGGGGCAAGGGTGGTTACCCCCCCCCCTACACACAAACTTTCGTAAAATCTATAGTTTTCAATTTAGAACCACCAAATTTTGTATACTATCTCATGGTACTCTAACTTAGACGGTAGAAAGTTTTTGGAATGGATCAAGGCCCGGGGGTAAGACCCCCTCCCCACCCACGTACAAAATTTTCTTAAAATCTTTATTTTTCAATTCAGAACCACCAAATTTTGTGTCATGAAACTCTTACTTAGCGGGAGATGGTTTTGGAACGGGTCGGGGCTCGGGGGTCGGAGCAACTCTACCCCCCCCCCTACAAAATTTTAAATTTTCGTAAAATCTACAGTTTTCAATTTAGAACCACCAAATTTGGAATACTATCTCATGGTATTCTAACTTAGACTGTAGACGGTTTTTGGAAAGGGTCGGAGCCCCGGGTTCAGCCCCCCCCCCCCTCATACGAAATTTCGTAAAATCTAGTTTTCAATTTAGAACAACCAAATTCGGTATACTATATCATGGCACTCTAACTTAGACGGTAGACGGTTTTTGGAACGGGTCGGGGCCCGGGGGTTAGAGCCCGTCCCCGTACAAAATTTTCGTAAAATACACCGTTTTCAATTTAGAACCACCAAATCTGGTATACTAACTCATGCTGTTCTAACTTAGACTGTAGACGGTTTTTTGTAAAGGGTCGGAGCCCGGGGTTCAGAGCCCCCCCCCCATAAAAAAATTCGTGAAATCTACAGTTCTTAATTTAGAACCACCAAATTTGGTATATTATAACATGGTACTCTAACTTAGACGGTAGACGGTTTTCAGAACACGTCGGGGCACGGGGGTTAGAATGCCCTCCCCGACAAAATTTTCGTAAAATCTACAGTTTTCAATTTAGAACCACCAAATTTGGTATCATGAAACTGTAACTTAGACGGGAGACGGTTTTTGGAACGGATCGGGGCCCGGGCGGTAAGAGCACCCCCTCCCCCCAAAGAATTTTCGTAAAATATACCGTTTTCAACTTAGAACCACCAAATTTGGTATACTATCTTATGGTACTCTAACTTAGACGGTAGACGGTTTTGGGAACGGGTCGGGCACGGGGTAAGAGCCCTCCCCCCATAAAAAATTTTCGTAAAAACTAGAGTTTTCAATTTAGAACCACCAAATTTGGTATACTATCAAAAACCATCTACCGTCTAACTTAGACGGTAGATGGTTTTTTGGAAAGGGTCGGAGCCCGGGGTTCAGAGCCCCACCCCCATAAAGAATTTCTTGAAATCTACAGTTTTCAATTTAGAACCACCAAATTTGGTATACCATATCATGGTACTCTAACTTAGACCGTAGACGATTTTCGGAACGGGTCGGGGCCCGGGGGTTAGGTCCTTCCCCCATACAAAATTTTCGTGAAATCTACAGTTTTCAATTTGGAACAACCAAATTTGGTATACTATCTCTTGGTACTTTAACTTAGATGGTAGACGGTTTTGGGAACGGGTCAGGCACGGGGTCAGAGCCCTCCCCATAAAAAAATTTCGTAAAATCTACAGTTTTCAATTTAAAGCCACCAAATTTGGTATACTATGTCATGGTACTCTAACTGAGAATGCAGGCGGTTTTTGGAAACGGTTGGAGCCAGGGGTTCGGAGCCCCCCCCCAATGCCAATTTTTGTAAAACCTACAGTTTCGAATTTAGAACGACCAAATTTAGTACACTACCTCATTGTATTGTAACTTAGACCGCAGACGGAAAGGGTCGGTGCCCGGTGTGAAGGGGGCCCATTCAAAATTTTCGTAAAAATTACAATTTTTACTCTTAAGAACTGCATCCCAATACAGCACTCCATTACCCCACCTACGGTCTAGGTTAGAGGCCGTAGATAACAGTAAAGTGAAAAAATATCCGGTTCATGGTGTATTAAAAACACAAATTAATAAACGTTAGCTTTCACCACCAACGGTTGCCTTATCAGGCAGAAATACAATGTAATGTAAATAATGTAAATTCTTTTTTGCTTCGTATAATTAAATTAACTAAATCAAAAGATTTAAAATAAGTTTCTTGGAAATTTACGAAAATAGCTTTTTCATTCATTAACTTTCACCCGCTGAACTTGGTGATTTTAGAAATAGTAATATTTACCTGGGAAATACCGGGTACCCCTGCTAGTAAGAACTAAAGATAATGTTACACTTTTAGTCAGGTACAAAACAATAACTAGAAAGCCCTAGGACTGTGCCTGTTTAGCAATTTTCAGTGTGCCGTGCTAATTTTCATAATGTTTTCATAGAAGTCCAAGATTTTAGCAATGCACTTTTTTGAGGTTGGAACTATTAAGCAGACCCTAGGCCTAGAGATTTTTGATAGTTTTCAGTCCTCCGAGCTGATATTTATGTAGTTTTCGTAGAAAATAAAATGAATTCTGTTTAAATGTTACTCGAGCACAAAGCATTAATAGATACGCCCGAGACCTAGGCATATGCATTTATAGTAATTTTTATAATGCTGTGATTATATGAGGTTTGCATGACAAATCAATTTAAGAGTGTTACGCTTATCAAAAATTATTTAAAAGGCCTAGGCCTAGCGGCCAATAATTAGCATTTGGTGCCTAAGTGAAAGCGCAACATTATTAACTTGATTTGTTATGCAAACCTTATAAATACGACCACAGCGATTAAAAGTTACTAAAGAGTCCTTGTAAGTAATATTTTTTGACTGAGTGCAAGTACAATTTACGAAATGTCAACAGGTCAAAATATCTAAAGTAACAATGAGATTTGGAATATTTCTTTTTTCTTTCTTTTTATTTCAGTTTTGACACTTGTATTAAGTTTTAAAAACATATATTTCTCCTATCTTATACCTTCATTGTGCTTTCAACAGAATTTCTTACCATGTTTTTGGTATTTTGTTTCGTGTGGTTGCAGTTTTTTTAATGTTTTGGGCATTTCATTTTGTGTGGTTACTTCTTTTTATGTTTTGGGCATTTTACTTTGTATGGGTGTTTTTGTTATGTTTTTGTTATTTTCTTTTCTGTGGTGGTTGTAATGTCGACAGGATGAAAAGGGGAAACTGTGGACATCACGATGCCTACTTGCTTATAATTTTTTTTCAAATACAGCACATGATTTTGTATTGAGTTATACCAGTTACTCATTAAACGACTACAGGTTTCTTTAAATATGAACTTTTTCTTAGAGCCTTTTGTTTCCTCTACCTAGCTTTTTCGGCTCCGCAATTTCTTTTTTTGGTTTTAGAATATTTTCCTTATTATTAATCTATTTTCTCATGCAAACTCTTTATGTAAGGTATGTTCATTCTATCGAAGTATTTTGCGATTATACGTAAAGCCCTGTTGCTGAAGTAAAAAAAAATATTTCCAACTGAAACAACGCAGTTCAGATATTTTCCCGCTGTTAACTCAAAGAATGAAAGCAAAAACAGCAAATCTGGGCAATGGTTGAGGCATGAGACAGTACTTACTGGTAGCCAGGCAACGTTTTAAGGAAGAATGAGCTTAAGGATTTCTAACTGCAACGAAAAAGAGCATCCGCACTGTATCCCTCCCCATCCCTTAGTGCCGGCCTTTGGACGTCTTGAAAGAGAAGTCTTAAGGACACATCTGTATCATAATTGCCTGAGCATTCGCGACAATCTTCTGGTATCGTAGTAGAAAAACACACTTCCTACTTCGCCTAAATTGCTTGGATGTAATGCCAGCGAACAAAGTTTTGCTCTCGCATTGGATTTCTGTTGCTTTTGATGGAATACTTTTCACCTGGGGTTCACCGCTTTCACTATAGTCTTCAGGACAGACGGCAATACACCCCAACGTAAAACACCAATTTCACGGCAATTAACTGCAATTAGCGAAAGAGAGGGGCGGTATAGGAAATAAGTCGAACGTGACAGATCTGAACTTAGAAAGTCGGGGGAAGGTGTTGCATGATAAACTGTGTTTGGATTACAGATCATTTGGCACGTAGGGACGTAGGTTTCGTTTAATATGTTACGGGGTAAACAAATTGTCTTTTCAGTATAGCAATTTTCTTTCATACGCATGGTGCAACACAAAAAATTTGAATTTATTTTTGAGAATTAGCATGACGCCTACCGGCCCAGAGCACAGCTGCCCAGTCCGCGCCTGCTGCCGCCTCCGGAATCTGGCTCCCGGGTTCTTCGCATCTGTTGATCCCCCGCCTGGAGCGTCCCAGCTGTAAAATACATGTACCTCTGCGTTTTGGAAAAACAAAAGATAAGATGCCGATCCTTAAAATTAACCACTTCTTGTGACCGCAGGTACGAAAATCTTGAACTTCGCTTAAACCCTAACTGGAGGAACAAGGTTCACGTGATTGTCTGTATTCTGAGTGTTTTATTGAATGGTTGCTCATTAGTTCGTAGTTGACTGGAGATCAGAGAACGTGCTTGTTGAAACCTTTGTTGTGCGTTCTCAAGTGATAATAGTGGAAATATATCATTCTAAATATTTTGGAAAGAGAAAGTGCATTGTTTTCCTAAGGCACTATGCAGATGAAAAATGAAACATAAATAGTTAACTCACAAAAAGAAAATGATTTGCTGAAATGGAAAGGGTATTTATTTTGCCATAACAGAGTGCGAGGTGATTTACGGTATTGTCACTGTATTGAAAGAAATTATGGAAATTGTACTGGCTTTGCTAGTACTATTCTTATTGGAGATGAACACAGGATGCGCAATGAAAAACCACATAATCATGCTCCAAGACCGGAGAAAAGTGATGTTGCTGTTGCAAGAGCGAAAATAAAAGAACGAGCGAGAAATACGGACGAAGCCCCTGCACAAATTATTCAAACCGTGACAACGTCAATGGCTACAGTAAATGCAGCTTACATACCTAATATGGATGCACTAAGGCAAGTTGTAAAAAAGAGAAGACATGCCAAGACATGCCTGCGGAGCCTACGACTTCAGAACGGATCGATGCCCCAATAAATTTACAAGAGAAGATGGTGCGAAATTTCTTGGCAGAGATAGCGCATTTGGACATCAAAGAATTATTTTATTTTTAACAGAGAATACTTTACGAAAGCTTAAAGAAGCACCCCTCTGGATATGGATGGGACATTTGAAACTTGTCCAACCCTTTTTAGGCAATTATGTTCCATTCATGCTATGGTTGAAACGAATCCACAGATGCACGGCTTGTCCCACTAGTTTATGGGTTACTTTCCAGCAAGTATAAAGAATATAATACTATTATACAGTATTTTTGTAGGATTTACAAGACTATGTATCAGACTATGATATTCAGCTTGCACCACAATATACGCATAATAATAGATTTTGAAATAGCTACCGTTATAATGCTGCTAAAAAGGAATTTGGAAGCAGCACACACAAATGTTGTTGATTTCATCTCGGAAAAAAATGTGCTGAGGAATATCCATCCTCTGGCATAGCCTTGGAATATAGGGAAAACAGTGAGTTTGCTCTCAAAGTCAGACATTTGCAAGTACTCGCATTTTTTTCATCTGATGAAATTCCAGCTGCTTTTGAAGAAGTGAAATCAATTTTACTAGAATATGCAGATTCTGTAGTTCAGTGGTTTGAGGAAAATTATGTTCTTGGAAAATTTCGTGGAAGCAGAAGAAACAATCCGAGCAGAAGCCCTCCGCTGTTCCCGCCAACAATTTGGTCAGTAAGTGAAAACAATTTATTTGGCTTTCCCAGAACACAAAACGAACTTGAAAGATTAGACAGACGCTGGAATACAATTCTGGGAGAGAAAAAAACTGTGACTGTACGAAATAATCAGTGAAATTGCGAAAGAGCAGAGAACAACTATGGCTAAAATCGAAAGAGTGATAGCACAGATTCCAACGAATCCACCCAGAAGAGAAACGCTGGCAAGATAAAAAGGAATTCGAACTTCTTTGGTGCACAGAGACAATGTTAACATGCTTGACTTTTTAAGAGGAATTTCGTATAATTCTACAATTTACTAAAATGTGCTGGTATTTCTCACTAATTGAATTATACCTTTTTTCTAACTTGTATTTGAATTTTTCAAGAATGTAATTCCGCCGAAGATGCAAGAATGTAAAACACAACGCAAAATTAAAAAAGACAAAAATTTTCAAAATAGCATGTCAAAAACATAAAATGTCAAAAAGTAATCCAAAATGTGAAACAAATAAAAATTCAAAATGCAATCCAAAATGTGAAACAAATAAAAATTCAAAATGCAATCACAAGTCACAAGCATTACAAAAATGCGAAACGCTATGTAACAAGTACAACACAAAATAAAACAAATGCCAGAAAAAAATGCATACGCTTTGTAAAATGTACAAAATAAAATAAATGCCATATTCACAAGGATTTCATGACGAGTCAAGTTAAAAATGAGCTTTTACTTAGACTTCAAATAATAATTACTAGCCTCTACACCTTTTTAAGTCTTTAATAAGTGCAACATCATTAACCTGACTTGTCATCAAACGTTATCAATATGACCATAGCATACAATCACTTAAAATACTTGTTAATGGATGAATTGAGGAATCACCAAGTTCAGCGGGTGAAAGTTAATGGCTGTTTATAGTTTTGTACTCGAGTAAATGCGCAACACAGTAAACTTGACTTTCTCTGAAAATTTTATGTATATGAGCACGGTTGATTGAAAACTGATAAAAAGGCTTAAGGCCTGTTTATTAATTTTGTGCCTCAGTCAAAACGCAGTACCATAACCTTAGCATGTTATCGAAACTTTATGAATACGTTGGACTAAAAATTCTAAAAAAGTTTACGCCTAAGATCTTGTAACTAAAGTTTTGTGACAGGGTAAAACTGCAACATTAATAACTTGACATGTTATGTTAACGTTGTGAATATGAGCACGGCGGATTAAAGATTTCAACAAATAGCCTTTGGGATTAATGTGTTGTAGCTGAGTAAAAATGTAACATTATCTTGATTTTCTATATAAACCAAACTACGTGCTGAAATGGCCCAACTATATATACGTATACTTCAACCATATACCGAAGCGCTGACAAGGTGAAAACAAAAGTGCAATTTTGTACGGTCCCCTAACATTTTATGGCCAGCCTACATGGAAGTGGACACGTTGATATCAAAAACATACTTTTTGTACGGTCCACAACAAATAGCAATGGACACGTCGCAATCTTTTTTTTTTTGGGGGGGGGGGTTAACGACCACCGTGATCAATTCAGTGGGCTATAAGCAGTCAGATGTTCCCAATTTTGGGCCACTGGTTCCTGGGAAGGGGGACAGCCAGTGCCAGATGTCAAGCACAACGTCCATGATTCACCGGGATTTGAACCAGGATCCTTCTCGACAAGTGGTCAGAAGCCAGCCCCTAGATCACTCCGCCGCCGTAGCGGCACACGTTGAAATGTATTTTTCATACGGCCCCAAACGCTCTTATGGACATACTAGATTGAACTGGACGCAAATAAATCATTAATATAATTTGTACTAGCAGGGATACCAGTTATTTGCCAGGTACATATTACTATTTGTGGAATCACCAAGTTCAGCGGGTGAAAGTTAATGAATGAAAAAGATATTCCTGCAATTTTCCAGTAAACTTATTTTAAATTTTTTGATTTAGTTAATTTAATTTTGCGAAACAAAAAAAGAAAGAAAAAGGAATGGGAATACTTACCTTCTAGGAGACATCTATAGAACTGCCGTACATCTGGCGTGTGCTTCTGTGAATCCCGCGACACAGAAATGCAATGTACCTATGTGATGTCGCATGCATACGACTTCACATTGGCATTGATCATCTTTTTCTTACCGTTTTGAATTTTGAATATCTGGAACTCTCTGTTTACATTACATTATATTTCTTTCTGATAAGCCGCTCGTTGGTAGTGAAAGCTAAACTGTATAGATTTGTGTTTTTAATACACCATTAAACGCATATTTTTGCACTTATTGTTATCTACAGTCCCTAACTTAGACCGTAGGTTGGTTAGTTGGTTGGTTGATGGTTTATGGTGCAAGGCCCTCAAAGGGCCAAAGAGCGCCCTAGAACGTAGATAGGGTATTCTTAAGTGTAAAAAAAGGAGAACTTTTTACGAAAATTTTGCATGGGGCTACCTTGACCCGGGCCCCGACCCCTTCCAAAAACCGTCTAGCGTCTAAGTTAGATAACCATAAGTAGTATACCAAATCTGGTTGTCCTAAATTGAAAACTGTAGATTTTACGAAATTTTTATGAAGAGGGGGAGGGGTCTCACCCCGGGGTTCCAACCCCTTCCAAAAACCACCTAGCGTTTAAGTTAGAGTTTCGTGATACCAAATTTGGTGGTTCTGAATTGAAAACTGTAGTTTTTAAGAAAATGTTGTATGTCTGTGTGTGTGTGTGCGGGGCGGGGAGGGCTCTGACCCCCAGGACCTTGACCCGTCCCAAAAACCGTCGACCGTCTAAGTTAAAGTACCATGAGATAGTATACCAAATTTGGTGGTTCTAAATTGAAAACTGTAGATTTTACGAAAAAGTTTTTATTCGGGGGGTGGTCTGACCCCCCGGGCTCCAACCCTTCCAAAAACCGTCTAGCGTCTAAGTTAGAGTACCATGAGATAGTATACAAGATCTGGTGGTTCCGGAATTGAAAACTGTAGTTTTTCAGAAAATTTTGTATGTAGGGGGCTCTGACCCCCGGGCCTTGACCCGTCCCAAAAGCGGTCTACCGTCGAAGTTAGAATACCATGAGATAGTATACCGAATCTGGTAGTTCTAAATTGAAAACTGTAGATTTTACGAAATTTTTATGGGGGGGGGGCTCCAACCCCTTCCAAAAACCGTCTAGCGTCTAAGTTAGAGTTTCATCATATCATATTTGATGGTTCCGAATTGAAAACTGTAGATTTTACGAAAAAATATTATGGGGGGGTCTCTGACCCCCTGGTCTTGACCCGATCCAAAAACGGTCTACCGTCTAAGTTAGAGTACCATGAGATAGTTTACCAGATTTGGTGGTTCTAAATTAAAAACTGTAGATTTTACGAAATTTTTGTGACGGGGGGGGGGAGCACTCACCCCCGGGCTCCAACCCCTCCCAAAAACCGTCTAGCGTCTAAGTTTGAGTTTCATGATACCATACTTAATGGTTCTTAATTGAAAACTGTAGATTTTACAAAAAAAAATTAAGGGGGGGGGGCTCTGACCCCCGGGCCTTGACCTGTTCCAAAAACGGTCTACCGTCTAAGTTAGAGTACCATGAGATAGTATACCAAATTTGGTGGTTCTAAATTGAAAACTGTAGATTTTACGCGGCATTTTCATGGGGAGGGGCTCTTACCCCCGGGCTCCAACCCCTTCCAGAAACCGTCTAGCGTCTAAGTTAGAGTACCATGAGATAGTATACCAGATTTGGTGGTTCTGAATTGAAAACTGTAGTTTTTAAGAGAATTTTCTATGTGGGGGGCTCTGACCCCACGGGCGTTTACCCGTTCCAAAAACGGTCTGTCGTCTAAATTAGAGTACCATGAGATAGTATACCAAATTTGGTGGTTCTAAATTGAAAACTGTAGATTTTACGAAAACGTTTTTATTCGGGGTGGTGGTCTGACCCCCCTGGCTCCAACCCCTTCCAAAACCCGTCTAGCGTCTAAGTTAGAGTACCATGATATAGTATACCAGATTTGGTGGTTCTGAATTGAAAACTGTAGTTTTTAAGAGAATTTTGTATGTGGGGGGCTCTCACCCACCCCGGGCCTTTACACGTTCCAATAACGGTCTGTCGTCTAATTTAGAGTACCATGAGATAGTATACCAAATTTAGTGGTTCTAAATTGAAAACTGTAGATTTTACGAAAACGTTTTTATTCGGGGTGGTGGTCTGACCCCCGGGCTCCAACCCCTTCCAAAACCCGTCTAGCGTCTAAGTTAGAGTACCATGATATAGTATACCAGATTTGGTGGTTCTGAATTGAAAACTGTAGCTTTTAAGAGAATTTTGTATGTGGGAGGCTCTGACCCACCCCGGGCCTTTACCCGTTCCAATAACGGTCTGTCGTCTAATTTAGAGTACCATGAGATAGTATACCAAATTTGGTGGTTCTAAATTGAAAACTGTAGATTTTGCGAATTTTTATATGAGGGGGCTCCGACCCTGCGGGCTCCAACCCTTCAAAAAATCGTCTAGCGTCTAAGTTAGAGTACCATGCGATAGTATACCAGATTTGGTGGTTCTGAATTGAAAACTGTAGTTTTTAAGAAAATTTTGTATATGGGGGCTCTGACCCCAGGGCCTTGATCCGTTCCAAAAACGGTCTACTGTCTAAGTTAGAGTACCATCAGATAGTATACCAAATTTGGTGGTTCTAAATTGAAAACTGTAGATTTTACGAAAAAGTGTTTATTCGGGGGTGGGTCTGACCCCCGGGCTCTAACCCCTTCCAAAACCGTCTAGCGTCTAAGTTAGAGTACCATGAGATAGTATACCAGATTAGGTGGTTCTGAATTGAAAACTGTAGTTTTTTAAGAAAATTTTGTATGTGGGGGCTGTGACCACCCGGCCCTTGATCCGTTCCAAAAATGGTCTACTGTCTAAGTTAGAGTACCACGAGATAGTATACCAAATTTGGTGGTTCTAAATTGAAAACTGTAGATTTTACAAAAAAATTTATTCGGGGGTCTGACCCCCCGGGCTCCAACCACTTCCAAAAACCGTCTAGCGTCTAAGTTAGAGTACCATGAGATAGTATACCAGATTAGGTGGTTCTGAATTGAAAACTGTAGTTTTTAAGAAAATTTTGTATGTGGGGGGCTCTGACCCCCGGGCCTTGACCCGTTCCAAAAACGGTCTGCCATCTAAGTTAGAGTACCATAAGATAGTATACCAAATTTGGTGGTTGTAAGATGAAAACTGTAGATTTCACCCAGCCTCTTTGGGTGGCATCCAGCTTCCTGATCCAGCTTTCCTTTATAAAACTCATCGCATTATTCATTTCATTCGCCTTGCCACTTCAACTGTTCCGTCCCTTACCACTACCTTGAATGTTCTAGCTTCTTTCCGTGACCCATCTTTCACCTTCCTACTGTTTCTGAAGATGGATGCATACTCTCTTCTCCCGTCCCACCTCCCTCCTGTCCTGCGAGAGGGCCTTTCTCTCTTTCGTTCGCTTCCTCTTCTCCGTTCATTTCCTTCTTCAACTCTTGATCTCCTAGATGAACCTCTCTTCTTCTCATCTCTTATTCACCCTCCTAACCTCCCTTACTTTTACTTTCCTCATTGGATCCGCTCTGGTGTGATAACTGTCCGTTCTCTCGTAACTTCTGATCTAACCTGGAGACCTCTTTCTTCCCTGTTTCTATCTCCAACCATTACTCTTGCTAACGAATATCTTCTTCTTCGCACAGCGCTTTGGAGCCTCTTTCCATTCCTCGCTTCACCTGATGGTCTCTTCTCGGTCCCCTCTGCTCCTCTTTCCCTACCGTTCTTTCTCCTCATTCGTAGCTCCCCGGTTCTAGTTACTTCTCTCTCCTCCTCTTCTCTTTATTGGCTTCTTCTTTCCCCTCCCGCACTTCCACTTTCTGTTCATTCTGCTCCTCCTTCTCTTCTCCCCGCCATCTGGACAGCATCTACCACCCCCTTTCCTCCCCTCTTGAACTCAATGTCCATTGGCAATTTCTTCACCTTCGTCTCCCCGCCCCATCAGTACTGTTTCGCATGACCCTTCTCACCTCTCCGCAGTGCTCCTTTTGCCCTGAAGTCAGCGACGTCCAACATCAATACCTATTCTGCCCCCTTCTCCTGCCAGTCCTAAACACAGCATTTCGTCTTGCTGATCGAATTTGTGCTCGATCGTTACCATTTCTTGCATATGCTTGGCTACTCCAAACAAAGCATCCACCTACTCACTTGCCTCCTGTGTGCCGTTATATTTTTCTTCTTGTGAAGTTCACTGTCTATGCTTTCCATCTTCAACAACGCTTCCCCGCTCTTATTCCACCTCCTCAGGAGGCAAGTGCTATCATTCGGAGACGCTTCCTAGCACGGTTAACCACTCGCCTCCAAATGGAGCACTCTCGTGCTGCCTCAACAAACACCGATAGCGTTTTTCAATCCACTTGGGCCCAATCGGCTGGGTGGTTCCATATCCACAATTTGCAGTTACATCTCAACCTATAAGTGGGATTTTTGTTGTCGCCCACGTTCACTGTAACAAATCATGTTTTTACGTATTAATTTTGGTGCTTCGCTATTTGTGATTTTTCTGTTTTAATGTGCCATTGAAGATAGCTCACCATGTTTCCCATGTTCTCTTCGATAATGTTGGGTTTTATGTTGTATATAATTCTTCCTTCTGCACAGTTTACTGCCCACGCAATGTCCCCTTCATTATGTTGAATATTTTTTTAAAATATTAGTCACTGTGTGTATAATATAATGTAACAAGATGCCCTTCTGAGTACATTTAGCGTTATTTCCCTTGTCACTGAATACTTCTGTACATATGTTGTAAATTTTGAATGTAGCATCACTGTTGCATTTCTGTGAATTAGTACCTAATGTTTAATCTTTAGTATGGTAGTAATGCGTAATTGGAATTTGTGCATAGTATAGAATCATGTCTTGCCCTGTCTACAATACTGTAGGTAAACATTTTCGTTTGTATCGCTCGTGCTTTATTGTCTGCCTCTCCTTCGCCCTACGTGGCGAAATAATTTTTTTTTTATGATTTTAACAATATTTTGTTTTACGTTTCACTGGAACTTTCCAGCTGATGTATATACCGCTGTATTTATTGGCAGAATTCCATTGTCATGTACATAGAAATGTTATTTTACTGAAGAATAAAGGCAATTTTGAAATGTAGATTTCACGAAATTTTTATGAGCGGGGGGCTCCGACCCCACGGGCTGCAACCCTTCCAAAAACCGTCTAGCGTCTAAGTTAGAGTTTCATGATACCAAATTTGATGGTTCTGAAATGAAAACTAGATTTTAGGAAAATTTTGTATGTAGGGGGGGGGCTCTGACTCCCCGGGCCTTGACCCGTTCCAAAAACCGACAACCGTCTAAGTTAGAGTACTATGAGATAGGATACCTGATTTCGTGGTTCTGAATTGAAAACTGTAGATCTGTGTATGGGGGGCTCTGACCAACCGGGCCCGTGATCCGTTCCAAAAACCGTCTACCGTCTAAGTTAGAGTACCATGAGATAATATACCAAATTGGGTAGTTCAAAATTGAAAACTATATTTTAAGGCAATTCTGTAGGGGGGCTGTAACCCCCCCTCTCCAGCCGCTTCCAAAAACCGTCTACAGTCTAAGTTAGAATACCACGAGATAGTATACCAGATTTGGTGGTTCTGAATTGAAAACTGTAGATTTTACGAAAATTTTGTATATGGGGGCTCTGACCAACCGGGCCCTGCCCCGTTCCAAAAACCGTTTACCGTCTAATATTTTTATTGCCAAAGAAAAACGTAATGTTCCTGTCCTGTCTGCGTGTCCAAACTTTATAAATTTGATCAGGGAGCAAGACGTTCGAAATCGTACGTTTTCCTGCATTCGTTTTGTATGTAACCAAAATCTGTAAACGCGACGAATTGACGTAGTCGACGAATTTGTCCGCGACGAATTGACGCGCGACGAATTGACGCAGTCGACGAATTGACGCGCTACGAATTGACGTAGGCGACGAATTGACGCGCGAGGAATCGTCGCAGTAGATGAATTGACGCACGCGACGAATTGACGTAGAACCATGTTTGAGTCCCATCGGCCTTGGTAACGTTCTTCCATAAATTTAATGTCTTGATGAAAGCGTTCACCTTGCTCTTCGCTCACGTGACCCATGTTCTCTGGAAACTGGGCCAATTGACTATGTAAGTAGTGAACCTTGATGCTCATTCTACATCCAAGTGCTTAGAAACTCAAGAACAGCTCCTCCACAATCTCTCGATAGTTGTCCGCTTTCCTGTTCCCAAGGAAATTCCGCACCACATCAGAGAATGCATTCCAAGCTCTAGCCTCTGCCGCAGTCATTGTTGTAACAAAGTGTGGATCCCTGATGAGTGTTCTTATTTGAGGGCCGTCAAATATTCCTGCCTTTTTCTTCTCGGCACTGAGACTTGAAAAGGTAGAACATATATAGCTGAAGCAGTCTCCAGTGTGATCAAGAGCTTTGACGAATTGCTTCATTAACCCAAGTTTTATGTGCAGTGGGGGAAAATACAATTTTATTCCTATCAACCAGAGGCTCATTCTTGATGTTCTTGTCACCAGGCGTCAAACTGATTCTTGGTGGCCAGTTCTTTTTAACCCAGTGTTCTAATGTAGCCCTACTGTCCCAGTAGCACCGGAAACAAGGGTATTTGGTGTGACCTCCTTACTGACCCAGCAGAAAATTAACCATTTTCAAATCAACACAAATTACCCATCCATGAACATGGTATTCCAATCTATCCAAAACAATCTTGATGTTGGCATACCCTTCTTTAATTTTTACAGAGTGTCCTATTGGGATTGAACCATATATATTTCTGTTGTGAAGTAACACACATTTCAAACTCCTTTTACTACTGTCAATAAAAAGTCTCCATTCACTAGAATCATATGCGGGCAGTCCCATATTGAGAAGAAGCCCTTCAACATCATTACAATAAACAAGTTGACCATCTGAATGGAAGTACTTTCGCAGAGCTGCTTCTCTGTTACGATAAAAGGAGACACTAGTGCCAGGTCTGAGTAGTCCTTTCTCTTGCAGCCTGGAAGCCAACAATTCAGCAGACTGCTTCGGCAAACACAAATTTCTTACAAGATCATTCAATTCAGGCTGACTAAACAGAGAAATTTTATCACAATCTGCATCAGATGGCGTATAATCGATCTGAGCATCGTCATCATCGTCTGTAGATGCAGGTAAACTGAGGGATTCAACATCAATCTCTGGTAGCTCAGTAAATACAGGCACAGGTATTTCCTCACAGTGCTCAACTGGTCGTCTGGCAGATGGGATATCTGGGTATTGTAAGTGTTGTTTGTTTTTCTTATTGAAACCTTTTACATTGGCAAGGCAGAAGTAGCAGTTATCCAAATGGTTTGTAGGTTCTCTCCAAACCATTGGCACATCAAACTTCAGCTTAGCATTCTTTCCTTTAGACCATGAACACAAAGTTTCAACACAGGTTTTACACACTTTGTAAGGAGCCCAATTTTTGTCTTGGTCTCCAAGTCGTACTTTAAAGTAGACAAGATAAACCTTCTTGACAAAGGTACTGATGTTGCGCCTTTGATTCTACAAAGTGAAGCTGCCACAGATGTAGCAGAAGATATCTGGGTCATTACTGCATTTCCTTCTTTCGGATGTTGTAGCCATTGTTAGATCACGACCTGCAAAAGCAAAATATTAAATAAATGTGGATATCTACATAAAAGGATATTATAAACACACTCTCCTAAAAATACACCACCATATTTTAACACTAAAACAATCACTGACTCGCAACAACTTGCAATCATAAATGACAAAGAGTTAATTTCGGGTAAAATCAATGAAACTGGGGTATGCCGATAGCATAAAAATAAGATGTGATAGAGCAAATCTGAGATCATATTTGGAATCAGCACCCTGAAATTAGTCTAAAACAGCTGCAAAAGTCCAGGCCAGAAATGTGTTTTTTTTTGTTTTTTTTTGTTTTTTTTTGACCAGTATGCATGGCTTTATTGACTATGAAAAGGCCTTCGATTCCGTGAAACCATCAGCAGTAACAATGGCTTTGAAATCCTGCGGTATTGAAGATGCATACATTAGCATTATTAATAACATCTATGAAAATGCATGTGCAAAGATTCGGATATTTGAGGATACAGCACAAATAAGAATTGGAAAGGAAGTGAGACAAGGTGACACCATATCTCCCAAGCTCTTTAACGCCACATTGCAAAATGTCTTTCAATCATTGAACTGGGAAAACAAAGGGATAAAGATAAATGGAGATTACTTAACTCACTTTCGTTTTGCTGATGACGTAGTCATCTTTTGCAACTACCCCTTCAGAGCTGCAGAGTATGATCCAAGAACTTGCTGAAAAGAGTAAAGAAGTGGGATTAAAAATGAACTTTCAGAAGACAAAAGTGATGTACAATGCTTTTACAAGAAACGAAGATTTATCGATTGATGGAGAAAAGCTTGAGACAACCGATTCCTACATTTAACTTGGGCAGCAGATATCAAGTGAGGGTCACAGTGATGAAGAAATTAATCGGCGTATAAAACTTGGATGGAGAGCTTTTGGAAGAAACAGTACATTTTTAAGAGCAGTATGCCATTATGTCTCAAAAGAAAAGTGTTTAATCAATGCATCCTGCCAGTGCTTACGTATGGAGCAGAGACATGGACCTTAGCTAAAAAAGACATGCAAAGACTGCAGACAACTCAAAGAGGCATGGAGAGATGCATGCTTGGTGTAACCAGAAAAGATAAAAAGAGGAACTTGTGGATAAGGACAATGACAGGAGTGGACGACATCATGACCAGAGTGAAATCACTGAAATGGCAATGGGCTGGACATGTTGCCAGAAGAACGGACCACCGATGGACAACCGAAATTTTAGACTGGATTCCGAGGGACAGGAAAAGACCCAGAAGAAGACCCCATGGGAGATGGATGGATGAAATTAGAAAGTATGCTGGAGTGACATGGATGAGACAGGCCCAAGACAGACAATTGTGGAAGAAATTTAGGGAGACCTTCATCCAGTAGTGGATTGATAACGGTTTATGATGATATGCAATAAAATACGAGTATATTTTGAATTCGATAACATCTGCATTTACGCCCTCTGGCGGAGAGGTTTTGCATCCGAAAAAACAGGAAGGCAAGGATCATCATTCGCACATTTCAAGCTTTCCAATGCAAAGAGAATTTTTTAAATCGGACTGTTAGTTGCAGAGGTATGGTGTCGGCAGACGGACGGACGGACGGACAAACTGATAACATAAGCACTATCCTTTTTACAAAACATGTGCTAAAAATGGTTTAATATAACTGATGAGTAATCAGTACAGAGTGCTCATCTAAAAGATTTCATAGTCAGCGTAGTTGTGTAAAAATTATACTGAATAATCAACTGAATGAAGCTTTATATGTGCTTAACTCATTTTTATGAGCTTAACTCATTTATATGTGCTTAACTCATATTTCGTTTACATTGATTCATTTTATTGAACAATCTTTTTTTCTTATTTTCTTCTCTCCTATAGGTGAATTTTGTGTATTAAAGTAAAATAGTGTACAAAAGTAGCTTTGTTTGTTAACTTTGTTGAGTTTAACTTTTAAATACAGTGAAATTATGTTACATGAAATGAATAAGCTTAGAATTTAAATGCTTTTTTAAGAACCCCAAGATCCGGATATGTCATGCGTGGATGGGAATCGTGGCTATATATCACAGAGCCCTAAGATCCCGATATGTCCCTCGTGGAAGGGAATCGTAGCTATGGATCATAGAAAAACGAAATGAAAAATGTTTTTTCAATTTCAAAGAAAAATAACTTCTGTTTCCAGAAAAATAAATTAGGAAGTATCAAATCATGTTCTTTCCTGTTTCACACAGTGTAGCTGTTTTCTATTTTTAAAGCGAAAACCTATGTGCTCTGATCTACTGAAAGAATCGTGTAAATGTGTTTCTGACATTTTAAACGGTTATCCTTAGAAAATTCCCCCAACAGAAAAAAAAATCAAATGGTCCTTAATACAGACATTTAACGTGGACCAGGAACATCAAACAGAGATCTTCGCTCTTTCCATGTTTATAAGTGAGTCACGGAAACATTCTCATTGACCGCCACCGGGAGTCTAACCCAGGGTCTTCCAGTTCAAATGGTCCGTCAACTAACTCCCGCACGAGGGGCATCGTTTGCCCTTAATTCTTATGCGAAGGAAGGGTGGGGAAAGTGGCACTAAGCCAAATTATTGCAGATGAAATGATAAATGGCTAATTGATGGATATTTGTTGGTTCATGTCAGAGCCTGCTCTTTTCTGAATTTAAGGAGATTTAAGCAACTTGGCAATGAACAGCTAAGACGCTAAGTGCCGTACCGATATGACGCTTCTTTTTTTCAGAAACTTTTTCCCGTTCTTCACTTTTTATGCATTTATGTCATTAACAAATACCTAAATATCGCACTTCGCGTTAGAAAGGGGGAATTTATGTGTAGTATGTTCAGCTCTATAATCAGTAGGGACTGCCATTGTTAATAATTTTTCATTTAGTTCTGTCTTCCCACTGTCTGAAATTTTACTCGATGTCAGTTTTATTTATACTGTTTCTCCATTTTGTTTCTTTGGCTGCCTTCCTCAATTCCCCTGTCAATTTAGTTGTTGCTCATATCCGCTCGTTTGCAGATGGTCGTCCCGGCGGACTGTGGCTAATAATGCGAGTTGGGACCGGATTCGAGTGCAGGGTGTTGCATGGGTGGTGTATTTGTTCTACAATGCTGTCCCCTTCCTGGAAGCAATTGTTCTAAATGAGAGACGGGGGACACTTTATAATCTTAGATACTCACCGGGGTCGTTAAACTCAGAAAATTAAATTAAAAAAGGCCTCCCCAGTGGCCGAGTGGTCTGAGGCGCTAGCTTCTGACCTCTGGCACGAGGTGGGCATGGGTTCGAATTCCGGATGAAGTGTGTATGGTGTGTCTCTCCTATGGTACGGGCTCTCTCTCTCTCTCTCTCTCTTCCCTAGAACCAGTGGCTGTAAATTAGGAACGGCGACTGCTTATGGCAGAGCGTAAAAGACTCATTCGTCACATACGCCTAAAACGAAGCCGCATTGACTATTTACAAGGTAAAACATATATTGCCTGCCTTCATATGACAACTAAGACTCACCCAATCTTATTAGACAGACTCTTAATAAAAATATCGGCAACTTGCTGCTCCAAAATGGACTCTCTGCAGAATACACATATTAAAAAACTCAGAAGCTTAGTCGCTGAGGACATCATCAAAATATCTCAACATGACAGACGCGAATTTCAACAGCAGCAATTACTTCAACAACCTGCCTACCTCAACCTTAGCAGTGTGCAATTAAACCAGCAGCAGATTACAGCTTTTCAGAGGGGACTAAAATACGCCTATCCTATTATTCGTCTAGATAAATATCAACTCATTCCACAATATGAAAATATTATAAGGTCGTTCCCCTTCCCGGAAAGAGAAATCATTAGTCATAAGGTTACTAAAGCTATGAAAACTTTTAACATAAAAGATAAACAACCTGATTTCAGTATTCTCAATGAAAAAAAACTGAAATTGTTACGGGACAATCCCGATCTGGCACTAATTTCAGCCGACAAAACTTCTCAAGTAATAATCATGAACAGGATTGATTACAATACCAAAATGACAAAAGCAATCACCAACATCTCCCACGTGGAAATACCAACTGGACTAACCGCCGCTACTCTTTCAGCCATTAGCAGAATAAAAAAATCATGGATCCCTCCCATCCAGCATTACCTTTACCGTGCATCCCCACTTTTGGCCCCCGCATCCCAGAAATGTTTGGGGAAATGAAGCTACATAAAGAAGGATACCCACTACGGCCCTTCATCTCAGAACACTATAGTCCTACAACAATGGAAATAGCCTTGTCGAATTATCTAAAACCATTAATCGCCTGCCCTAGATTCTCTGTATCTGGTTCGATCCAAGCCCTAGACAGGATCAAGGCTTTCAAACCTCGAGGTACTCCTTACTTTATGGCCTCATTAGACGTTATGGCACTTTATCCAAATGTACAGATTGTAACAGTCCATGTCATTATCGAGAAAACAACTATCTTCTCGGGGCTTAGTATCTCCTCAAGAAATACAAGCTATCTTAAGCGCTTTACGCCTTGTTCATAAACGCACTTACTTCTGCTTCAATGGTACTATCTATCGTCAAACATACGGTGCCCCAATGGGTTCACCACTTTCACCCATACTGGCCGAACTTATTCTTCAGACTTTGGAAGAAAAATTCATGGAATATTGCCGAATTCGGACTTTGTTCTATATCCGTTATGTTGACGATGTACTTTTATTCCGGAATTCAACTATGGACGACCTGCTTTCATGTACGGAACTTCTCAGTACTCAATACCCCACCATCAAGTTCACTATTGAAACGGAATGCAACTACTCCTTATTCGGTGTATCGGAAGCCTTCTTCATGTCCTACTTTAACCCCTTCTTCATCAACCCGCCCCCTAAATTATAAATTGTCATCAATATGGAAATCCTCCATATACGTGGCGTTAGTGAATTATTGTCATCAATATACTTTTTTATTCGCCGAGCATATTCACATTCTTCAACCCCACAATTACGCCAATCTGAAATTGTAAAATTCTACGATCTTGCCACGGCGCATGAATATCCCAAAGCTGTAGTCACAGTTATCTTGAATGGAGTTCGGAGACTGACACACTCCACCTTACAGAGAGAGCGAGTTCACACTCGATTCGTGGGTCTATTGGATCATGTGTCAGAGATAGTGAACGTGTTGAAAAACTGTTGGGACAGAAACAACCTTGATTTCGGAATAAGAACCGGAAATATTCTGTCATTAGTTAAAAATGATAGAGATCCAATCAAATTTTAAAATAAATATGGTGTTCATCACATTCCCCTAAAATAGGTGAACGCCAATGATGATGACAACGTATATACATACATATATGCTCTACCTTACGTTCTATAAAAATAAGACTATTGAACACAAATATGATATAAAAATAAGGTCTCAAGCTACAGCATTTTCTCGGCTCACCAAAAAAGGTACTCACTACTTATTGTGGACTGAGACTACTGTACTGACCACTCCTTCTTCAAAATTCAATACCTTGTTTGCTGAGAGTCTTTTTCTTCAGAAGTTTGCAACTTCACTGCAATGATGATACACAGTATCATATCTCACAATCCTGGAAGCAGATGCTTAATGTGAATTCAAATACATAAACATTTTGTGAAATAATTATCAGTATGTAATTACATACAACGACCACACGTGATCTGCGCATTACAAAACGTCACACAAGAACTCTACCTTTGATATATAACCACCAGTTCCTGTTAACATCAGTAGTTCTTACATTTGATGATGGGGTTATCGCGGGCCCGAAAGGACTTATGTCTATTTTAAATGTGATGTCTTTTTAACTATGAATCTGTAAATTAAATTTTTTACAAGAGTCTTTTGGGTTTTAAGTACTTCGCATTTTATTGAATTTCATCGTGCAAATACGGCAGTTTTGATTGAATCAAGGACTGCTTATGGGCCTCAGTGTATTACTGGCGGTATGGACTGAAAGAAGCGTGGGAGATGCACGCTTGATATGACCAGGAGAGATAAGAAGAGGAACTCATGGATAAGGAAAATGACAAGATTGGAAGACATAATGATCAGAGTAAAATCCGTGAAATGGCAATAGCCTGGACATGTTGCCAGAAGAACGGACCACCGATGGACATCCGAAATTCAAGACTGGATTCCAAGAGACAGGAAAAGATCCATAAGAAGACCATATGGGAGATGGGTGGATGAAATTCGGATGATATATATATATATACGTAAATGCTTTCCCAATTGAATCGGGTCCGCCGCAAACCATGCTTGAAGTACCTTCCTATGGAAGAATACTAGCTGATGACTCTACCTGTACCGTCCCTTCCTATGGAAGAAGAAATTCTCACTAATTCTATACGATGTGTGTAGAAGGAAGATGACACATTTTTCGAAGAACCCAATGGCTAGTAGATCCATTTCCGCAATCGGGCGAAAATGTGAAGACACAAATTTGCCGGTGATGGAGATCGAAATCGCATCCTTCTTCTCCGGAGAAAAATACTTTCCCAATTAAATCGAACCTGCTTTCCCAATTTGAGATCGAACCCGCATCCTACTTCTCTGGAAAAAAATGCTTTCCCAATTAAATAGAACCTGCTTTCCCAATTTGGGATCGGAACCGCGTCCTTCTCCGGAGAAAACTGCTTTCCCAAATATTATTTTTCCTACACCGACGGAATTTGTCGCTTCAACTTTGTCGTCCTGACTTGTGCTTTTCCAAATATCATTTTTCCTACACAGACGAAATTTGTCGCTTCAACTTTGTCGTCTTGACTTGTGCTTCCCCTCTGTGGTATGTCACACACTTTCATTTTCATAGCTTTTAATCGTATGCTTCAAACAACGCTTCATTGGCAAATTCTTAGCACTGCACAACTCTCTATTGTCTTGATACGAGTAGCTTGAATTTTTAGCCTTGTAGGTATAATTTTATCATAAATTAAACCTAATATTTTACTTTAGTTATTACATGCTGCCTTCAATATGCTATTCGATTCTCCTCTCGCATTTACGTCTTGTTCTAAGACTAATCCCATGTAGTTAAACTTTCTTATTCATTTTATCAACGTATTAATGGCTCTCTCTTTCTTTGTTGCAGGCGTTTAGTCTCTTTTAACTGTACAGATCTTCAGCTTACATTCGTCCTAATTTGTTACTCTCATAGAGGAATAAATCATTTAGAAGCAACATGGTCGACGGTGTTGTTTCCCTGACACCTCTTATGTTTAAACGGACTTTTCAGCTCCACCTCAAAAGCAAATAAATACCGTGAAACATTACAATACTTGATAGTTTTTTTGTGTTTTTACGATGTACCGTGTTTCCTGTGCCTAACGATTTGAACAATCGATCACTTCTTTCACAAGATACGCTTTCTTTTTCTGCAGAGAATGTAAAAAGCAAGGGCCATGGATTCTAAGAACATGCGGATGATGGTGCCTCGTTTTGGAACCTCCTGTGCCGGATGTGGAGAAAAGATTCTGGACAGATTCCTCCTGCACTCGCTTGACCGATACTGGCACACAGAATGCTTACGATGTAGTTTTTGTGGAACTACACTTGCCGACGTTGGATCTTCCTGTTTCACAAAAGAAGGAATGATACTTTGCAGGGAAGACTACATAAGGTGAGGACGCCTCGTCTTTCTTATGTTAGACTAAGTTGCAATGCCTGGTTAGCTACATGTTGCAATTTCGTAAAGGTGTCCTATTATTATCATAAGTTTAAAGTCTAGTGTCAACTCCGTACTGGATGTTAAAGCTAACTCTCAGAGGCACATCATTTTGGCATTTTACCGGCTTTTAGTCAGTACTGGAGTTATTTCGATTAAAAGCACCGACGGACGCAGAGCTGTTTGGGCTTCCTTGCGAAATTTTTTAGGAAAATCACCTCCTCTGCCTATCTCAGTGTTTGGTGTCTGTAAAAGAAGTTCTGTCATCATTCAGTCAGCTGGCGCTTGAAAGCGTGATCGCCGGAACTTGAAAATGTGATTGTTTTTATGAATCAATAATTATTTTTGATTCTTAACTTTACTTTTAATTATTCTTTATTTTATACTGCCTTGAAGGGCGTAATTCGTTTCTGAGAGCTATTCACGGCTACAGCTGTGGAGATATCAAAAAGTAAATCTTACTGAGATTATGTGTTAAATGAAATCTCAAAACACATAAAAATAACAGAAATCTTACGCATTCTTTGTACACGAATGAGCCATCACTTGTACATTACGACCATCCCAGCCTAGAGAAATAAGCACGCTTCGAGACCGAACGGTGACGCAGGTGAAGCTCCCAAAGCAGTACATATACAACCCGAGGACCGGCTTTCAGTTAGTATAGTGTTCGGAGTCAGAGTCGAAAAAGCTGCCGATTTATCGGAGTTTCATAAAAGACAAATTGTGACGACACGGCGCCTCGGAACTACCGTCTCGGAAACGACGTGGCTTGTGGGTTGTTAAGTGCCGCTGTAGTGAGTGCGTATCAAAAGTGGTGCACAGATGGCCAAATGACGAACCGTCGTCCAACTGGGTGTCGTCCGCAGCTCATTGATGCCAGAGGGGAGCGGAGATTGCCGCGCATTGTTCACAGCAACCGCAGGACCACAGTGCGACAAATCACCCGCAGCTACAGAAGCGCTGATCAGAGCAATGTGTCACAGCACACAGTTTATCGCAGTCTTCTGCGCATGGGCCTACGTAGCCGAATACCCGGTAGAATCTCCATGCTCTCTGCACGTCATCGCCAACAACGCGTGAAATGGGCCCAAGATCGTCGAGATTGGACCGTGGATGATTGGAAGAAAATGTCCTTGTCTGACGAATCAAGATTCCTAGTGTATCACGTCGATGGCCGAGCGCCGATACGCAGATTACCAACGGAGGCTATGGCAACTGGATGCACTGTTGGACGGAAACAGGCAGGCGACGGCGGTGTTATGCTGTGGGCGATGTTTTCTTGGGATACTTTATACCCCATTATCCCAATAGCACAATCCCTATCAGCTCTCAGCTATCTGAATATCGTTGCGGACCAAGTTCAGCAATTTATGGCTTTTCCCTGCTGGTGATGGTCATTGCCAACAGGTTAATACGCCATGCCACACTGCCAGAATCGTCCTGGGGTGGTTCGAGGAACATGCTGGTGACTTTCTGTTAATACCCTGGCCTCCAAATTCACCTGACATGAACCTAATCGAGCATTTGTGGTTCGACTGGGAAAAGGGGATTCGCACTAAATTACCACCACCCCGAAATGTACGGGAATTGGAGGACCTGCTGTTGACATTATGGTACCAGATACCCAGGATACCTATCGCCACCTCATCGAATCGATGCCTCACCGAGTGGGCGTTATTTTGTGGGATAAAGGTGATCCTACATCTTATTAGTTAGGTGGTCAGTGTGGTTCACTGGAAAGTTAGTAAGATTCAGCATACCCTTTACCTTTTTTTTTTTAAAGTCTATAAATTTTATTACTATACAAAAAATTGCGAGTATCTTATTCGACGGAGAAAGCAGTTCATCTCGAAAGTCTCTCTTCACTTATCGTGGATCGGAGATAGGTTTTTAACAATTTCGATTTTGAAAAGCTTCTCTCAGACGAAGAGACTGTTATGTGCCATGTTCATATATGTATCTCTTAAAGCTATGGGAAAATTTGAATAAATATCATTTAAGCCTTTTTAGCATGCAGTATTTGTAACATAACATGAGAACATTTTTCATTTCAGAAAGGGAAAAGTGCTTCAGAACTTTTATTTTCTCACTGAGCAAGTGGGTCCCTAAAGGCCGTATGCCTCCGTGCACAGCACGTTCTGAACGATCCTGGATCTGGTACTGATTAAGGGTGCAACTAAAGTCTTGTTTCATATCACTGTAGATGAGTCTATCTATCTGTTTATTCATTAATTAAATCAACATATAATTTCGTACAGCGGAAATCTGTTTACTGCACTTTTTGTACTGTTTGGATTTATTTGTAACCATTCATCACTGAATTTTCCGATCACTGGTACAGTACATACACTGAAGTATTAAATTATTAGGAACACCTACCTAGTAACGTAACGTGTTGAGACACCCTTGGCCATGAAACCAGTACTGATTTGATGTGTCATGGACTCAACTAGATGTTTGTATTGCTCTACAGGTATGTTCAACTAAGTGGGCGTGATAATGTCAGTCTTTTGCCCGAATGTTCGCTGAAGGAGAATCTCTGTAACAAATAGCTCTCTCAATCTCATCTCATTGATGTTCATTTGGGTTAATATATGAGAACTGTACGGTCCATTTTAACACTTTGAAGTCCCTGTCGTGCTCCTGGTGATGCGTAACATCACAGCCTCTCCTTGACAAATGTCAACCCCGCCTTCTCGTGGTGCATCCTGTTCCCACTAAAGGGGCTCTAACGGCCGCCAATAGCGGTATAACTATACCATCGGGATTAGAGCAAATGCTATCCCACACTCACCAACCCGCTTGGCCAGCGTGGTGAGTTATGGCCAAACCCCTCCAAAATGACTCCACAACTTAAATCTTGGCCCTCAGTCTCCGGCAGCTGGAATGTACCTGGCCAAGGCAGCGGCCAGTGCGACATGAAGGCAGAGGGTGCTAAGAATTCCCGGAGGACCGGACTAGGCTGCCATCTGATGCCGACCTTGGCGACGTATAACGGACGCTCCCTATCTTCTGATTCAAGGCTTCTTGAATTGGAAGAGGAACTACAAAGGATCAAGTGGGACATCGTCGGGCAAAGTGAGGTAAGGAGAAAAGGAGAAATTCTCATTGAACTGAAAAGTGGACATCTCTTCTACTATCGTGGGACAGACACTGGCAGAACTAGTGGTGTTGGATTTATAATAAACAAGAAACTGAAGGATAAAGTTGTAGAAGTTGAAAGTTCATCTGACAGAGCTGCACGACTCGTTATCCAACTCTCAAGAAGATACAAGGCTCAGATTATTCAAACTTATGCACCCACCACAAGTCATCCTGAAGAAGAAATTGAAGAATTTTATGAGGAAATTCGTCATCTAAATAATAAAGGTAAGCAGCACTTGTAGATAATTATGGGAGATTTCAATGCAAAAATAGGGCAACGGCAACAGAATGAAACTTCAGTAGGTAAATTCGGTCACGGCAACAGAAACCAGCGTGGAAATACTCTCGTTGAGTTTGCAGAGGCAGAAGGGTTTTTTCATCAACTCCTTTTTCAAGAAAAAGCCACACAGGAAATGGACATGGAGACATCCAAATGGGACGACAAGTGAAATTGATTTTATTATGTGTAACAAAAAATTCGTCATAGGAGACTGCAGTGTGCTAAACAAGTTCAACACAGGTAGTGACCATAGATTGGTGAGATGTAAGATGCACCTCAACACTAAACTTGAACGTGGCACGCTCATAAGACAAACAAAATGTATTGACATAACGAACCTTAAAAACACCATAATACCTTCAAGTTGGAACTGAAGAACAGATTCTCTGCTTTAGAAGGCCTAACATCGGAAGAAGTGGATATTTCTGAAGTTAACAGAAAAGTAACCAAAGCTCTTATGGAAATAGCAACAAAATTAGCTGGGTCTAAGAACAAGTTGCATGTGAACAAATTATCAGGAAAAACCAAAATGTTGATGCAAAAAGAAGAGACATGAGGACAACTAAAGAAGATGTGACTTCCAAAGTGGAATATATAGAGCTATGCAAGACAGTACGAAAAAGTATCACTGAAGACGTAAGGAAATTCAACTGTGAACTAGTGAGGAAAGCAATTGAAAACAACCAACGCCTAAAGATAGCAAAGGGACATCTCACTAAGAGAAGAAATCAGATTATGGCACTGAGAAAAGAAGATGGTTCTGTAACAAGAAATAGAGGCGAAATTTTGACAAGAGTGAAAGATGTCTACTCCAAGTTATATGAAAGGGATGATGCATGTACCCCAAACATCATGGAAGGTACCAGAGTTCTTCCAGTCCTCCCAGTAGAAGTTGCACATGCAATCAAGAACATGAAGCTGGGAAAAGCTCCAGGAGAAGATGGAATTACTGTAGACATCATACAAGAAGCAAGTGGAGAAATCGAAACAGTACTTGCCCAAATTTTCACTCGATGCCTTAATGAAGGGAAGATTCCTCAGGATTGGAACAACACTACAATGATCCTGCTACATAAAAAAAGGGACATTGAGTATCTCAGGAACTACAAACCTATCAGCCTCCTATCAGTGGTTTATAAAATCTTCACTAAAGTTCTTTCACACCGTTTGAAGGTAACACTGGACATGGCTCAACCGAGAGAACAAGCTGGATTCAGGAGTGGCTACAGCACAATAGATCATATCCACGTACTGAGAGAACTAATTGAAAGAGCGAGGGAAGACGAACTTCTATTGTGCATGGCTTTTATCGATTATGAAAAAGCCTTTGATTCAGTAAAACCATCAGCAGTTACAATGGCTCTGAAATCTTGCGGCATTGAAGATGCATACATTAATATTATTAATAACATCTATGAAAATGCAAGTGCAAAGATTGGGCTGTTTGAAAATACAACACACATAAAAATTGGAAAAGGAGTGAGACAAGGTGACACCATATCTCCGAAGCTCTTTAACGCCACATTGGAAAATGTCTTTCAATCACTGAACTGGGAAAACAAAGGGATAAAGATTAATGGAGATTATCTAACCCACCTTCGTTTTTCTGATGACATAGTCATTTTTGCAACTACCCCATCAGAGCTGCAGAGTATGATCCAGGAACTTGCTGACAAGAGTAAAGAAGTGGGATTAAAAATGAACTTTCAGAAGACAAAAGTGATGTTCAATGCTTTTACACGAAATGAAGATTTATCGACTGATGGAGAAAAGCTGGAGATAACAGACACGTACGTTTATCTTGGACAGCAGATATCAAGTGAGGGTCACATTAATGAAGAAATTAATCGAGGTACAAAACTTGCCTGGAGAGCTTTTGGAAGAAACAGCATAATTTTCAAGAGCAATATGCCATTATGTCTTAAAAGAAAAGTGTATGAACAATGCATCCTTCCAGTGCTTACGTATGGTGCAGAGACGTGGACCTTAACTAAAAGAGACATACAAAGGCTGCAAACAACTCAAAGGGGCATGGAGAGGTGCATGCTTGGTGTAACCAGGAGAGATAAGAAGAGGAACTCGTGGATCCGCAAAATGACAAGAGTGGAAGACATCATGATCAGAGTTAAATCCCTGAAATGGCAATGGGCTGGATATACTGCCAGAAGGACAGACCATCGATGGCCGAAACTTTAGATTGGATTCCAAGGGACAGGAAAAGACCCAGAAGAAGACCACATGGAAGATGGGTGGATGAAATTCGAAAGTATGCGGGAGTGACATGGAGGAGACTGGCACAAGACAGACCGTTGTGGAGGAAACCTGGAGAGACCTTCGTCCAGCACTGGATTGATAATGGTTGACAATGATGATGATATATATATGTGTGTGTGTGTGTGTGTGTGTCAAATGCGCGTGTGTGAAGTGTTGGAGTAACACCTTGCCATGCTGTTGCATTGGGGGTGATTGCTTTCGGTTATATAACCATAGTGCTGCACCCTCACTGTGCCTGATGACTAACCCATAATGGGTTTGAAAGATCTTGCTACTGTTTTTAGCTGGTTTAATTGTAAATAAAAGTATCGTCTTTTTAAAAGTTGCAATCATTTCCATTATTAATCTTGTCTTGACAGCATTAAGAATCTTATGTATTTCAACTGTAAAGCACGACTCGAAATGGAGCCTTGGATAACTTTGAAAATGCTCCAAAGCGGAGATTGAAAACAAAATGAACATTAGATGTTTCAAATTCTGATAACATACCCCTGAGCGAAACTTTATAGGGGAGCGTGACAAATTCATAGCACACTGCTCGACATACAAAATGCCATACCATGAAAGAATGAACGGAATGAGAAGAAACTTGCGACATATATAGACAAGTAGGTGAAAAAGAAGCAATTTAATTTCTGAGAAATTATATAAATGCGATGTGCGAGGAGAGAGTGTAATGTGACCTGAGTTAGTAGATCATATTGAGACGTGTCACTGTGGTGACACAAAAGTCAAAACGGCAAGTTACAGCGATAAGCCAAAGTCGGTGTAGTTCAGTCGGGAGAATAACTGGTTCCAGAACGAGGATATGTGGGTTCGAATCCCACTATCGGGAAAAAAGGGCTTTGTTTTCACATTGGCCCCCGAACCTTAAAATGAATCTTCTGGCAGTGAGGTTCGAGTACAATGTGTTACCCTTCTTCCACGCATCCTCTGGTATTAATGAGAATCCCTTCTTAAACGCTTCGTAAAATGTGTGATGCTTCTTCCACGCTTCGTAAAATGTGTGATGCTTCTTCCACATATCGTCTGGAATTAATAAAAAAAATTCCTTCTTGTACAGTGAGCTCTGCTTCAAGCATGGTTTGCGGCGGACTCGAAACCTACGATTTCGTGTCCCCGCCTTTCTCAAGGGGTGGGGGATATGTGTAACGTATGACTGAGGTGACGCAAGAATCAAAACAGCAAGTTTCAACGATGAGCCATTGCCGGTATAGTTCAGTCGGGAAAATAACCGTCTCCGAAGCGAGGAAACGTGCTTTTGAATCCCACCACCGACAAAAAAGGGCTTTATTTTCACAGTATGATCAACGTGCTGGGGTATACATTAGCGTGACATCGAATGAAAAAGCGTCTGGATGATGTCCGGCGGTATCGTTGATCATACGTCGCTGACATTTGTCCACAATTCATCGACATTGCGAGCGAGGTCATGCAGAGGCGTTAAGTCGTCCCACACGTTCTTTATACGGGGAAAGTCTAGAAACAGCTCTGGCCATGGCAGCACCTAGGCACCTTTTAAGCACTGTCTGCAAATATTGGCAGTGTGCCGGCTGGCATTATCTTCTTGAAAATGGGCAGCCACGGAGATATGGGAACAAAACGGATGGTAGCACCTCATCGAAGTATCTTCATGCTGCCACCGCACCGAACTGTGAACGGCTGCTTAAACCAATAACGCCCCAGACTATGACACCAGGCTGTAGAGCCATATAAGTATCACGGATGGCAGCAACATTAACCCTCTAAGCGGTTGGATTGAATTAACTCGGGGTTAGCAAAATGGTCTAAAATCAGCTCGAACAAATATATTTGCTGTCTAAGAACTGGGCTGGGCACGAATGTAACGAGTGAACCTGCGCATTTGTTCTTCAAAAGTGGTCTTTATTATTCAAAGTTATCATTTAGTTGTTTTCTTCTTAGCTTTGTTATTATAAGTTGTCATTTAGGGGATGATTGACACTATTCCTTTCTGACTGATTACCTGTTAAAAGGGCTATAACACTTTGGAAAACCTTCAGAAAGGAGAGAAAAGATGTTTGAGTCACTTGGTCCTACCCAGTGGCTATGATGTTCATGTCAGAGGAACTAGAACTTCCCCTTCCTGACTGATTACCTGTTAAAAGGGCTATAATACTTTCTAAAACCCTCAGAAAGGAGAAAAAGATGTTTGAGTCACTTGGTCTAGTGGCTATGATGTTCATGTCAGAGGAACTAGAACTTCCCCTTTCTGACTGATCATCTGTTAAAAGGGCTATAATACTTTTGAAAACCCTCAGAAAGGAGAGAAAATATGTTTGAGTCACTTGGTCCTACCCAGTGACTATGATGTTCATGTCAAAGGAACTAGAACTTCCTCTTTCTGACTGATTACCTGTTAAAAGGGTTATAATACTTTCGAAAACCCTCAGAAAGGAGAGAAAAGATGTTTGAGTCACTTGGTCCTACCCAGTGGCCATGATGTTCATGTCAGAGGAACTAGAACTTCCCATTTCTGACTGATTACCTGTTAAAAGGGCTATAATACTTTCGAAAACCCTCAGAAAGGAGAGAAAAGATGTTTGAGTCACTTGGTCCTACCCAGTGGCCATGATGTTCATGTCAGAGGAACTAGAACCTCCCCTTTCTGACTGATTACCTGTTAAAAGGGCTATAATACTTTCGAAAACCCTCAGAAAGGAGAGAAAAGATGTTTGAGTCACTTGGTCCTACCCAGTGGCTATGATGTTCAAGTCAGAGAAACTAGAACTTCCCCTTTCTGACTGATTACCTGTTAAAAGGGCTATAATACTTTCGAAAACCCTCAGAAAGGAGAGAAAAGATGTTTGAGTCACTTGGTTCTACCCAGTGGCTATGATGTTCATGTCAGAGGAACTAGAACTTCCTCTTTCTGACTGATTACCTGTTAAAAGGGCTATAACACTTTCGAAAACCCTCAGAAAGGAGAGAAAAGATGTTTGAGACACATGGTCCTGCCCAGTGGCTATGATGTTCATGTCAGAGGAACTAGAACTTCCACATCATGCCTTGGGTCATAGAGCAGAGAATAAAGGACTAGAAAGCGGGAATTATCACTAGTGACAGTTTATAGTTAATACTCCAGAGAAGAGACGCTGAAAGAATGGTTTTGCGTAGCTTTCGTAAATTCTAACAATTTCTGGAGCCCAGAAAACTTTGGGCTCCAGAAATTGGCCACTTAAAGGGTTAACCAGATGACCACATCGTCTCGAGACTCCCAAACTGCTGTCGTCGTCTCTGGGGTAGGTGCAAGACTAGTCATTGAATACGACATGGTTCCATTCTTCCCGCCACGCATATCTGGTACTACACACTAAAGCCTTGCGTGATGATGTGCTGCAATTAGTGGCAGTCGTCGCAACGGCTGCGGAGAGAGTAAACCTGTCTCGGCCAATTTGTGATTCACAGTCTGTGTAGGTACGGGGATGTCCATAACTGTCTGAACACCTCGTAGAATGTCGTATGCCGTGGATTGTGGGACGGCAACAGCTTGCAACAGAGTGCGGAGATCGAGGCGTTCGGACGGCAGCCTACATGCACCGATCCCACTGCGGCGACACACGTTACCTTCCACCAACCACTATCCTCGCATTCTACCAACAGTCGGTGCATCCCGATTCGTTGGCGCCGCGATGCGATGCGGGAGCCAACCAGCCGAAACCTCCGGTGAAGGTGTCCGTGTGATGGTAAGTTTCCAGATGTGGTCACCCAGGCAGAGAGATAGAAACGGGTCAAAGGGTCAACGGGTCGACAATTTCTTTCAGGGTAAACGGGTCGGGGCAAGGTGTTCCTGATCCGATGTCGACCCGATTTTATTTCTAAAAAGAAAAAAGGATTTCAAAGAACCCTTCAGAGGTCTAAATAATACTTCAAAGCTGCAGAGTATGAACCGGGTACTTGGTGAGAAGGGTAAAGAAATGGGATTAAAAATGATCTTTCAGAAGACAAAACTGTAGTACAATGCTTTTACAAGGAATGAAGATCTATCAATTGATGCGGAAAAGCTGTAGATAACCAATTCCTACATTTACCTTGGGCAGCAGATATCAAGCAAATGTCACATTGATGAAGAAATTAATTGGCGTAAAAAAACTTGGTTGGAGAGCTTTTGGAAGAAACAGTACAATTTTTAAGGGCAATGTGCCATTATGTCATAAAAGAAAAGTATCTAATCAATGCATCCTTCCAGTGCTTACGTACGGAGCACAGACGTGGACCTTAACTAAAAACAATATGTAAAGAGTGCGGACAGCTGAAATCATAATACTTTATTATGCTAATGAGCAAAAATATACATAAAGCCTTGGCAGCGTAAAAGATTAAATAAATGGTAGTACATGGAAACATGAAAAGATATAAAATCTTGATTCATATAAGCTGAAGAATTAAGTCCCTTAAAACATTAATCTGCCATTTAAAATAAAGATAAGCATTTTGCGCAGCTATGAACGAATGGTTGTCTTAACACGTTTTAGGAGCGCGAAAGTAGGTCAAGCACTCAAGCCGCTTTAACAAAAAGAAGAAACCATATATCACAAAGCAGTGAAAACAGCATCATTCTGAAGCTCGTGATTCGAGTGCTGAAAAGTCGTCCATGCACACCTGCAAACCGTGAGAGCAGTAGAACAAAGGATATTCTCATTGCAGGACTGTTGTGATGAGAATCTGGCAATTCTGACATTTTTACAAGCAATGACTTATTTACATTATACAATAGCAATAATATACGTTAATAAGCTGACTTAAAAGAGGCATGGAAAGATGCATGCTTGGTGTAACCAAGAAAGATAGAAAGAGAAACTCGTGGATAAGGAAAATGACAAGAGTGGAAGACATCATGATCAGTAAAACCCTGAAATGGCAATGGGCTGGACATGTTGCCAGGAGAACGGACCACCGATGAACAACCGAAATTTTAGATTGGATTCCAAGGGACAGGAAAAGGCCCAGAAAAAAAAGACTACGCGGAAGATGGGTGGATCAAAGAGACTGGTTCAAGACAGTACGTTTTTGAAGAATTTGGGAAGACCTTCATCCAGCAGTGGATTGACTGACAATGATGATGATGATGATATATTCGAATTTATAGTTCAAAACAGATTTGTCCGATTCAGGTCCGAGTCGGGTCCAATTATGTGACGGCCGGGTCCGAGTCAGGTCCAATTATGTGACGGCCGGGTCCGGGTTGGGTTAATTTATGTGACGGCCGGGACGGGTCCAATTATGTGACGGCCGGGTCTGAGTCAGGTCCAATTATGTGACGGCCGGGTCCGGGTTGGGTTAATTTATGTGACGGCCGGGACGGGTCCAATTATGTGACGGCCTGGTTCGGGTCGGGTCATATTATGTGTCGTCCGGGACGGGTCTGATAATGTGACGGGCGGGGCGGGTCCAATTATGTGACGTTCGGGTCGAGTCCAATTATGGGACGACTGGGTCCGAGTCGGGTCCAATTATGTGATGGTCGGGTTCGGGTTGGGTTCAATCATGTGACGGCCGGGGCCGGGTCGGATCCGATTATGTGACGGCCGGGTCCGGGTCGGGTCCAATTATGTGACGGTCGGGTCCGTGTCCAAAAATTTTGACCCGTTTCCAACTCTGCACCCAGGCACTCTTGCTCTTTACACGTGCTTTTGCCACGAAGGTCATTCCGATGGAGGGGTCCACTCGCCCAAGTGAGGTCGACCTACGAAACTTAGCTACGTTGAGCCGTTTCTCACTTTTACCTCCCTACCTCATCACGTGATTTGCACAACCCACATGTCAACCCTGTGACGTGCCTGCCCTGCAGGATGCTCGTAAGAAAAAGACAGATAGCAGTGAGCGCATATGTCCGCGTAGCTCAGTTTGAAGAGCAACTTACTCCGGAGTGAGGGGACCCGGTTTCGATGCTCGGCGCGGACAAACTTGTACGTTATATTGGCTCCCGAACTTCCAGGATGGCCCGGCTGTTAAGTTTCTCGCAATGATATGAGGTTCTTTCCACACGGCGAGACAGGAAAAATGAGAATCCCTTCTTCATTGCTTCGAAAAAAATAAATCAGTGTGATGTTACGTTCCACACACTAAATTGTCTGGGATTTCTCAAATGCACGTTCTTCATGGGATGACTGCCTACAGCGACACATGGTCTAGGCTGACCCGTGGGCCCTGCCCCTGGCTTTCTTTCGGGAGAGGGGAGATGTAACGTGCCTGCCCCACAGGACGCACATGAGATAAAGGCAGATATCAGTGAGAGCACATGCCAGTGTTGTATAGTGGATAACACTCGGAGATCCGGAACCGAGTGTTGCAGGTTCGAATCCCTCCCCTGGCATTAGAATGATGGCGAAATTTACTTCGTCATAACACATATACCGCCAATTTACGTGGCACTCCAACAAATACTTCATGGTGTGCCATTTTCCTATGTCCAGCAGGGTAAATAAAAAGAAAGCAACGTACACCCGCAACCCAAGTTGCAAAAGAACGCTTAATAAATTACGTGTAAATATTAGCATAATGAATAAAGCTCCAAACTGCAGAGCGTATGTGACGTCTTTACCTCAGATGTCAAGACGGCAAAGTTGCAGTGACAAACTTTGCCGTCGTAGCTTAATTGGAAAGCATTCAGCTCCAGAGCAGAAGGATATGGAGTCGAGTCTCACCACCGGCGAAATTGTGAATTTCACATTGGCGCCCGAACGTAAAGGTCAATCTACTGGCCGTTAGGTTCCTCAAAAGAGTGTGTCATGTTCCTTCCACACATCACCTGGAATCTATACATAGTATAAAATAAAGTCCCCGGTCGGCGTCTGTCTGTTTGTTCGGGCTAATCTCGAGAGTTGCTGGGCGGATTTTGATGTGGTTTTCACCATTCCATAGAGCATTTGTCGAGGAAGGTTTAGGTGTATGAAACATTAATCTATGACAAAAAGGAGTCCAGCAGTAACGATTTTAGTGACAAGTCAGAGAAAAAACCGCCGTTCGCATTCTTTCGTGGTTTCCACTGCCTAAACAATGATGCGCGGCGTCCGGTTTACTAAACTTCTTTGCTCATTGCGTAAAAGACGTGAGGCGCATGAGCGGCGGCCGCTCTGATAGTATGTAAGGCCACAGGCTAAATACGTAGTTACATCGGACGCTGAAAGAGAATTGGTTTACCGGCGTTCGTACAGACTAAATGCGTTATTGTTTTCGTTCCACACGTATGTATCTCTTTGAGTAGTTCTTTAATTAAAATGAAAATATTGTATTAACATTATACCGAGACGAAAATCGAGTATAGTTCGTAGTACATCGGACGCAAAAAGAATTTGTTTATTACGTTATAGCGAAACTTTCCAAGAAACAGAATCTCGATTGGCAAATTACTGACAAGGAATGGCTTTACAAAGAGAAAGACAGTGGCCTGTTGAACGTAATAATCGTCTCTCTTTACATTCGCCGTAAATTCTAAATTGCTACCGTGCGAAGCCGGGCCGAGTCACTAGTTAATGATAATTAGACAAAGCCCGACGGAATCGACTGTTAGTTAGTTTGTTTGTTTGTTTGTTTGTTTGTTTTTGAAAAGAATAAACTCACATGAAACAACAAATGTAAACTTTATTTGATTGACAAATTCATTCAACCACTTCAGTAAAGACAACAGTCCAGGCACGTGATTTTTTTTTTTTTTTTGACTGAAGGTTTAACGACCACCGTGAGCAACTCAATGGGCTATAAGCAGTCGCCCGTCCCTAATTTAGGGTCAGTGGTTCCAGGGAATGGAGAGAGTCAGTGCCGTAAGACAAACACAGCATCCATGCCTCACCGGGATTCGAACCTGGACCCTTCACGAACGAATCATCATAACCCAGCACTTAGACCACTGCGCCACCAGGGTGGCCAGGTTTTCACGACTGCACCCTTATTCAGTCGTAAAATGAGAGGCGGAAGTCCACTCATTTCGATCGTGTGCCAAACTTAAACTGGATAGCGCATTCTTTCACTCTCATCTTCAGTCACAACTGTGTTTGTAAATGTTAATGAGATTCGCGTTGCTAATACTCTTCATTTTCTCTTCTCTGAGACATATAGTTGCGATTCATTGATCGCTCACGCCTTCCAGTTAGGCTTTTAAGTTTTCTTGTTTTTCTGCGGGAGAGACATTCTGTTAAGGGTAAGTATGCAATAAAGTATTTACTTACTTTAGGACTGATCATAGAACACCATGCACACACCAAGTCTGACACTGAACTGAGCGCCTGATGTAGATAAGGGCATCACGCTTCTCCCACAGACTTTACATGGAAACTTTTCCGCCCCACCACGCCTAAACCGTTGCTCCAATCTCAGTTTTCTCTTCGACTGGCACATTTACATGGTAAGACCTTTATTTTGATACCTCAACCATATCTTTACGTTCAGCCGTTCTCTCAAAATAGGACTCACAGTAAAAAAAACTTATAGAATTATTATATAGATTCCTTCTTCTACAGGGAGTTAATTCAAGCATGGTTTGCCGGCTGACCCAGAAACCTACGACTCCGTCCAAGCCCTATCTCAAGAGGGACATATATGTCGTACTACATAGGTGACGTACAATCCAAGGCGCCAAGTAGCAGTGATAAGCCTTAGTCTCTGTCGCTTAGTGGGGAAAGCATTCGGCTCCGGAGCACAAGGATGCAAGCTCGATGCCACCACCGGAAAATGGCTTTTACAGAATATTTGCACCCAAACGTAAACTGAATCTCCTGACTGTTGGGTTCTTCAAAACATGTGTGATGTTCGTTCCATATATTGTCTGGATTCCGTCAGAATTTCTTCTTCTACAGTGAGTTCTTCTTCAAGCGTGGTTTACCGGCTGACCCGGAAACCTAGGATTCCGTCCCAGCCGTTTCTCAGAGGGGATTACATTATATTGACAAAAGTTACCGGACACCCATTAAAAAGCAAATGAACGGATCCTCTGCGTTGTTAAGATGCGCGGAACAGTTGTCAGCGGTAAGCCTGCAGCTGACCGCAATCATATCGCAATGTGAGGTTGAGTGAAAATGTTGCGGCGGGAGAGAACTAACTTTGAGAAAGGAAAGATTGTTGGATGTTATATTAGTGGGTTGTCCATAAGAGAAACCGAGAGGCGTTTAAATATACTCAAGTCAACTGTTTTCTATGTACTGAATTAGTGAAAGACACATGGCGTGCCTGAAGCAGCAAAACGTACCGGCAGACCAAAAAAATCAGTGATACAGGACGTCGAAGCCTCAGGAGAGTCGTTACAGCTAATCGACGGAGAACTACACAAGACCTTAGTGTGCAGGTGAGTAAAACTGCTGGAACCTTGATATGTACACGTACCATTCGCGAAGAACTTCATTCCATGGGTTACCGTGGTCGTGCGGCTGCTCATAAGCCTTTCATCTCCACTCGGAATGCTACTCGTTGTTTAGCATGGTGTAAAGAACATTTGTCGTGGACCATAGATCAACAGAAACGGGTCCTATGGACTGGTGAATTCAGATACACGATCCATCAGTCTGATGGCCGTGTGTGGGTATGGCGGCAGCCGGGGGGACGCTTTTATAATACCACAGTGTACTGTTCCTGCGGTCAAGTTTGGAGCTGGCAGTGTACTCGTGTCGGGATGTTTTTCGTGGTATGGTCCCGGCCCATTGGTTATCGTGGACAAACCTGTTAAACAGCAAGTCTACCGCGATATTCTTGACAATTATGCCCTACCAACTCCGTGGCAATACTATGGAACCAAGCCTTGTTGGTACCAGCAGGATAATGCACCGAGCTATAAAGCAAAGACTGTTACGGCGTGGTTTGATAATTCCGTATCGTGTGTGGACTCGCCAGCACAGAGCCCTGATCTTAATCCCATAGAGCGCCTATGAGATGAATTAGAGCGCCGCATAAGAAGTTTGGAACCAAGGCCTACTACTAAGCAACAGTTAGTGACAGCATTGTGTACTGAATGGAAGCGCATACCTATGGCCGTGTTCCAAAACCTTGTCAAAAGCATGTCTCGAAGCGTCAGTGCATGCATTAAGGCTAAAGGTGGACCGACACCGTACTAATGTTTGTCAATATGTTATGTTTCTCTTCTATAGGTGTCCAGTGACTTTTGTCAGTATAGTGTATATGTAACGTACATACCTCAGAAATGACGCACATGTCAAGACGACAAAGTTGCAGTGACAAACTTCGTCGGTGTAGCTTAATTGGGAAATCATTTGGCTCCGGAGCAGAAGGATGCGAGTTCGACTACGCCCCCGGCAAATGTCTTTTACGCTGTATGTAAAAAAGGAAAAAATCATGTCCAGTAAGGAGAGAGGCAGAACCATAAATTGATAACTACCGCAAAAATTGGGTTAAAATTGAAAATAACGGAGTAGTACCAGACTAGTGGTATTAATATACTGTATATCAAATTACAGATACCAAATATTTGCATGTGAAAGGGTTAAATACCGTTATAGTTATTGTAAATGCATTCAAAAAGAAAAAAAAAGGTGATAAAGTACAATAATTAGGGATACGTAAATTTCGCCAAAAAATCCAAATTTAGCAAAAAAAATATTTTAAAATCAAAAATTTCGCATTTATTCGCAAAAACTGAAGACACAAAAAATTTTTTCCCAAAGTTTACTTACAAATATTTTCAAACTTTACTTACTGGTATGCTAAGTAACAAAATTTCTTAGTTAAAAGCTAACAACATTGTAGTAGTCTCTATATTCTCTTCCTTTAGCCTTTGTCTTCTGTCAGTAATAACGATGTTGTATATACTGAAATATCTCTCAGCATCCACGCTGTTAACAGAATTATGGAATCTTTGAATAGCTGCCTTTGCATAGTTTAAGTAGCAGTTTGTTGCCTTTAAAATCTGTATGTCAATAACAGGAGTCTGTTGGTTGATCACTGTAAGTAGCTGTCTGTGAAAATGATTGTATCCATCGATGAGCTCATACCGCGGTATGTCTTTAAAAAATGGTATTTTAGAGAACCTTTCCAATTATAAATTTGTGTTCAAAGATGATGTGGGTGTGGTCGCGGCTACAGATGGACAAAATAGTCTGCCAATATGCTGGTAGACTTCATTTGTTGCGTGGGGTGTCATGTGGCGAATCAATTTGCCCTTCTAGATGAGCATTACAAAATTTGCACATCACGATATTTGTGTCGCTTAAATACAATCCCTCGTGCTCCAACTCTTCACTCTATCAACTAATTCCTTCTTAGGGTGGCCCATATTGATATACCTCTATCAAACGGATCGCGAGCGTTGTAGTTTGTAGTCTACTAGCGAAATGCAAAAACAAACATGTGCTCATTCGTATTCTTTCAAAGCCAGCCAGCCAGTGCGACTGAGCGGCGCTGGCTGACTCGCCGAGAGGGGAAAGGCGTGGCCTGGGATTTCCCGGTTAACGCACGCTGAGTAGGACACGCATGCCGCATGTGCTGCGCGACATTACATCCTATTTTCGCTTTAAAAAATGTTAATTATCGAAATGTCGCGGAAAAGTAGTTAAAATCAAATTTTCGTATTTATTCGCTTATATTGGCAAACAATAATACATGCCCCTAAGTCTTCACGGAGAATGGTCTATAAACTAAAAATTGGCCAACCCTCCAGTAGCCGAGTAGTTACATGAACAGTCATGTAGCTGCTCGTCCGAACTATTCTGGGGTCTGGTTTTGAACGAGGCAAGGCAGATGGGTTTATTCTAGATGCTGGTTCTGTCTCTTCCTGAACCAGTCACTCGATATTAAGAACTGGCGACTTCTCATAGCTTTAGATGCTCAAAGAGGCCTTTAAACTCTTAAAACAAAAAATATTATCAATACCGGTAGATAATATTATTATTTGGCAGTAAAAAACTTAAATAAAGGCAGTCTACACTTCATCCGGCCAATTTTCAAAAGTAAAGGGCCGCGGGTGGCCTAGTGGGCAACGTTCGTGACTGCCACGGAAAGGACCTCAGGTTCGATCCCAGGCAGGTCGATTCACTAAATATCCGCCGTGCGTCGGATGGGCATGTTAAGCCATCGGACCCCGGGTACTGGCCCCCTGGTAATAAATAAGGGCGTCTTCTTCCCCCTTTCTACTTCGCTTCCGTGTCACTTTCCTATCTGGCACTCTAGCGCAAATCTCCTAGCTTTCTATTTCCAAGGGTTGTTTAAGACCTGGGGTCAGACATTCCCTTCCTAAAATCCTCTAAAACATGTGATCATGATCATGATCATTTCAAAACTAAAATATCCAAGATCTTACGGCTAATGGAAGTTGCAAATACTGCTTAATTCAATTTATGTATTTGGCCTTTCGTTAAAAGCAATAATTGTAAGTTAAATCAGCGGCCGTATGATCTGATACTGTGGCTTCTGACCAATCGATAGAAATAAATTGGTCGAAGTTCGATTCCCGGATAAGACATGAGTGATGTGTTTGTCTTACGGCCGTGTTCCTTTCCCGGAACTAATGTGCCCGAATTCGGGACAGGAGCTGCCTGTAGCCCTGCGTGTTACTCATAATTGTCCTTATGCCGACACCGTAGTTACCTTCAAGAAGATGAACTACGCTCTTCTAAATCTTTATATATATTATGCTAAAGAGAAATACTGAAAAACTACCTCTCTCTCCAGCGAAGCAGGTGTTTATGCGGTACCCCTACAATATCCGGACGACTCTAAACAATACTCGGGTGCGCCATATAAAAGAGGCCCCGTGGCCAAACGTTGTCAGGCGGGTTAAAGTTGTTTGGCGGGTTTCCAGTTAAAACCGCTTTGTTCCACTTCTAACCGGTTTCTGCGTGTACAGCTGCAAAGGAAGTCTCCGGAGTGATTAGTCACCGCCAGAGCAGTGTAGGTACGCGGTCATAAGTGTAAGTTAAGAGAGAACAAAGGCAACGGAAATGGTTTTAAGTACGGAACAGCGGATTTTTATTGTGGAACAGTATTTCAGAAATAACTCATACAAGGTTCTAAATGAGTTCTTTACAGAAAAATTTCCACATTGTGCAACACCGGCGAAATCAGTGGTACAGAAGTTAGTGCGGAAATTTTGTGAAACCGACACGGTGTGCAACAGGAAAAGAAACAAACCCAAGATAATTCGTACTGAAGACAACATCAAGGATGTGTGCAGAATGATGTTACAAAGCCCTCGGAAGTCGATTCGCCGATTATCGTCTGCAAAGAGAATATCTGCCACGTCATGCCGACGCATGCTTAAGGTGGATTTGCATTTTTGGCCGTACAAAGTTATGTCGCTCCAAGAACTTAAAACTTCTGATTATGCAAAACGGATGCAATATTGTAAGTGGTTTCAGGCGACCATTGTCAGCGGTGAAATGGACCCAACACTTTATTACATGACAGATGAAGCATGGTTTCATCTGTCCGGGTATGTCAATGCACAAAACAGCAGGATTTGGACCGACACGAATCCCAGATGGACAATGGAGACCTCTGTACGACCGAAAGATAAGCGTTTGGTGTGCTGTGTCTGCGAAGAGGATAGTCGGCCCATTCTTTTTCGCTGACAACATCAACTCGGAGCGCTATGTTCAGCAACTGTTCAACCCATTTGTTGCCGCACTTACAGAAGAAGAGCGAACATATGCTTTCTTTCAGAAGGATGGTGCAATGGCGCATACTGCGCAGAACAGTTACATGAAGTGTTTGGAGAGGACAGAACCGTGTATCGAAGGGACTATGGCCACCCAGATCACCCGATCTCTCCACCTGTGACTTTTATCTGTGCGGACCATTGAAAGGGAAAGTGTACGCAACTAATCCGCACACTCTTGATGAATTAAAAGTGAGCATTACGGATGCCATAGCCCAGATTACTGCCGATGAGTTGTGGCGCGTTACAAAAAACATGTTCCGTCGTGTGCAACTGTGTCTTGATGACGGAGGACAGCACTTTCAGCAATTGTTGCAAACGCAGGTAAATTAATCCTGTTTTCTGTCATTTCGACTATTCTTTACCATGTATAGTAACATTGCCTGACTGTTGTCGTTCGTTATACTCGGGCCTCTTTTATATGGCACACCCTGTACATTGGAATAACCAAGCGTTCGTTTAGAATCAGAGTCAATGAGCATAAAAAGGACACAAAATACGGTACCGTGACAGAGGAGTCAAATTCTAGTCCGCTACTCTTATGTGGGATGATATAAAGAAATTAGCTACCTACTTTACCCCTAAATGTGCAGTCATTCGGGAAACCTTGGAGATAATTACCAACAGTGATACTTGCAATGATAGCGTCCCCTCGAGTTGCCAGGAATTTGGAACCTTCTCCCTACCAGAATACCGCGTGGACAACCAACGTGATGTCTCGTATCTTTAAATGAATATAACGTCGTATCTATTTATTGTCAAGTCAAGTCACCGCGTTCAAATTGTTAAAGCGTTCTATTATTTAGAATTCAGTTTCTGTCTAACTTCCTTAAAAAAGCCATCTGGTTGCTGTGCGAAAGCTTGGAAACGCTTATTTATATATTCCTACGCCAATAAATCGGATCACTTGTATAGTTTTACTATTTTCTATGTAAAAAAACTTAACTGCTCAAACTAAGAAAATGATTCTTCATTCGAAAAAATCCTTAATTTTCTCTGAAAAAGATCGAGTTGCAATAATGGTTCCTCTAGAGATAATGATTTAGAAATACCTGATCTTCAATATATAATATGTTTTAACTTCATAGTTTTTTATTGAAGAGATGTCAAAAAACAAATCAGTGGACTTAGAGTGGGCAATCTTACAAAGGATGCAATCTGAATGCAAAATATATGTCAAAAGAAGTTCAAGTACTTTAACTCGAAACGAAATTCAAAGTCATCGTTTTTTGCCGACTTTACCAATAATTTTGAAATTATTAGCCATAAAAACATATGTTTCAAATTATCTGGAACAATTTCAGTCTTCTATATTTTATAGGATTAAACTTTATGTATTGACTGGGTATCACTTTATCTGATCAGCCGTTGAGAATCATTGACAGCTCTGGATTGGTTAATGAACGAAACATCTGCTATGAAAGTTTTTATTCGAACTTTATCTTTTTCTTTTGGGCACTGTCTTCATTTGCTTACTGATCGTCAAAATAATGGAATTTCCTTTTTTGCCGGAATCTTCCTCCCTCTCTCTCTCTCTCTCTCAATCTTTCTCTTTATATATCTATCTAGCTATTTATCTGACGCTCTCTCTTCCCTCCACACCCAGTTCTTTCCTTTGCCTTTCGGTCTATATATATATCTATCTTTTCTTCTCTATCTATCTAATTCTCTCCATCCATGTATCTATCTACTTGTCTGTTTCTTTTCTGTTTCTCGCTCTCTCTCTCTCTCTCTCTCCGTATACCTATCTACAAACACATACATGTTTCAAAGAAAACAAACTTATGCTTTCCAAACTAGTCAGCAAATATGCTAAGTTTTCATTTAGTATGCTTATTCTCGTGGTCACACTCATTTACCATTTAAATGGACTGACATCATTGAAACTTAACAGTTATGTGTGTTTTGTGTATATACGTCTTACGGGATTAACATCACATACCCTTAAAAGTCGGGGAAGAAAAAATATCCATATTGCAACCCTGTAAACGATTCACATGAGGTTTACTCGAAAATTTTCAAAGGTTTTGAAAAAAAAAAAATCTCTTTGAAAAAGCTCCGTACGTGTGTGTATATTACACGTCCTGCCTATTTTTTTTTAACCTTTTCGTGTACTTTTTTGTTTATAAAGCAACGATTTTTAAGATGATCGACTGAGACCTGTAATGAGCCAAGAGAGGTTCTGTACCTCCACAACCACTTCGCTTTTAGGGCCAAGCTTTTGGGTGGAAACCATTCATGGCCATTAACATATATATTGGAAGCCTAAAATTGGAGAAAGCGAAGACGGAGAAGAAGATGAAGCGAGGGCGAGCTGCTGCTACAAAATAAAAGAGAGTTGCTTTAATTTCCTTTTATTAAGTGTCAACATGGGAGATATGTGTGCGGTGATCGACACGACGACGTTATTGGCTCGCCAAGCCGTTTCCATGACGACTGGTGAGAGCCAACAGCAGATGCTTTTCGCGAATTATAACAACGCCCGGATCTGGCAACATGTGGCAATGGGAAGATGTCGGAAGCGGAAAATGAGTTCCAGTCCCTCATTGCTTCCCCCTCCCTGTTCTCCACCTATCTCTCTGCCACCCACCCACCCACATTGATCTCAAAGAAGGGAAAGGGGACGGGGATGCATTTCATGTTATTACATCAGAGAGTCACGCATGGGATTCGACAAGCCGCAAAACGCCAATTTTTGGGAGACAGCATCAAATGATGTAGAGTGAATTTCGCAGAGATAAAATGCGAACTAGAACCATATTCTTATGAACGGAAGGAAATTTAGAAAGTGCTGTTCCGATCATGGATGCTTTTCATTTTCATCGGATCTGTAGAACTTCAGGTCTGAGTAACTTGGTTGATAATTCAACAGTACATGAAACTTGTTTCTGGTGATTGTGTGTACAAACTCAAAGAAAGACGATATGCAGAATTGTATACTTAATAAAAGAGAAAGAACAGATAGATAATTTCTCATTGCACACTATTTTTTTCGTCACTTCTTTTTCATGTTATCAATTTTTGTTTCTTTCCTTTCTTTTTTTTTGGGGGGGGGGATTCTTTTTTTTTTTATTTTTATGCTTTCAAATTTTCCGTTTATGGATATTCAGATAAGAGTACTCAAAAATATTACAAGTAATTTTTTTCAAACATGAAGAAGATAAAAACTCAACTACAAGCAAGTTTTTGCAGACGCATTTTAACTTCTACACTTCTCAAGCTGTAAGCAGAATGACTCTTAACCCTTTAAGCGGCTGAAGCATTTGAAACATATAATGCCCAAAATTTTCTACACTTTCCAAACAGAAATGTTCACAAATTGGCCGGGTTTTACGGAAACTATGGCAAAACGATTTCTTTCCCGCACCCATTTCAGCGGTACGGACCATAAACCTTTTTTTCGTGAGAAGTTAACCCCTCTAGTCCTATATTCTCTGCTCTATGATCCAAGGGATAGTGGAAAAGGGATAGTCCCTCTGACATGGACATCATACCACTGGACAGAAACAAATGACTGAAACAACTTTCTCCTTTCGTAGGTTCGTCGCAATTGCTATAGCACTTTTAGTAGGCAATCATCTCAGTAAACGACAATTTTCTTTGAACGAAAAAGCTAAGGGGGTCTGAGGCGCAGGTTCACTTTCTGCAGCCTTTATTTAGACAACGAATATATTCGTTGGAGCTGATTTCAGTCTATTTTTCTAATCCCAAATTAATTCGTTCCAGCCGGTTAAAGGGTAAATATTGATACTCGTTTATTTCCTTTCGCCACGATAGTTTTAATCTAATTCTCTTGTTTGTGTTCATTAGTTGTAGTGTGACTCTATTAAGCGTTCCTAAAGTGGAAGCGTTCCTAAAGTGTGTGTGTGTGTGTGTGTGTGTTTGTTGTTTTTTTAATCTTTACTGCATTGCTAAGGAGTGTTAATATCTACCACACTTACTCTTCGCATGAAAAGACGTAATCTGCGAAACGGATGTGTTATGTCTTGTCACAGTTTTTTTTTTCATTTTATTGTGAATAATTGCTGGAAAAACCTACAAAAAAATTTGTTTAAATCTCACAGCTCATAGAAATCCCAGTACGAATAGCGTATATTTGGCTCTCTAGTGTATAATCATGTGGTATGTCCCTCTGTTCCGTAGAAATACCGATTAGTTTTGTCCTGAGCCCATTTAGGGAGGCTAGTGGGGCTGCAGCCCCGGGCCCCCCATTTTCTAGGGGCCTTAGAATTATGCAGGATGCTTGAAGAATTGGCAGAGTTCTACGGGGTTTTTTTTTTTGTTTTTTTTTATAAAACTATAAGAAACTGTCTTGTGAAGGCAGTTTCTTACAGTTCTACAGGGGTTTTTGCACAGCAAAAACTATACGAAAATGTCTTATGAAAAAAAATTCTATTTTTTTCTCTTTTTAGAAGGAGTCCGCAAAAGGTATAGTCACCTCCAGTCCATCCTGAAATCTTTCGAAAGCATTACAGATGTTTTGTATAGATCTGTAACTGGGGGAAATTTTCATACATTAAGAATTTGTTTGAATCATGATATTTGAATCATATCATTTTGTTCATTACTTTGATATAGTTTCAACAAGCTAATCCCTGAGATTGGGATTGGGAGGGGATAAAGCAGAACTGAACTGAAATGTAAAGCATTTTCTTACTAACACTGATTCGTCCATGAATCACTGTCTTGTGAAGGCAGTTTCTTACAGTTCTACAGGGTTTCTTTCTCACAGCAAAAGCTATACGAAAATATCTTATGAAAAAAATTCTATTTCTTTTCCCTTTTTTAGAAGGAGTCCGCAAAAAGTATAATCACCTCCAGTCCATCCTGAAATCTTTCGAAAGCATTACAGATATTTTGTATAGATCTGTAATTGGGGTAAATTTTCCTACATTAAGAATTCGTTTGAATCATGATATTTAAATCATATTATTTTGTCGTTGCTTTGATATAATTTTAACAAGCTGAACCCTGGGATTGGGAAGGGGGTAAAGCAGAACTGAACTGGGATCCATTTTTTCATGCATGCATTTTTACATTTTCTGGTTAACACTGATCCGTCCATGAATCATGGGATACACACTTCAATATCGCGGGGACATTTTTATTGCTTCCTCATAATGTTTTGGGAATGTTTTCTCTTAGATATTTCATTCGGCCACTCATAGTGAAATCCTAGATGTGCCACTAATATTGGGTCCCCCAAATACACCAAGCCGCCGGGCACCTTGTCCCCTTAAATGAGCTCTGGTTATGTCTGGTATGTCTAGTCGTAATCCCGAGAATTTCATTTTGTATACAGCATTTTTTACATACACTACCGGTTGCTCATCATGCAATAAGAAGAATAGATGGCAGAATATAAGATTGTCTACTCACACCAATATTCGGATCAACACTAAAGGATCTTCTTGTTTTCTCAACACTCAACGTTACAAATATTTGTTACCGATACCGCAGCCACTAGTGCACCGACTATGTAGCCGCATACTACGTAGGGCGGTATGTGAATGATCGACAGGACAGGGCGTGATAACGAAGCATTGTCTCCGTCCGTCGGCAAGATTAAAGGGGCGGCATCGCGCATAAGAAGCCTTTTCGCTCAGTAGGTTTCAAAATCGCTTTATTCTAATTTATCATAAGAAAACATAAGAGGGAGACGTACAGTATTGGGCATCTCACTGGGAAATAATACAAAACTGGTAAAAACATGATGGTATATACACTGCAATGACAATGGGGATGAATAACAAATGCTGCAAGCAAAGCTTATTGAATAAAAAATTGCAGAAGTGACAAAGAGAAACACATCGTGTCACATGACATTGGCTGGGCATGATTTACAGGATAACACAGGCGAAACAATAGTACACAATTAGAAAAAGAACAGCACAAACACCGCCGTGAAGGTAAAACATTACATACATGAGATAAAAAAACACAGCGTGCACAATTGTGCAAGTTATTTAACGAGGGCACCAAAGCAACATAATACAGGCGGGGTGAAAGTAAGTAATGTACACGAGTAAGCATGAAAAAAAACACTGAGATGGCATTAGCATTCACAATTCAACGGTAGTGTGGATTGCACGAGTCGTAGAGTGGAGGAGGGCCACCAGGGTGCCACGGAACTCAGCAAAGGAGGTGTAGAATGTCCTAGGGTTCTGATAGGTGTAGCAGTCCAGAATCAATCGCAAACCATGGAGCGGCCGGCGCCCAGGTAGCATAGAAGGTGGCTTCTCGACGACTGGAAGAAGCCGACTGGTACTCCAGGCGGAGTCGAGAAAGCAATCGATCTTGAAAAATGGCACAAAAAGTGCTGCGCTGGCCTGGTGTAAAGAGACCGGCGAGGAAATGCTGCGGAGTTGTTGAAGGTATACGTAAATAACGTGTTTAACCAGCACGAAAAGATAGGCACATACTGAAGGAAGAGTTGTAGGTGGATGAGCCCGCAGAAGAAGATGTCTGTAGGCAGTGAACGGAAGATCTTGAGAACAAGAGCGACTGGCAATCCGGAAAGCCTGGTGGAGGAGAGGCATCAGGATGGGACAGTAAAGGTAGACGTGAGAAACGTCTGCCTCCTGTGCGCAGAAGGAGCAGAGAGGGGAGGAGAGAAGAGACATGCGAAAGAGAAAATACGGAACAGGGAGGCGATTATGCAAAAAGAGCCAGTGGGTATTAATTTCAAGAGGGGCAGATAAGGGTGAGCGGGCAGCTGCCCAGACAAGAGGAAGAGAAGCAGGGGGAACCTCCAGAATAGAAAGCGGTGAAGGGGTGGCAAGGTGCACTAGAAAACGATAAAGAGATTTAGAGGAGAGAGAGGAGAGAGGAAGAACCGAGTTTGTGAGTCGGAGGAAAAACGGCAGCGGAAGAGGGGCAGAAAAGACAGAGACGAGACCGGTTGGGGAGACAAGATCAGGGAAAAGCGAAAGAAGTGCAGTTAGCAGAGAGTCATAGACCAAATGGGCGGATGGGGACGAGAGAATAGCAGGGGGCTCAAACGAAGGAAAGAGAAGGGAGGAAAAACACAAATTCTCGGTGTAATATTTTCGTAATATTAAAACTAGCTGATCCAACTTGATGATCGGCGAGTGTTCAATAAGCGCAATAATGCACGGTAATAAATTACCATTGCCTTTCATTGGCTTCTGGTGGGATGAAATTTGTGCTTCACCTTTGGGAGTGTCATACAAATGCCTTTCCGTAACCAGACAGAATTGAACGGTCTCATACTTTCATCAGTTTTTCATTGCCACCCCGATGGCGCAGTGGTTTAAGCGATGGCTTCTGACTATTCGTCCGAGATGGATTCGGGTTTGAGTCCCGGTGAAACATGGATGTTGTGTTTGTCTTACGGCACTGGTCCTTTCCCTCCCCTGGAACCAGTGGCCCTAAATTAGGGACGAACGGCTGTTTATAGGCCACTGAGTTGCTCACGGTGGTCGTTAAGTGTCATACAATTTTATTTATTTATTTAATTGAAGGTTTAACGACCACCGTGAGCCAATCAGTGGGCTATAAGCAGTCGCCCGTCCCTAATTTAGGGCCACTGGTTCCATAAGAGGGAAAGAACCAGTGACGCAAGACAAACGCAACATCGCAGTGATCTAAGCGATAGTCTCTGATCATTCGCCCAACGGAGGGGTCTGGGTTCGAATCCCGGGTAAGGCATGAATATTTGTGTTTGTCTTTTGGGGGTTTTTTCGCTGTGTTCTATAACGTAAGCCTTTTTCGTAAGCAAGTTTGGTGTTACGTTATGCCTAAAACCTTGACTAAGAAATGTTAAACTAAATAAGAATACGGTGCATTAGTTCCTAATTAAGCCTTTACGGCCAAACGAAACATAAACAGAAGTCAGACTTACGATAACCTTTTATTGGTCCAACACTCTTTCAGTAGATCCAACATAAAACACAGCAGGTAAACTTCACATTTATCTTAGCGATCGAACGTCTACACACACACACACATAGTGTTTCTTTCAGGACTTTTTTGCCGGAGGGGGCAAATGGAACCTTAGAGGAGGCACGTTTTCCATTTGCTATATATATATAATTTGAACTACTATATATATATATATATATATATATAGAAGTAATTACTATATATCTAGCACAAGGGCGCATTTAGAGCCCCCCCCCCTCCGGAAAATGCGTCATTGTTTTGTTTTTGGTTAAAATGCGACTTATATTAGAAAAATGCCTTAATTTAATAAAAATGTATCAACTTACATTAGAAAAAAGTGCTTTAATTTTTCTTCAATTGTTCATTAACTTTAATTTTGTTCCAGATGGTGGATTTCATAAACTTCCTTTTTTTCCCCCCCCCCCCCCCCGAAGAAAAATTCTATATACATCCCTGATATAGAAATTACTTCTTCAAACATTTCAGGAATAACAAACTGTTTTCAGCTAAAAGAGTTAAGGGGGAGGTTCCGCAGGCTTGAAATTTTCATCTGTTAAAATGCATTCAACGCACTCTTGTTCCTGAATCACGATTCCCAAACAATTAGTCTACTTATTATATTTTGAAGAATACCATGCGTCGTAATACACTTTTTAATAAAATAAACTATAACTAGTACCATTTGAACAAATATTAACAAAAATAAAATTGAAGAAATATTTGTATCGTAAAAAGAAACGAAACTTCCTTTTTCATCATAGCCTGAATTTATAATTTATTAAAATTTGTTTGACTCGGTAACCTAAAATGTCTCCGGGGGGGGGCAATGGTCGTTTCCGGGTGGGCTTCGCTCCCCTGGTTGTATGCCTGAAAGAAACACTGCACACACACACATGTGGACATGAGCAACTGTGGTATCGTCCTTTTGATCCATCATTCTTATCACATTCATACGTTACTTTCTCTCTGACCTCAAATGTGTTGCCAAACTCATTCTTGTGAGAGAGAAGATATCACGTTAAGTCTGGAAGTATAAAGGAGAACAAACTCAAATTTACATAAGACAAGGAAATAAAAATGAAGTTATTTTAGAATCTACGTCACAGTTCCTTGTCCACCCGGCATGCTGTATTCAATGTTTACTATGTGCACTGCTGTAGTCGCAACACAAAATGTCTATACTGTATATGTCAATGTCTCTGTCAACAAAGTCCAATAAATAATTTGAATTTAAACCTTCATTAAAACACACACACAGAACATCCATGCCTCTTCGGGATTGGAACCAGACCCACGCCAGCGCTTAGACCTCTGCGCCACTTTGGTACCTTTTGTCCTTTCCGCAGCTTATCATTAGTCGGCAAAGGGCCCCTCAAGCGACTGGGCCCTATTGCAACTGCATCTCTTTGCCCTATGGTTGCTACACCACTGCCCAACACTTATTTGAGGCTGGTGTTTCTTCCTGTTTAATGTCAGGATTAGTCACAGACCTTTTTTAAAATATCTGCATTTAAAGTTCATGGAAATCAGCAATTGAATAATTAACCAAGTCCAGAAGCAATAGTTTTGGAGGAAAAAATGTTCTCTGTCCGGATTCTGTTGCTTCGCTGAGTTAGAGCGTGGGAAATCTTCTTTTACTGATTCCAGCCAAGTCTGACAAAGAGTTTTCACACGCTTCCGTTTCTCCTGATTCGCGGTTTTCTTGCTAGGAGAAATCATAAAAATCGTTCTAAAAATTGACCTTCCAGCAATCAGGAAATCAAAACCAGAATTCCAAATACGTGACGATGCAGATCTTCTCTCTCAGTCAGAAGGAGGTTTTTGAGTGTCCACGTAAATAGCTTTCAATGTATACCTGAACATAAAGACCCCATTATGTGCCCTAAGTCGCCAGAAAATTCCAGTACAATATAATATTTCGAAATTAGGTGCCGATACGGCGTAATGAGGGGACTACTTGTCCTTCTGTAGATATCTGAATGTACTAGCACAAAAAACATAAAAAATGGCACCGAATTTTCGGTTGTAATGAGCACGTCTTTTGAATACTTTCTGAAGCAAATTAAAGTTATCAAAATTATTCATAGTCAATGGAACCAGTTGGGAAAACAATCAACTGGTTTCTACAATCGATAAAAAAATCCAAAAATAGAAACATCTACTTAGTTCAACCAGCGGCTAAAAAGCATGTTACGAAATGGTTCACAAAAAATTATACGTAATATAAGGAAGGTATCAGACACAAAGAGATTTCAAATCGAACTGTTAAAAGAGAAATATAGAAGGAAACATGATACAAGTCTGCGTCTGCTAACGGAAGAATTTTGCATAATGGAAAAGTTGAAAATATGCCAAAAATATTCTTCATCGAAAAAGCTATGCTAAGGAAATAGAAATTTTCAAGCACGTCTCCCGAAAGCAGAGATAGCAAAAAAAAAAAAAAAAGAAAATGGTTTCGTTCTTCACACACCTAGCGGGAAACATTTGCATTATTTAAAGAGGAAAATGCTCCACATCTATATTGTTGCGAATGGTATACAATAATGGAGAAAGTTTTCAATAGTGTTTTTAGAAGCAGCGATAGTGCTGCAAACTGAAATACACAAACACCGACAAAAATGTGAACTACAAAATTCCTCATATACTAGCCTAAAGTGTTCTACGAGGTAAATGGCATCCGGTGTTGAAAGAATTTTTTAAATCGCACATGTAGAAGCAGATATATTGAGAAAAACACATTAAGCATTTGCGTCCCCTAGCGGCGAAATTTTGCATTATTTGGGCAAGAAAATACGCACACAGAGTTTGCATAGTTAGTAGTACATGACCGATAAAAGAAATTTTTCAGTCGGGTTTTTAGTCCCGCAGATATTGCTGTAAAGGGAAGCGTGAACTTACGCCCTCTGGTGGCAGGCTTGTGCGTTAAGAAAATTTTCAAATTATATGTGAAACATTTCGCTGTGGAAGCTCTCTCCAACAAAAAAAGACTTTTTCCAATCGGACTCTCAGAAGCAGAGTTATCGACAAAAATTTGATATGCATCTAGGCTCCCTGGCGAGAAAACCATGCATTATTTTAAGAAGAAAGTGTTCTCAAAACGTTTTTAAACGTTTTTCAATGTGAGCTGGATCGGTCCACGAAAGAATTTTTTCAATCGACTTTTCAGGAGCTAAGATTGAATGAGGTTGGGAACACTTTTGAGGTTCTGTAGAATAAGCTGCCCGGTGCAAATATAAAGAACGAAAAGAAAACAAGAAAGATGGCACCGAATTTTCGAGAGTAATAAGCACGTCTTTTGAATCCGTTCTGATGCAAATTAAATTTATCAAAGCTATTCAAAGTCAATGGAACCGGTATGGAAAACAATAGTATCTGACGGAAGAAAGAAGTTTTACAATAGGGTTTTTAATCCCTCAGATATGGCTGTAAACGGAATCGTGAGCTTACGCCCTCTGGTTGCAGACTTGTGCGTTAAGAAAAACATGAATTTACATGAGAAACATTTAGCACCGGAAACGCTCCCCAACACAGAAAGAATTTTTCAAATCGAACTCTTAGAAACAGAGATATCGACAAAAATAAGATGTGACTTTACGTCCCCTGGTGGGAAAACCATGAGTTATTGTAGGAAGTAAGTATTCTCAAAACGTTTTTCCATATGAGCGGTATCGGTACAAGAAAATAAAAAATTAGTCGAGTTTTCAGGAGCCCAGATTTTGCTACAAATAGATCAGAAGCAGAAATTAACACTTATGCCCCCTGGTGGTTAAACCATTTGTGACGTACCTGCCAGCAGGACGCACACGACATAAAGGCAGATAGGAATCAGAATAATCGTCTGCGTAGCTCAGTTGGTAGAGCGACTTGTTCCGGAATAAGCGGCCTCGGGTTCGAATCCCGGCGTAGACCAAACATGACGGAGAAATTTACTTCGTTATAATGGCGCCCGAACTATCCGGATGACCCGACCGTTCAAAATCTCGCATTGGTGTGATGTTATTTCCACACCGCGAGACAGGAAAAATCAGAGAATTCCTTCTCCAGCGCTTCGAAAAATAAATGTGTGTGACGTTGCATTCCACACAGCAGATTGACTGGGAGTTCTCAAGTGCACGTTCTACAGTGGATGGCTTCCTGCAACGATTCATGGTCACGGCTGACCCGTGGGCCATGCCCCGGCCCTCTTTCGGGGGGGGGGGGAGATGTGACGTACCTGCCAGCAGGACGCACACGACATAAAGGCAGATAGGAATCAGAATAATCGTCTGCGTAGCTCAGTTGGTAGAGCGACTTGTTCCGGAATAAGCGGCCTCGGGTTCGAATCCCGGCGTAGACCAAAAATGACGGATAAATTTACTTCGTTATACATTCTTTACCAAACATTAGAAATTATGTGAAAAATATTTTCCATCAGGTCTTGTATCGATACAGGAAGAATTTTTCAAATCGGAGTTTTAGAAGCAGAAATAACGCAGAAAACGCAATTTACCCTTGTGCCCCCTAGCAGAAAGTCTATGATTTACTTGAAAATTTTTGAATTTATAGGAAAAACATTTCGCATTGGAAACATCATCCAGAAAAGAATGATCCTAGAAGTAGAGATATTGACAAAAATAAGATATACATCTACGCCCCCTGGCGTAGAAACCATGCATTATTTTAAGAAGAAAATGTTCCTAAAAGGTTTGTCGACATGAGTAGTATCGGTCAACAAACCACTTTTTTCAATCGAGATTTTAGAAGCTCATATTTTGCTGAAAATACGTCAGAAGCGGAAATTAAGGCTTACGCCACCTGGTGGCCAAACCATTTTTTACAAAAATCAGAAATTACGTGCAAACGATTTTCCTATCAGAGATTTAGAAGCAGAGATATAAGGGGGAAACGCAATTTACCTCTACGCCCTCTAGCGGAAAGTCTATGAATTACTTGAAAATTTTGATTATATAAAAAACATGTCACACTAGAAACACTATCCAATAAAGAAGGAATTTTTCAAATCGGACTCCTAGAAGTAGAGATATTGACAAAAATAAGACATACATCTACGCCCCTTGGCGGAGAAACTGTGGAATGATTTAAGAAGAAAATATTCCGAAAAGGTTTATCGATGTGAGTGGCATGAGTCCACGAAAGAATTTTTTCAATCGATATTTTAGAAGCTCAGATTTTATGGCAAATACATCAGAAGCAAATATTAACACTTACGCCCCCTGGTGGCTAAAGTATTGTTTACCAAAAATTTGAAATTTATATGCAAAAGATTTTGCATCAGGAAGTGTATCCGCTGAAGAAAAAAATTCAAATCGGAGCTTTAGAAGAAGAGTTATCGGGGAAAATGTAATTTATTTTTACGCCCCTTAGCAGAAAATGTATGCGTTGCTTGAAAAAGTAACTATATCTAAAATACTGTTGGACATAAATGGAATCGAAAGATAAAATAATTTTTTCAATCGGATGTTTAGAAGCAAATATGTGGAATAAAACGTATTTTTGAAATTCGACATCATCTGTATTTACGCCCCCTAGCGGCGAAATTGTACATCGTAAAAAAACGAAATAAAGGATCATCATTCGCATATTTCAAGCTTCTCAATGCAAAAAGAATTTTTCAAATCGGACTAATAGCTGCAGAGATATCTTGGGTACAGATGGACGGACGGACAAACCGGTAACATAAGCACGATCTTTGTTTTTACAAAACACGTGCTAAAAACAACAAGTGTGCCAAATCAGAGTGATGCGTGAGTTATCGGTCGCTGCTGTCTCACAGAGTTCAGCTGAAATTAGAAGCCAAAAGATCTTTTGATTTCCAAATCAGAAACATGAAATAAATTAAGATAAGTATAATAAACGGAGCTATCGATTTTAATTCAATTCGAAAATACAATTCAGACATTGTGACCAAGCAGAAAAGAACTGCCTTCGCTGGCCGTTGGTCATTGCCGTTCTTAAAGCATTGCCGGCTGTCGACACGATTATTACCAGCGAATCAACTGCTTGACTGCAACCACATTGCAGTTCTGCTGCTTTGCAAAACCACCCACTCTAAATCGGTCACGGCGATTGCGAAAACATTAGAGATAAGGGTGATGGGCAGTTGGCATGAGTATCCCCCACGCAGAGCTAGAATAAACACAAACACAGAAATCGGGCGATAAATAGGTGGACAACAGAGTATCGCAATCAACGAACATGGGTAAACGTGGTGATCTGAGGGATTTCGATCGTGGACGCATTGTCGGTGCAGGACATATGGGTCATTTTATTTCCCAAGTGGTAAGAACCCTAGTATTCCCGAGAGGAGCCGTATTAAAGGTGTACCGCGAATATACCATCGACGGACGTACCAGAGCCCAGAAAGTAAGCGGTGGCCGACCACACGCCACTGATGACGCTGATCGGCGTAGCCTATCCAGGGTAGTACAGACTGACCGCTTGGCAACGGCGGCGCAAATCTGCTCCAGGTTAAAGGTCGGAGGCTCAAGCAGCATCAGAGAGTGCACGCTCCATTATACTCTGTACTAAGAATGCCGACGCCCTACTCGTGTGTCACTATTGACTGCTCGTCATTGGACATTACGCCTCGCCTGGTCACTGGAACATTAAAACCGGAGCCCTCCAGAGTGGCATTGCGTCTTGTGGTCAGATGTATTACGTTTTCAGCTGTACCAAGCTGACGGGAGGATACGGGTGTGGCGCTGAAAGCATGAGGCAACGGCCCTGTCCTGCCAAGTCCGCTCTGTTCAAGGCGGTGGTGGCTCTGTGATGGTTTGGAGAACCTTCTTGTGAGACACATTAGGTTCTCTAGCGTTTTTGGAGAGTTCCTTAACTGCTGCGCGCTACCAGCATATCCTGACTGCTAACGTACACGCTTTCATGGCCTTCGCTCATTTTGCGCGCTGATGGTCTGTTCCAGCAGAACAATGCGCCGCACCACCGGGCCGCAACTGCCCAGGCATGGCTCGAGGAACACTCGTCTGAGTTTGGAACACTCCAGTGGCCCCCAAGGTTTCCCAATTTAAGCCCTGTGGAAGCTCTGTGGGATGACGTGGAGCAGAACATCAGATTCATGAACCCTGGACCGATGTCACGAGCGGAGCTGCGGGCAATCCTGCAACAGGCATGGCTCGCATTTCGCCTGAAAACTCTCCGGCATCCCGTGGGGTATGCTATATATATATATATATATATATATATACACACACACACACAAACTCGTCGTAAAAAATAGTTGCACCCAGAAGGATGTGTCGGATGATTAAACATTTAGACTGACATGGGCAATATTTATTGAGCTACACGCCTATAAGTGGTGTCTCTCAGTATAGCGTTGGGCTGTCATGTTTGATCACACAGCATGCCAGACGTCTCGGCATAGATTTGTACAGGTTCCTAATGGTGTCCTGCGATAAGCCATCCCATGCAGCTTCAATCTTCTCACGCAGTTCCTGCAGATAGGGGTGGAGTGTGGATAGCGCGTGCAATAGCATCCCACACATTTTCAATCGGCGATAGCAGAATTTCAGTGCCTTCAAGACAAGCTCTCGATACAGCAACGGTATGCGGACGAGCGTTGTCCTGTTGGAAATTCGCACCAGAGTGAGCGTTCAGAAAAGGTAGGGCCATTGGTTGCAGGACCTCATTAACGTAACGTTGGTCTGTAATGAACACCGAAGGCGATCTGGCATCGTAGGCAATTGCACCACACACCATGTCAGCAGGCCTACTGGACGTATGACGCTCGAAAACAAACTGTTCATCTTCGCGCTGACCACGGTGCTTCCACACACGGATTCGTGGGTCGTCTCCTCCTAGACGAAAACGGGACTCGTCACTGAAGATCACCGGCTGCCATTTTGAGTGGCTCCATGACAGTCTGGCACGACAACATTGCAGTCTTTGGCGACGATGCAACGGTGTTAAGGGGAGTCGTCGTAACGGTCTGCGTGCGTGTAGTCCTACCTCGTGCAACCGTCTGCCAATAGTGCTGGCACTAATCGGACGATGCATGGAGGGCACCACTGCTCGCTGAATACCCGCAATCGTGGCTGTTGGGTCACTCCGCCCATGCCCGATAACCTATCTGTCCTCTCTCTGTCCGTGGTTCGTCTAAGTCTCCCAGACCCTTCCTGTCGCTGCTGCTTGCCATGTTCTATCCACTGCCGCCAAACAGCGTGCTATGCTGATATCCGCAAGACCGGTATTGCGCGCAATACGGCGATAAGACCATATCACTCCCCGAAGCCCGACGACATAACCCCTCTCAAACTCCTCCAACTGCTCGAATTGGTTCCGAAATCTTCTCCGAGGCATACTTCACTTGCAAAGGATGCAACTAACGCAACAGCACGAGTCATAATGGCAGCGCAACGGGACGACCTTATATAGTCGGTCAGGCATAGCGCTACGACCCCTCCTTGCCTGAGTGACATGCGCGGCTGAGCGTGATACTTGAATCATTTGCATGTCTCATGATGTCAAACCTACCCACCAAGTTTCGTTCCTGTCGGTCTCTTCCTTCTGGGTGCAACTATTTTTTTGACGATGAGTATAGAGTATATAGGAAAGGAAATTATTACAATTCCAAAGCAGTTGGCCATTTATTTGGATAAAACAGCTACACGAGTGGGACAAGTCAGTACGGTGTAGCACCACCTGTGGCTCGGATACAAGCTTCTACCCGGCGTGACATATGACATATACAGTTCACCGAATCTGTCCTAAGGTATAACATGCCAAATGGTGTCCAAATTGCAGGCAAGTTCGGAAATATTACGAGCAGTGCGTAGGTGGGATTCCGTCATGTCCCAAACATGTTCGATCGGTGAGAGGTCGGGCTATCGGACAGAGGCTCATGCTGTCGGTGCCACACGGTTATACCTCAATTCGTCGCGCCCAATTCGTCGCGCGTCAATTCGTCGCCGACTCAGTTCGTCGAGTGCAAATTCATCGCACGCCATTCGTCGCAGTTACCAATTCATCGCAGGCTCAATTCGTCGCGGGAAAATTCATCGTGAGCAAATTCGTCGATGACCCAATTTGCCGTAGAAAAATTCGTTGTATTTCGATCCCCTCTCAGTGAAATACTTTGGAGTTTGTAAGAGGTTTTTGAGCTCTCCAACCTAAACAAATCCGTCGAGAGGATAGTTGGGGAGTGGATGCCGTTACAACCTAGAATGTTGTTTAACTTCTGTGTCTTTCATGTTCCATGTGACACGTCTCCTTCTTCCAGGGCCTCCGGTGAAGTCTTTTTGAGGATCCAGTGGTTCAGGACATTGGGGGTCCATATCCATCGGTTACTCTTGCATTATTAAATATTAACTCGTGTACAATGCATTGATTTATTCGTAGTGTACGTTACATTGTTCTGCAGGTCCATGGCACCTCGGGGGATCTCGGTGTCTTCGGTCCCCTCGGGGATCGCAGGACGGAGATTTGTATAAGCCTTGTAAAAGTGATTTATCCGCAGATTTCGTGTTTACTGTTGTATCGAGTAGCAGACTCTACTTGTGACATTCCCTTCTCCCCCCCCTCCGACCCTTGATGAAGTATGTAAGAGGGATCTCATGTGCTTGGGGTGGGGTGGGGGCTTTATTCCCAAGTTCCGTAATTCTGTGTTTTGGACCGCTAGAGTCGGTCAAGGGTGTTGAAATCGACGTAGAGCTGTAAACATTGGTACCATGCTTTATGTAATTTATCTGTACAAGACCACGAATTTTCAGGATTGTGTTTCTAAGAGCGGAGACAAGATGTTCAAGGTAGGTGACTTGCTCGCAATTTCCATACTCCGTGTGTGTACAGCGACAGACTCTACTTGTGGGTATGCCTTTACCTCCAGAAATTTGGTGAAGTTCAAGAATGATCCCAAAAGCTTGGGCTGAGGGGGCTCTAACCCCAACTTCCGTAATTTTATATCCAAGACCGCTAGAGTCGGTCAGTGTTCACCCCATCCACCTGAAAATTCGTGGTCGTGTGCAAAATCGTTATATAAAGCATGGTACTAGCGTTTACAGCTCAACGTTCATTTTTACATTTGGGGGAAGACCCCCGAAGCTCCCGGACGCATCAGGGGGAACATGCCGGATCTACTTACTGACTCTAGCGGTCCAGAATATAAAATTACCGAAGCTGGGAGTAGAGCACCCCCAAGCACCTTGGATCCCTCTTACAGACTGTATCAAGTGTCTGGGGAGAAGGGAATATACCACAATTTCATCTTGTGTTGAGTCCGTTACTCAGCACAAGATGAAGTATAGAAAATGCGAGCAAATCACTTACCTTGAACACCTTGTCTCCGCTCTTAGAAACCTGTGGGGTGAATTAACCCCACCTTCCTGAAAATTCGTGGTAGTGTACATAATCGTTATATAAAGCATGGTACCAATGTTTACAGCTCTACGTCCATTTCAACACCCTTCACCGACTCTAGCAGTCCAAAAACACAAAATTACGAAAGTTGGGAATAGAATCCCCCCCACACACACACACACACACCAATAGCACCCGAGTCCCCTCTTACGTGCTTCATGAAGGGTATGGGGGTAAGGGCATGACCACACGTAGTCTGCTACTCCATACAACAGTAAACATGGAGATCGCGAACTAATTACTTTCATTAAGCTTATACAAACCTCCCTCCTGCGATCTCCGAGGATCCCGAAGACACCTAGATTTCCCGAGGTGCCATGGACCTGCAGAACAATTGTAACGTACCAGGAGATGTGACGTACCTGCCAGAAGGACGCACACGACATAAAGGCAGATAGGAATCAGAATAACAGTCCGCGTAGCTTAATTGGTAGAGCAACTTGTTCCGGAATAAGCGGCCTCGGGTTCGAATCCCGGCGTAGACCAAAAATGACGGAGAAATTTACTTCGTTATAATGGCGCCCGAACTATCCGGATGACCCGACCGTTCAAAATCTCGCATTGGTGTGATGTTCTTTCCACACCGCGAGATAGGAAAAATAAGAGAATCCCTTCTCCAGCACTTCGAAAAAAAAAAAAAAATAAATAAATAAATAAGGGGGAGATGATGTAACGTACCAGGAGATGTGACGTACCTGCCAGAAGGACGCACACGACATAAAGGCAGATAGGAATCAGAATAACAGTCCGCGTAGCTTTATGGGTAGAGCAACTTGTTCCGGAATAAGCGGCCTCGGGTTCGAATCCCGGCGTAGACCAAAAATGACGGAGAAATTTACTTCGTTATACAATGTAACGTACACTGTGAATAAATCAATGCATTCTACACGAGTTAAATTTAATACTACAAGAGCAACAGAGGGACAGGGACCCCTACTCTCCTGAAACACTGGATCCCTCAAAAGACATCACCGGGGCCCCGGGAAGGAGGAGACACGTCACATGGAACACGAAAGGTGCACAAGTTAAACAACATTCAAGTTTGAACGGCAGCCCACCCCCAACCATCCTCCCGAAGGACTTGTTTAGATTGGAGAGCTCAAAAACCTCTTACAAACTCCAAAGTATTTCACTGAGAGGTGATCGAAATACAACGAATTCGTCCACGGCAAATTGAATAGTCGACGAATTTGCTCACGATGAATTTGCCCGCGACGAATTGAGCCTGCGATGAATCGATAACTGCAACGAATTGACGCACCATGAATTTGCACTCGACGAACTGAGATGGCGACGAATTGTCGCTCGAAGAATTGAGCACGACGAATTGACGTGACACTGTGCCACACCGGACGAATTGAAGTGACACTGTACCACACCGGTACCCTTCCTTCAGCTCCGTACAGCTGAAAACAGGATTCATTTGACCACACGACGCGGTGCCAGTCTTCAGAGTTCTGGTTTTAATGTTCCCGGCAGAAGGTGACGCTTTATGTCCCATGACGTGCAGTCAACAGTGGTAGTCGAGTAGTGCGTGTGCTCCCGTACCCCATGGTATTCACTGTGCGTCGTACTGTTTGCTTTGCTGACGCTGCTTAGGCATTCGAGGTCGAGCATAGAAAAGTGTCGATATTACGGAGGCAAGCCTGGGAGAGCCGTGCCGTATGTGGCCGAGCATTATCCTGTAGAAGAATTGCTCGGTGATGCTGCAACAGGAATGGCAACACATGCCGTAGAATATAGTCGAGGTACCGTTCAGCCGTGAAGGTGTCCGGCTATCGCAGGTAACGGCTCCCCAGACAGCCACTCCTGATGTCCGAACCGTGTGCCGTTCCATGGTTAAGTCAAAATCCGTGCGCTGGCTGGCTTTTCTCCAGACACGTAGGCAGTGGTCATCGACGCCAAGTGCAAATCGTGACTCATCACTGAAGACAACACGACGCCACTGAGGTTATGGGGCCCAACACCACTGCAACAGGTGCCGGCGATGCTCGCTGGTTTGTGATAGGTGGTGGAGTGACTTCCTCGAATGTAGTCCCCGTGCCCCAAATCGTTTGACAACGGTCCGGATGTCCACTTCCGTACCTGTAGACGACGGAACATGGTCACGAATGGTTGAGAGCGACGGATTATGTTCTGTTCGTGCGGCTATCACAATCGCTCAATCCTCGCTTTTGATCCATTCAATGGATGGATCAGTCGCTATGTATCCTAGCGTTGGCACCAATGGGTGGATCAATCGCTTGATCCACTCATTGGTGCCAACATCGTCCGATTGCAGCGTCGCTCCTCCGCAAATACCTGGCGATACGGCGACTTGACCAACTGGCCTCTCTCAGCCCAGTTATACGTCCTCTCTCGGACTCGCTCAACTGCTCATGGTGTGCACGGATCCAACGTCGACTCATGCTCACAGTCCGTGGAGGTTAATGCAACCGCAAACCGCTGTCACAATTGTCCCTGCGTGCGAGCTTTGCTCTTGATAACCTTCTCGATGCGCTGTGACGGGCCACTATTTCGCCGTTGGTTGTTATAGTTTTTTCATTTGCATATTCAGCCCTAAGGTACTTGCATGCGGAGTTTCATCAGGATCGAACGACTTTCTTCGGTTGCCTCGTCTTTTTTTTTTTTTTTTTTTTTTTTTTTTTGCAAATCATCCGCAGCTGCAACAGTGGTGATCAGGGCAATGTGTCACAAAACAAGGTTCATCGCATCCTTCTGAGCATGGGCCTGCGTAGCCGAAGACCCAGGCGGATCCTCATGCTCACTGCACGTCATCGCCAACAACGCGTGAAATGGGCCCAATATCATGGAGATTGGACCGTGGATGATTGGAAGAAAGTGGCCCTGTCTGACGAATCAAGATTCCTAGTGTATCACGACGATGGCCGAGCGCGGATACGCAAATTACCAACGGAGGCTATGGCACCTGGATGCACTGTTGGGCAGAAACAGGCCGGCGGGGGCGGTGTTATGCTGTAGGCGATGTGTTCTTTGGGACACTTTAGGCCCCCATTATCCCAATAGCATAATCCCTAACAGTTGTCAGGTATCTGAACATCGCTGCGGACCAAGTTCACCCATTCATGGCAACTGTATTCCCTGCTGGTGATGGCCATTACCAACCGGATAATGCGTCATGCCACACTGCCAGAATCGTCAAGGAGTGATTCGAGGAACATGCTGGTGACTTTCTGTTGATGCCGTGCCCTACAAATTCACCTGACATGAACCCAATCGACTTGGAAAAGCGGGTTCGCGCTAAATCACCACCACCCCGAAATGTACGGGAACTGGATGACATGCTGTTAACATTACGGTATCAGACACCCCAGGATACCTATCGCCACCTCATCGAAACGATGCCTCGCCGAGTGGCCGCTATTTTGCGGGCTAAAGGGGGTCCTACAGCTTATTAGGTAGGTGATCATAATGTAATTGCTCATCGGTGTATGTAAATGTGTGTGTGTGTGTGTGTGTGTGTGTGTGTGTGTGTGTGTGTGTGTGTGTGTGCCTTCTTTAGGGGTGTAAATGCGTTTCATTTTTCGCTGACTCTTTCTTCTAAAAATCTATTCTCGTTACACCCAAGAATTCGGTGTCGTCTTTCTTCTTTATAATTTGTATATAGGATTTGTTTAATGTTAAAGGGCACAAACGCCAAATGGAAGAGTATTGTTGTAATCTAACTAAAAGGAAAATATCGGGATTTGTGTTTTTCCAAAGCCAAAAGGAAAGGTGCGAAAAAAGAGTCTCGAACGATGTCGTGCAGGAAATAGGACAGAAATTTGTTAGTTACGTTGGTTCGTTTAAAACATATAGCATCCGTATAAAACGGAGCAAATTGATGAAGTTTTTGACCAAATTCAGGTTGTCCTTAGTCTGTTTCTTTCTTCTTTTTTTTTTTTTTTTTTTTTTTTTGGAGGTTTAACGACCACCGTGAGCAACTCAATGGGCTATAAGCAGTTGCCCGTCCCTAATTTAGGGTCACTGGTTCCAGGGAAGGGAGAGAGCCAGTGCCGTAAGACAAACACAACATCCATGCCTCACCGGGATTCGAACCCGGACCCCGTTCGGACGAATGATCAGAGGCCATCCGCTTAGACCACTGCGCCACCGGGGCGGCTTTCTTTCTTCTCTGCTGCTTTTAGCGCACCTAGACACGCAGTGTGTCTGGGAGAGATTTGACCAGCGTTGATTTTTTGCCCTGGCGGAATCTATTGGTTATTTCAAAGGCCCTGTGCAGTAGACAACGTAATTTTTGGAACGCTTTACTCTAGCAAGGTGGTCCATTTTCGTAGCTACCATCTTTCTCGAGGCCTCGCATCAATTTTTACAGTGAAGCGCCAAGTTCCATAAATTATTGTTAAAGCATAATATCGATGCGTCATGAAAAAACAAATCCAAAAGAAATTGGTTCGGAAATCATCGAAAAAGCGCGCTTCTCTAGGAATATATTGCGAGACGCGTGGGGCGCAGGCGTTCTGAGTTCTTCAAATTTCAATCTAGTTCCCCTGCAATTTCAGGCCGAATCGGGAAGGCGTTTATTGCCTCACACAATAGCCCTTCTTGAGGAGAGTAGCAGAGAGAATGGGGAGGCAGGGCAAGGGGTGGGAGTGATGGGGGTGGGCCTTTCAATCATCTCGGAGCTCCAAATTAAACATTGCCACTGCTGCTCCAATCTTGAGTACGGAACCGGCATGATTAAAATCCCGCTTGACTGTGACGTCGGGAAACAGTTTGGCTGAGCGACGTTGCGAGCCGCTGAGGCAAATTGAAAGCAAATAAAATGTATCTCATCGGCTTAAGCGAAGAAGGAAGCAAGTAATTAGAAGGGGGAATTGAAAGGACAGGGATGCTTTAGCAGGCGCCAAATATTAATTTGCGACAGCGTTATTAATCTCAAGTACAACGTCCCCCTTCTCCCTGTCCCCTCCACTCGGGGGAGCAACACCGCTCCAGTAAGTAAACTCTTGCAAAGACATCAAAATCTCATATCTCCCACCACTTTTTTTCTGTTTTGTTTGTTTGTTTGTTTCCGCACTTTTGTCCGTGGTGTAACGTTGGTTACTGTTTTTCAGGGGAATTCGAACCGACGCTGACTTTGAAGGGGAATGTCATTTTTGTCAATCAAACGAATAATCGCATATTACAACCCAGAGCACGTACGATCAGTTCGCTTTATTAATACACCCGGAACCCCTACATGTTAGCAGACATAACTGTTTAATTATCTTCTGTTTTGAGTAGACAGCAAACTGCGTATGTTGGCTTCCAACATTTTTATCCACCTCCATCTTGGGCTATCGTCCTCTCTGGATTATAATTCAGATATGTCTTAAACTTTCTCAACCAACCCAGGATTTCTTTATGGGAAAGGCCCAAAATATGAAGATGCAAGTAAAAGTTAACCGGAGAGAACATCTCGCAAAATATTGGGAAGTGATAATATCTCTACCATAATAAAGTGCGTTTGTAATTATTCGTAAAATAAATATTTCAAAATATATACAAGGGTATTTAAAACTAAGCAGCCAATAACAAACAATGGTGGCCACTAAGGAAGACACTGTTTTCAACTATTTTCTTGCTTTACGTTACACATGTAAATATCTCTGACGATGTTTTTTAGCACGTCTTTTGTAAAAAAAGATCGTGCTTATGTTACCGGTTTGTCCGTCCGTCCGTCCGTCTGTACCCACGCTATCTCTGCAACTATTAGTCCGATTTGAAAAATTCTTTTTGCATTCGGAAGCTTGAAATATACGAATGATGATCCTTTATTTCGTTTTTTTTTTTACGATGTACAATTTCGCCGCTAGAGGGCGTAAATGCAGATGATGTCGAATTCAAAAATGCGTTTTATTCCACATATTTGCTTCTAAACATCCGATTGAAAAAACTATTTTCATCTTTCGATTCCATTTATGTCGAAGAGTATTTTAGATATAGTTACTTTTTCAAATTACGCATAGATTTTCCTCCAGGAGGCGTAAAAGTAAATTACATATTTCCCGATAACTCTTCTTCTAAAACTCCGATTTGAAAAATCTTTGTTTCAGAGGATGCACCTCATGATACAAAATCTTTTGCATATAATTTCAGATTTTTGGTAAAAAATACTTTAGCCACCAGGGCGTAAGTGTTAATTTTTGTTTCTGATGTATTTGCCATAAAATCTGAGCTTCTAAAACATCGATTGAAAAAATTCTTTCGTGGACTGATGCCACTCACATCGATATACCTTTTTGGAATATTTTCTTCTTAAAATATTCCACAGTTTCTCCGCTAGGGGGCGTAGATGTATATTTTATTTTTGTCAATATCTCTACTTGTGAAAGACCGATTTGAAAAATTCCTTCTTTGTTGGATAGTGTTTTCAGTGTGACACGTTTTTCATATAATTTCAAAATTTTCAGGTAATTCATAGACTTTCTGCTACGGGACGTAGAGGTAAATTGGGTCTACCTTATATCTCTGCTTCTAAACCTCCGATTTGAAAAATTCTTTCTGCACCGGATACAGCTCCTGAATGGAAATCGTTTGCGCACAATTTCTAATTTTTGTAAAAAATAGTTTGGCCGATAGGGGGCGTAAACCTTAATTTCCGCTTCTGATGTATTTGCAGCAAAATATGAGCTTTTAAATTCTCGATTGGAAAAAACGTCGCTTGTAAACCGATGGTACTCATGTCGACAAACCTTTTAGAAACATTTTCTTCTTAAAATAATGCATGGTTTCTCCCCAGGGGGCGTAGGTGTATATCTAATTTTTGTCAATATCTCTACTTCTAGGAGTCCGATTTGAAAAATTTCTTCTTTGTTGGATAGTGTTCCAGTATGACATGTTTTTCATATAATTTCAAAATTTTCAAGTAGTTCATAGATTTTCCGCTAGGGGCGTAATGGTAAATTGCTTTCCCCCTACATCTCTGCTTCTAAATCTCCTATTTGAAAATTTCTTTCTGCACCGTATACAGCTCCTGATGGGAAACCCTTTGCACATGATTTGTAAGTTTTGTAAGAAATGGTTTGGCCACCAGGTAGCGTAAGTCTTAATTTCCGCTTCTGATGTATTTGCAGCAAAATATGGGCTTCCAAAATCCCGATTGAAAAAAAACGTCGTTTGTAGACCGGTACTACTCATGTCGATAAACCTTTTAGGAACATTTTCTTCTTGAAATAATGCACAGTTTCTACGCCAGGGAGCGTAGATGTATATCTTATTTTTGACAATATATCTACTTCTAGGAGACCGATTTGAAAAATTCCTTCTTTTCTGGATGATGTTTCCAATGCGAAATGTTTTTCCTATAAATTCAAAAATTTCAAGTAAATCATAGACTTTCTGCTAGGGGGCACAAAGGTAAATTGCGTTTTCTGCTTTATTTCTGCTTCTAAAACTCCGATTTGAAAAATTCTTCCTGTATCGCATACAAGACCTAATGGAAAATATTTTTCACATAATTTCTAATGTTTGGTAAGGAATGGTTTGGGCACCAGGGGGCATAAGTGTTAATTTTTGCTTCTGATGTATTTGTAGCAAAATCTGGGCTCCTGAAAACTCGACTAATTTTTTTTTTTTTTCTTGGACTGATACCGCTCATTTGGAAAAACCTTTTGGAATACTTTCTTCCTAAAATAATGCATGGATTTCCCACCAGGGGACGTAAAGTCACATTTTATTTTTGTCGATATCTCTGTTTCTGAGAGTCCGATTGGAAAAATTCTTTCTATGTTGGAGAGCGTTTCCAGTGTGAAATGTTTCTCATATGAATTCATGTTTTTCTTAACGCACAAGTCTGCAACTATGGAGCTTAAGCTCACGATTCCGTTTACAGCAATATCTGAGGGATTAAAAACCCGACTGAAAAACTTCTTTTTCCGTCAGATGGTATTATTTTCCATACCGATTCCATTGACTTTGAGTAGCTTTGATAAATTTAATTTGCGTCAGAACGGATTCAAAAGACGTGCTTATTACACCCGAAAATTAGGTGTCATCTTTCTTGTTTTCAATTCGAAACGTTTTAGCTTATTCTCTGGCCTCCATAAGGCGAGTGATTCGATCTATACAGCTTCCAGTTCCTATTTTCTCAATGTCATCTCAAGTTGTTGTTTTTCTTTTCCTTTATTTTAAGCTGGCGCCATGAGGGCCGTAAGCAGTCATTAGTCCCTCATTTAGGGCACTGGTGTTAGAGAAGGACGAAAGCCAGCACATTAGGATAAAACAATCACGTATATCTCAACCGGGATTCGAAACCAGTCCATCTCGTGCGGCGTCCCGAGTCTTCGTTACTGAGTTATCGGTATTGGAATTTTTCCATGCAAAGGCTTAAATTTGTTCCAAAATCGTAAATTACGAAAACCGACAGCTCAGGGTGTTGCTACCCTCTAATCAACCAGTGGCTCTGCAGATTTCGTGAGAGAAAATCTCTGTTTCGTACCTTTTTTACGCTTTCCAACCGTAGGTTGAAGAAGCGTATGTGCTCCGGCTTTCTCCGTCCGCACGATAACTGGCATAAAAATGGTTCGATTTCGATGAAATTTTAGTATGTGGTAGGGGACCAACTGGGGACGAACCCTATTGAAAATGGGACAAATGGGATCAAAGGTCACGACGTAGGAGCGGGATCCTTCCAATGCCCTTATGCGTCATAACTTGTGTAAATATGGTTCGATTTCAATGAAAGTTTACTATGTGGTAGGGAATCCCCTGGAGACGAACCCTATTGAAAATGCGGCAGATGGGGTCAAAGGTAACGACGTAGGAGCGGGATCATTCCATTTCCCTTATGCGACATAACTTGCGTAAATATGGTTCGATTTCAATTAAATTTTAGTATGTGGTAGGGGACCACCTGGTTACGAAACCCTATTGAAAATGGGACAGATGGGGTCAAAGGTCACGACGTAGGAGCGGGATCATTACATTGATCTTATGCGTCATAACTTGCGTAAATATGGTTCGATTTTAATGAAAGTTTACTATGTGGTAGGGGACCGCCTGGGGACGAATCTTATTCAAAATGGGCGAAGTGGGGTCAAACGTTAGGACATAAGAGCGGGATGCATTCCATTGCCCTTATGCGTCATAACGTGCTTAAAAATGGTTCGATTCCGATGAAATTTCAGGGGTGGTAGGGGACCACCTGGGGACGAACCCTATTGAATGTGGACGAAATGGGGTCAAAGGTCAGAACATAGGAATGCGATCCATTCCATCGCCCTTATCCCATATTATTAAGGTGGAAGTCAAGTTATTTTGCTTACTATACTTCCAATGGAAAAACTTTTGTACACATTTCCTTCACAATTATTGTGTTCCCAAGGATGAAAATTTGAACATCGATTAAAATAACTTTATTATAACTTGGAATACTTAATATTTTCTAAAACATAACCATAATTACATTAAAAATTAATAACTTTTCCTTTGGTGGTGTTGAAACCAGAAAAAGCCTGGCGCGACCTGTACTTTGATGACGTCAGTAGACAAGCAAATGTAGGATGGCATAATTATCGTTATGTTTTAGAAAATATTAAGTATTCCAAGTTATAAAATGAAGCTATTTTAATCGATGTTCAAATTTTCATCCTTGGGAACGCATTAATTAATTGGGAAGAAAATGTGTACAGAAATTTTCCATTCAAAGTTCAGAAAACAAAATTACTTGACGTTCACCTTAAATGAGCAATTCTTGTATGTATGTAAATTTTATTTTGAACACGGCTCTTAGGACTTTAATGAAAGTCGTTAACCTACCGTTTTCTGGTACTAGAAATTGATTTAGCTCGATCTCGACTTTAGGAAAATTCGTTTAGTGGGTTAAATAACCACCCCGAATTACCACGTTTTTAGTGTAGTATCATGGCGTCGCCGCATTAGATGTTGGCGCGTGGTCACGCCATCTGTCTCATTACGTCACGCGTTGTTTGTGGATCCTATTAAAGTTTTATGACGTCACACTCTTGCGAGCAGATGGTCGTGATTCTCATCTGCCCCATTACGTCACGCGTTGTGTGCATATGTTCGTCCGCACGATAACTCGCGTAAAAATCGTTCGATTTCGATGAAATTTTAGTGTGTGGTAGGGGAACACCTGGGAAGGAACCATACTGGAAGTGAGCGAAGTGGGGTCAAAAGTCAGGACATAGGAGCAGGATCCATTCCACTGCTCTTATGTGTCATAACTAACGTAAAAAAGGTTCGATTTCGATTGAATTTTAGTATGTGGTGGGGGAGACCACCTGGGGACAAACCCTATTGAAAATTGGCGAAATGGGGGTCAAAGTTCAGGACATAGGAGCGGAATCACTTCCATCGCCATTATGAGTCATAACTTACGTAAAAATGGTTCGATTTGGATGAAATGTTAGTATGTTGTAGGGGCCTGCCTGGGGACGAATCCTATTGAAAATGGGCGAAATGGGGTGAAAGGTTAGGACACAGGAGCGGGATCTATTCCATAGCCCTTATGCATCATAACTTGCGTGAAATTTCTTCGATTGCGACAAAACTTTATCATGTTATTTCGGAGGTATACTGAACCAGTTCTGTTGAATATCATCGAAATGGATCAAAGATCAGGGCACATGGGTGAGATTTATTCCATAGCCATTTCCTCCTAACTTGAGTAATAGCTTGAGTAATGATTTCTAGTATGTTGGAAAGCGTATCATGAACAATGCATTACATGATTTTACTAACTTGTTTACGCTTTCCAGCCGTAGATTGAAGCAGCGTATGTGCTCTAGCTTTGTCCGTCTGTCCGTCCGCACGCTAACTCGCGTAAAAATGGTTCGAATGCAATGAATTTTAGTATGTGGTAGGGCACCACCTGGGGACAAACCTTATTGAAAATGGACGAAATGGGATCAAAGATCACGACATAGGAGGGGGATGCATTCCATTGCCCTTATGCATCATAACTTACGTAAAAATGGTTCGATTTCGATGAACTTTTAGTACGTGGTAGGGTACCACCTGGGGACGCACCCCGTTGAAAATGGATGAAGTGTGGTCAAAGGTAAAGAAATAGTTGCGGGATGCATTCCATTGCTCTTATGCGTCATAACTTTGTAGATATGGTTCGATTTCGATGAAATTTTAGCATATGGTAAGGTACTACCTGGGGACGAACCCTATTGAAAATGGGTGAAGTGGGGTTAAAGGTCAGGACATAGGATCGGGATCCATTCCATCGCCCTTACGCGTTATAACTTACGTAAAAGTGGTTCAATTTCGATGAAATTTTAGTATGTGGTAGAGGACCACCTGGGGACGAACCCTGTTGAAAATGGGAGATATGGGGTTAAAGGTCATGTCATAGGAGCAAGATTTATTCTACAGCCATTGTCTTCATAACTTGAGTAATAATTGGAGTAATGATTTCTGGTATGTTGGAAAACGTATCACAATCATTGCATTGCATGATTTTACTAACGTGTTTGAAATTATTACTTGTTTCATAATATTTTACATATTACAAAAATCCGTAAGAACTACAATAATAAAATACACTGGTGCTCAAAATTAAACGATAATTTATAAATTCATACATTACTCGAAATATTTAAGAGGAAATTCAATGAAATTTGGCAAAAAATGTGTGATATTACTTATGTAACTAAAGCTGAAGAAAATAATACTCGAATGATTTGCGTGAACATGATAATCTTGTAATTTACATGGATGAGCAGCTCATGGAACAATATTTAGTCTTTTTCTTAAAACATGTGGTATTTTAACATGGAGTGTGATCACCCCTTACAGCCATATAGCTCTAGAAACGACTACTCATACTGTTTTATTCCGCCTAAGTGGTGCAGTGGTCTAAGCTCTGGCTTCTGACCATTCTCTTGAGATGGGTCCAGGTTCAAATCCCGGTGAGGTATGGATGTTGTTTTTGTCTTATAGTACTGGCTCTCCCTCTCCTCTGGAGCCAGTGGGTCTAAATTAGAGGCGGACGATTGCTTAGCCCATCGAGTTATTCACGGTTATCGTTAACCCCCAAAATAACAGAAAAAAGCATACTGTTTGTGAGATAATTCTTAAGATCGTGAGGGAAAAGTGGCCACTCCTCGACAAGAGCAGTTCTATGTTCTTCCGATTTTCTGGAATGGGGGCAGGCGAGCTCAAAGGTGTCTCCCAAGAACATCCTGTACATACAAGACGAAATTGAGGCGAGAGGTTCTAGGTAACTACTCCATTCTTTAAATATCTTCCTCTTTGAGAACATTGTGGACCAGATGTGTTCAATGTGGTCGGTCATTATCGTTCATATGAGTAAAATCTAGACCTACGGTTTCTCTGAATGGCTTGACATCTCTGCACCTTAGAATAGTAACACAGCTCGGGCGAGATTAAGGCCTTATGGGCCCCCTAGGCTGAAACATCTGAGTAAGCCCCCAAAGAACTTAACTGACGGAGAATTATTATGAAGTCCGTTGAAACACGAAACTGAAGTTAATAAATTTTGTCTTGGATTTTCTAATGATTTAGCATTGTATACTTCGCTCAGTGCATTTTTTAATGCAATGCCGACACGCTGTACAAAGCGACATGAAACCTTTACCGTTGGTGAGTCACTGCCTTAAAATCTGTTCTTCCAGCCTCTGTTTCTGACCAAGTGGAAACCATACGAGAAACCATAGAGACTTGCATTGCTTTCACAACTCCTCACTCACGAATGGCTCTACTGGTCATTGATCTACGCATGCACTACTTGAAACATGTAAAGACACACATTGACACGTGATTCTTCCCGCATCGCCACAAGGGAGACATTGGGTGACCGGTCCTTCACACACAGACTTGCATTGTTTTCACAACTCCTCACTCACGAATGGCTCTGTTGGTCATTGATCAACGGATGCACTACATGAAACATGGCCAGACACACATTGATCCGTGATTATGCCCGCATCGCCACAAGGGCGACACTAGGTGACTGGTCCTTCACACACAGGCTTGCATTGTTTTCACAACTCCTCACTCACGAATGGCTCTACCGGTCATTGATCAACGCATGCACTACTTGAAACATGTCCAGACACACACTGACACGTGATTCTGCCCGCATCGCCATAAGGGCAACGCTAGGCGACTATTCCTTCACACACAGACTTGCATTACTTTCACAACTCCTCACTCACGAATGGATCTATTAGTCATTGATCAACGCATGAACTACTTGAAACATGGCCAGACACACATTGACCCGTGATTCTGCCCGCATCGCCACAAGGGCGACACTAGGTGACCGGTCCTTCACACACAGGCTTGCATTGTTTTCACAACTCCTCACTCACGAATGGCTCTACCGGTCATTGATCAACGCATGCACTACTTGAAACATGTCCAGACACACACTGACACGTGATTCTGCCCGCATCGCCATAAGGGCAACGCTAGGCGACTATTCCTTCACACACAGACTTGCATTACTTTCACAACTCCTCACTCACGAATGGATCTACTAGTCATTGATCAACGCATGAACTACTTGAAACATGGCCAGACACACATTGACCCGTGATTCTGCCCGCATCGCCACAAGGGCGACACTAGGTGACCGGTCCTTCACACACACAGGCTTGCATTGTTTTCACAACTCCTCACTCACGAATGGCTCTACCGGTCATTGATCAACGCATGCACTACTTGAAACATGTCCAGACACACACTGACACGTGATTCTGCCCGCATCGCCATAAGGGCAACGCTAGGCGACTATTCCTTCACACACAGACTTGCATTACTTTCACAACTCCTCACTCACGAATGGATCTACTAGTCATTGATCAACGCATGAACTACTTGAAACATGGCCAGACACACATTGACCCGTGATTCTGCCCGCATCGCCACAAGGGCGACACTAGGTGACCGGTCCTTCACACACAGGCTTGCATTGTTTTCACAACTCCTCACTCACGAATGGCTCTACCGGTCATTGATCAACGCATGCACTACTTGAAACATGGCCAGACACACGCTGACACGTGATTCTGCCCGCATCGCCACAAGGGAGACATGAGGTGACCGGTCCTTCACACATAGACTTGCATTGTTTTCACAACTCCTCACTCACGAATGGCTCTGCTGGCCATTGATCAACGGATGCACTACATGAAACATGGCCAGACACACATTGAACGTGATTCTGCCCGACACACATGAGGTGACCGGTCCTTCACACACAGACTTGCATTGTTTTCACAACCCCTCACTGACAAATGCTGGGCCTGCTGGTCATCTGGATGCACTACATGAAACATGGCCAGACACACATTGACCCGTGATTCTGCCCGCATCGCCACAAGGGAGACATGAGGTGACCGGTCCTTCACACACAGACTTGCATTACTTTCACAACTCCTCACTCACGAATGGCTCTGCTGGTCATTGATCAACGGATGCACTACTTGAAACATGGCCAGACACACATTGACCCGTGATTCTGCCCGCATCGCCACAAGGGCGACACTAGGTGACCGGTCCTTCACACACAGGCTTGCATTGTTTTCACAACTCCTCACTCACGAATGGCTCTACTGGTCATTGATCAACGGATGCACTACTTGAAACATGGCCAGACACACATTGACCCGTGATTCTGCCCGCATCGCCACAAGGGAGACATGAGGTGACCGGTCCTTCACACACAGACTTGCATTGTTTTCACAACTCCTCACTCACGAATGGCTCTGCTGGTCATTGATCAACGGATGTACTACATGAAACATGGCCAGACACACATTGACCCGTGATTCTGCCCGCATCGCCACAAGGGAGACATGAGGTGACCGGTCCTTCACACAGAGACTTGCATTGCTTTCGCAAATCCTCACTCACGAATGGCTCTACTGGTCATTGAGCAGCGCATGCACTACTTGAAACATGTCCAGACACACACTGACACGTTATTCTGTCCGCATCGCCACAAGGGCGACACTAGGTGAACGGTCCTTCACACACAGGCTTGCATTGTTTTCACAACTCCTCACTCAAGAATGGCTCTACTGATCATTGATCAGCGCATGCACTACTTGAAACATGTCCAGACTTTGAATGTGTTCTGGAATTCTTCTGAAATGGTGTTGAAGCGCCCCTGTGCATCTGTAATAAGTTGTTGATCAGTCTCAAACTGTCGTCCCCGTAATGCGTTTTTAAAATGGGGAACAACGACAAGTCATATGCTGAGAAGTCTGGACTATATGCAGGTTGGAACATCAACTTAATATTCATTTTCACCAAATAAGAAATTACAGAATTTCATGTGCGGCCCAACACAAGGCCTTGTGTTGGGCCGCACATGAAAGGAAATGGGGAACCCAAGTTGAACAAACTCGTTTCATGCCCAAATGCTCACTTAAAATTCTGTGAATTTGTGATTTTGAAATGTGAACCATATCTTCGATAACTCTAATTGATAGGTACCTGTCTTCTCGTATAATAATACCAATTGTATTGATGTTTACCTCAGTAACACTCGCTGAAGGTTTTCCTCCATGCGCGATCAAAGCCGCTGACTCACGACCATCCATAAATTCTTTATGCGATCTGTAATTTATTGATATTTCTAGACATTCATCTTTATAAGCCTCTTGCATAAGACCGAAAGTCTCTCCGGCAGACTTCTTAAGTCGAGAGTGCCGCCCCGGTGGCGCAGTGGTCTAAGGCGCTGGCCACTGATCATTCGTCGTTAAGGGGTCCGGGTTCGAATCCCGGTGAGGCATGGATGTTGTGTTTGTCTTACGGCACTGGCTCTCTCCCTTCCCTGGAACCAGTGACCCTAAATTAGGGACGGGCGACTGCTTATAGCCCATTGAGTTGCTCACGGTGGTCGTTAAACCTCCAATCAAAAAAAATGTATTTTAAAGAATAAGTCGAGAGCAAAATTTAATAGCGCATCTTTGTTCCCCTTTCACATCCATTTTTTTCGAAAAATCACAGAGCGAAAACACTTGTTAGGTTAACTGCGCACTACCGACGATGCATGCGTGATAAACTGGTTTGGCCGGTTGCTATGGTTACTACAACGACTACCTGAGGCTCGTGCCAAGGTCGAACGCAGTATTGCACATTTTTTTTATAAAAACACTCGCTGTTGTTTCGGGACAAGCTATGTATAGAAAGAGTAGAAAATTATGAGGTGATTTTTAATATTCGTAGAGTTACTCTATCTTATTTACCTCTTATTTAGATTTATAAAGCAAACCAGCCTCATTAATTACTTTAGCTATTTTGTACCGAATTCATGATCTTTTGAAGTAAATTTTCTTTGCCAAGGCTGCACATAACATTTTGTTTTTGAGTTTGAGGAAGGAACAAAATTTTGTAGTTAGGTTGTTACAGTGATATAAGAATAAAAATTGTGGCTCTGTTATAACTGAATAATTTTTTATGATTGTTTACATAAAAATTTCATTCTAGGCTTTTCGCAAGCGGAGGAGAGTGCAACTCTTGCCGACAGATCATCCCAGCCAGCGAAATGGTGATGCGCACGCACAGTGGGCAAGTATACCACGTTAAGTGTTTCTCATGTTCCAAGTGCCACTGCCCTCTGGTTTCCGGAGATCGCTACAATATTTTGAACGGCAGCATAGTCTGCGAAAAGGACTGCTTACGTTTACTGAAATCACCGAATAATTCCCTGAACACTTCTCAGAAGCGGGGCTCCAAGTTACGACTTACAACCATCATCAAAGTTTGATCATTTGGCGGATCCCATTAATTCTTCCTCTTTCTCTCCTTCTCTGTTTCCCTAATCATTCCCTCCCCCCTTCATCCCTTCCCCTCCTCTCTCTCTCAGCAAGCATACTCTTAAGTGAGTAATGACCATCTCATGTAAAATATTCATACAAGAAACGTTTGATTATGGAATGCTGATGGAATTCCAATCTTTTGCTGTGACTTACAACCTGCGTTCCATGCGCATTTTATTGCTTTGATATTCATACATAAGTGATGATGACGATGTAAATAAATTAAGCGACAGTTGTAATTAGAAATTCATTTAGAAATTAAATACAAAATTTGTGGATATTCTCTCTTGGTGTAATTGTATTTTGTATTATGTTGTACAAAAAGCAGCTTCTTGCCATTTTATTAATTTCGATTCATATCACTCTACACTCTAACAACAGTATTTTTGTCGTCAACGCTACATCGATTACCAGACACTGCTGTCAGAAACAATAATATTTCCCGCAAGCAGCTGCACCGCAGTTTCGGCTTCAAATGTATAGCTTCAAGCTTCTCTCTATAGCTTCAACTGAGCAATCTCCGCAGTTTCGGCTTCTCTCTATAGCTTCAACTGAGCAATCTATTCCATGTGTGATAGAGTTACAACTGCGCGAACTCTGGTCGACAAAATTAAAGTAATACATAGTTTTCCATGCGTATTTGGGTTTTAACAATGTCCCTGACGGCAAAACAGCGCAAACATTACTCTGCAGATTCGAAATATCCAATCAAACAAAGATATACGATATTACAAGTTTGTGCAACATTCAAATCTCTCTCGTATAAGTCAGACTTCTGACGAATTACATGTTCACTGGCCAGTGGTGTATCTTGGGTTGCCAACTTTAATTTTTAATTGTTAAATAATGGAAGTAATTTATTTTAGATGCATGCCATTGCTAGCATGATACCAAATAAAATTATGAGGATTTTTTTTTTTTTTTTTTTTTTGATTGGAGGTTTAACGACCACCGTGAGCAACTCAATGGGCTATAAGCAGTCGCCCGTCCCTAATTTAGGGTCACTGGTTCCAGGGAAGGGAGAGAGCCAGTGCCGTAAGACAAACACAACATCCATGCCTCACCGGGATTCGAACCCGGACCCCTTACGGACGAATGATCAGAGGCCAACGCCTTAGACCACTGCGCCACTGGGGCGGCTATGAGGATTAGGATTTGAATACTTTACTTGTACATGAACTCCATTCTTCTTTCTTTTTGTGTGAACTTCACACAAAAAGAATGTTACGTTTTCATAGAAAGTTTCTTCCGAGTAGTTCTTCATATTTAAAAAGAATATTTTTCTCTATTGACAAAACAGCCAAGTTGCTGGAATCTATGTGTCCTTGTGTGGCTCTAAGATATATCTTGATTCTTTTTAATGCAGAAAAACTTCTTTCGGCAGTTGCAGTTGTTAATGGAGACCTTAATATTAAGTCTGCTAATTTGTACACCTCACTATGTCCAATTTATTCAACTTTATGTAACAAGTAATGTCTCTTACTGATTTGCTTTTTGTATTCACCAAGGGAATAAAACACCCTCAGTTCATTTTTTTAGTCGAGCTGTATCAAAATTTGAAGCATAGAGTTATTTAAGTTCTGACAGTAGATGTTCAGGGAAGCTTTCACGAATTTATCAAAACAGTTCGAATCCAACAAAGCCACGAATTTAAGATATAATATCACTGATTTTAATTCATTGACACTTCACACAAACTGAAACAACTCTCGCAAAACACGTGCTGTTACAGGCGGAAGCATGCGAGTGACTGAGATAGTCGAAGTCTTCTCTTTTCTGAGCGAACTGTTGCACAACGCAATGTCCATTCCCCTCCATACCCTGATTCTTGTTGTCATGGAAACGCTAGCAGGCGATCGTATCGAAGGTCTTTCGAATCACAACAGCGAAGATTCTGGAAGAGCTGGTTGCGTTACGCCGTTGGTCTTCACTCGCCAGACCTAAGTCAAAGAAGTGAATCCGCACGAGTTTGTTTTTTTCGCAGCGAAAGCCTCGGCCTGTCTTAATACCGTTGATAATTGACTTTTATTTGTGTATATTTAATTTACTTTTATTTGTGCATTCTCTGGGCTTCGCAGCTAGCCTCGAATATACGTCACTGTCACTCACGAATATTTGCATGCTCTGAAGGGTAGCCCACTTCGTCAATACGTACTACGATAAGTCATCATCGTTTAGATCGGGTGTAATGTTTCGTTTAGATCGGATGCACTGTTTTGATTTAAATTTGGGATTTGGGTTGTTGAACACTTTTAACGTGTTAAGTTTGCTTTACTGAAAATCACATTAAATGTTAGAGCTTATATTGGTGTTAACTTTACTCAATGGCGTACCTGAAAAACTCGCCCCCCCTTCCCTCAAAAAAAATATCTTCGCGGCTCTTTTGCGAAAATCTATTTAGCTCTCAATTACTGAAAATTTCAAATTCCATGTTATTAACTATAGGTTTTACGGGCGTTTTCATAACTCAGATTCTTTGAAACCTATAGGTATTTTTCGTAAAACCAAAATTGTTACACTTTATTGCGTGTAATAGTGCACGTTGTGATTAAAATAATTGTCCTAGTTCTATACCAATACAAAGTATTACAAAACAGTTAGACCAAAGTGAATCATATCAAGCAAATTTTATTCTTTTAGAGAACTAAGGCCATCCTCTTTGAAATGCCTCACAATCACACAGGCAAAACCTGTCACTTGCGTGTAACAGTGTCTAAAGACCTTTTCTAATTCACATGAAAATACAAAACATAAGTAAGCAAATAAAAAGCCTTTAGAATTGTGGCACAAAAAGAGTAAAATTACTTAAATTATTTACCCTTGACATAACGTCACGATGTTTGCACATAGTAAAAGTCTTTCCTTTTGGCTCTGTTACATGTAAAACAAGAAAGATGACACCGAATTTTCGGGTGTAATAAGCACGTCTTTTGAATCCGTGCAGACGCAAATTATATTTATCAAAGCCATTCAAAGTCAATGGAACCGGTATGGAAAACAATAGTATCTGACGGAAGAAAGAAGTTTTGCAATCGGATCTTCAATCCCTCAGATATTGCTGCAAACGAAATCGTGAGCTTACGCCCTCTGGTTGCAGACTTGTGCGTTAAGAAGAACATGAATTTATATGAGAAACATTTCGCACCGGAAACGTTCTCCAACATAGAAAGAATTTTTCAAATCGGACTCAAAAAACAGAGATATCGACAAAAATAAGATATATTTTTGTCAATATCTCTACAAATACATCAAAAGCACAAATTAACAGTTATGCCCCCGAGTGGCCAAACCATTCTTTACCAAACATTAGAAATTATGTGAAAAATATTTTCCATCAGGTCTTGCATGTGATACAGGAAGAATTTTTTAAATCGGTGTTTTAGAAGCAGAAATAACGCAGAAAACGCAATTTACCTTTGTGCCTCCTAGCGGAAAATCTCTTGATTTACTTGAAATTTTTGAATTTATAGGTAAAACATTTTGCAACGGAAACACTATCTCACAAAGAAGGAATTTTTCAAATCGGACTCCTAGAAGTAGAGATATTGACAAAAATACGATATACATCTAAGCCCCCTAGCGCAGAAGCCATGCATTATTTCAAGAAGAAAATGTTCCTAAAAGGTTTGTCGACATGAGTAGTATCGGTGAACAAACAACTTTTTTTTAATCGAGATTTTAGAAGCTCATATTTTGCTGCAAATACATCAGAAGCGGAAATTGAGACTTACGCCACCTGGTGACTAAACATTTTTCAAAAATTTGAAATTATGTGCAAAGGATTTCCCATCAGGAGCTGTATCCGGTGCAGAAAGAATTTTTCAAATCGGAGATTTAGAAGCAGAGATATAGGGGGAAAGCAATTTACCATTACGCCCCCTAGCGGAAAGTCTATGAATTAATTGAAAATTTTGAAATTATATGAAAAACATGTCACACTGGAAACACTATCCAACAAAGAAGGAATTTTTCAAATCGGACTCATAGAAGTAGAGATATTGACAAAAATAAGACATACATCTACGCCCCCTGGCGTAGAAATCATACATTATTTTAAAAAGAAAATGTTTCTAAAAGGTTTGTCGACATGAGTACTATCTGTCAACAAACGATGATTTTTTTCAATTAAGAATTTAGAAGCTCATATTTTGCTGCAAATACATCAGAAGCGGAAATTAAGATTTACGCCCCTAGTGGCCAAACCATTTTTTTACGAAAATTAGAAATTATGTGCAAACGATTTCCCATCAGGAGCTGTATCCGGTGCAGAAAGAGTTTTTCAAATCGGAGATTTAGAAGCAGAGATGTAGGGGGAATCACAATTTACCTCTACGCCCCCTAGCGGAAAGTCTATGAATTATTTGAAAATTTTGAAATTATATGAAATCATGTCACACTAGAAACACTATCTAATAAAGAAGGATTTTTTCAAATCGGACTCCTAGAAGTAGAGATATTGACAAAAATAGGATATACATTTACGCCCCCTAGCAGAGAAACTGTGGATTATTTTACGAAGAAAATATTCCGAAGATGTTTATCGATGTGAGTGGCATCAGTCCACGAAAGAATTTTTTCAATCGATATTTTAGAAGCTCAGATTTTATGGCAAATACATCAGAAGCAAAAATTAACACTTACGCCCCCTGGTGGCTAAAGTATTCTTTACCAAAAATTTGAAATTATATGCAAAAGATTTTTAATAAGGAGATGTATCCGCTGAAGAAAACAATTTTCAAATCGGAGTTTTAGAAGAAGAGTTATCGGGAAAAATATAATTTACTTTTACGTCCCCTAGCGGAAAATCTATGAGTAATTTGAAAACGTAACTATATCTAAAATACTCTTCGACATAAATGGAATCGAAAGATAAAAAAATGTTTTCAATCGGTTGTTTAGAAGCAAATATGTGGAATAAAACGTATTTTTGAATTCGACATCATCTGCATTTACGCCCCTAGCGGCGGAATTGTACATCGTAAAGAAAAAGAAATAAAGGATCATCATTCGCATATTTCGAGCTTTCCAATGCAAAAAGAATTTTTCAAATCGGACTAATAGTTGCAGAGATATCGTGGGTACATGCGGAGGGACGGGCAAACTGGTAACATAAGCACCATCTTTTTTTACAAAAGACGAGCTAAAAATGACACAGGTCTCTTTTTGTTTTCGTCCCTGCGAAGAACACGTTTCACCTCATAATCTGAAGGATGCGTAGTTATGTGTAAACAAGTGTTACATACGTATAAAGCGCCTTAACCTTATTGATATAAAAATTTCATTTTGATTGGAGGTTTAACGACCACCGTGAGCAACTCAATGGGCTATATATGAGCAGTCGCCCGTCCCTAATTTAGGGTCACTGGTTCCAGGGAAGGGAGAGAGCCAGTGCCGCAAGACAAACACAGCATCCATGCCTCACCGAGATTCGAACCCGGAGCCCTTTCGGATGAATGATCAGTTGCCATCGCTTAGAACACTGCGCCAACTGGGCGGCCTTTCAGTTGTTCAACTGATATTTCATTCATATTCTCTTGTAATTATACACATATACGAACTATTGCTATGGCTGTGAAAAGGGGGCCTCAAGTCCTCTGGAATAGCTGCTTTCCCGTCACCTATTTTTCATAAAGTAAAGCAACGAAAATGATTTCGTGAAAATTTTACTCATTTACTGGGGGAAAAAATTGCTTTTCTTTTTTAATACTTTTCAAATCTGCTGTCAAAGTTGTCTAGCTGTTTCTTCAACCAGCTTCACGTGAAGTTTCCGTAAAAATTTTGAAAAACCCTTCTGCTGAGGCTAAAGGCCCTCTTAGTCGTGAGGCCCGCAAAGCACTGCGGGGGGGGGGTCTCTCAGTACGCCCATGACTTGACTGCAACGGAACTAAGCTTAGCTTAACTTAACGCTTTGTGAAGTACTACAGTGGTGAAGCACATGTCAAGACGGCAAAGTTAAAGCGATAAATTCCGTCGGTGTAGTTTAATTGGGAAAGCGTTCGGGTCCAGGGCAGACGGATGCTGATTCGATATTCGCCACAGGCAAAATGAATGTTACTCTATAAGGGACGTAAAAATGGATCGTTGGGTTCTTCGAAAAATGTGGGATTTTCGTTCCACGCATCATCTAGAATTAACAGGAGTCCAAAATTACACTCGTCCACTCGTCTATGACGAGTCGAAACTTATAGCTGACGAGTGATGCTGCAAGAAAGCATATTTTTTAATTCCCAGCCAAGTCAAACCCACTAGTTTTAATCGTTGTCATAGATTTTTTGTTTATTTTTTTATTTCCCGCTTTTCTTCCTTGCGTCTGAACAAGAACGTAATTAGTCATTATATATGACTAATTACTTTCCTGTTCTACATTTTTGAGAATAGACTAGTGTCTTACTTTAACTCTTCAAGCGGCGGAAGTACCCTCAACCATATAGCCCCCAAAATTTTCTGCGCTTTCAAACATTAATGTTCACAAAGCGGCCGGGTTTTACGAAAATTACGGCAAAATGATTTCTTTCTCCCACTCATCTCAGCGGTGCGGACCATAAACCTATCATTTGTAAGAAAATATTCCCTGTTTTCTTTCTCTGCTCCATGATCCAATGCATGTTGGGGAAAGGATAGTCCAGGCATCTGGTTCTCGTGCGGAATGAGTCAATCATAAAAGTTTCATGTAGCAGTCCTAAAAGTCTCCCTCTTATGTTTTCTTATGATAAATTAGAATAAAGCGATTTTTGAAACCTAAAAGCACGATAATAAAAAAAGTGCGCAAGCTTCCGATGAAGTGAACAATTTATTTATTTTATAAGTTAAAAGATTAAAAATAAAGCCATGGGAACTTTCGGTCTTCCTGAAGACCATCATCAGATGGAAGTACTAAAACAGTTTTTTGGGTGGGGAGACAGAACGTGACGTTTTGAACAGGTGATCATGTTGGATCAGAATTCAAGACATTATATACTGTTCAATACGTCACGTTCTGTCTGTAGGTTACTTATATGTCTTCCCACCCAAAAAACTCTTTTAATACTGATGTTGGTCTTTAGAAAGACCGAAAGTTCCTATGGCTTTATTTTTAACCTTTTAACTTATACATTAATTAAATTGTTCACTTCATCTAAAGCTTGCGTACTGTTTTAATTGTCGTGCTTTTAAGGCAGCTACCTTAAACTTTTATGATTGAGGAATAGTCCCTCTGACACGGACATCATGCAACTGGGCTGAAACAAGTGACTGAAACATCTTCTCTCTCCTTTCGTAGATTCGTCGCTATTGTTATAACCCTTTTAGTAGGTAATCTGTTAGAAAGGATTAGTGTCAATCATCCCCGTAAATGACCATTTTCTTTGAACAACAAATCTAAGGGTTATAACGAAGTAAATTTCTCCGTCATTTTTGGTCTACGCCGGGATTCGAACCCGAGGCCGCTTATTCCGGAACAAGTTGCTCTACCAATTAAGCTACGCGGACATTGATTCTAATTGCTATCTGCCTTTATGTCGTGTGCGTCCTTCTGGCAGGTACGTCACATCTCCTGGTACGTTACATCATCTCCCCCTTATTTTTTTTTTTTTTTTTTTCGAAGTGCTGGAGAAGGGATTCTCTGATTTTTCCTGTCTCGCGGTGTGGAAATAACATCACACCAATGCAAGATTTTGAACGGCCGGGTCATCCGGATAGTTCGGGCGCCATTATAACGAAGTAAATTTCTCGGTCATTTTTGGTCTACGCCGGGATTCGAACCCGGGTCCACTCATTCCGGAATAAGTTGCTCTACCAATTAAGCTACGCGGACATTGATTCTAATTGCTATCTGCCTTTATGTCGTGTGCGTCCTTCTGGCAGGTACGTCACATCTCCTGGTACGTTACAGGGTAAAGTAGCGTTTTCTGATGCGCAAGTTCACTTGTTGCAGTTTCTTTTCAGACAGCGAATGTATTCGCTGGAGCTGATTTCAGCCCATTTTGCGAACCCCGAGTTAATTCTTTCCAGCCGGTTAAAGTGCTAAAGTAAAGAACGAAAGTGGAAGCTCAGTTCCGCAAATGCTGAGAGCTCTGCCAGGAGAACCAGCGAGTTGCACGGCGTCCTGAGCTGTGCAGGTGGGGATGGACGCGGGCGTGAAATAGCTGGGGCAAGTCCCAGAATATATTAATAAAACAAAGAGTGCGCATGTGGAACGTTAAAGTGGTGAAGAGAAATGTCATGGGAGGATTATTGAATGCAAAACTCTGATGGGGAAGGTAGTCATGATACTGAGGAAGGAAATGCCAAAATTTCTGAATAGCGACATCTTCTGACTAACTGTACCATATTTTTTTACCCCCATAAATTAATCGAAATTCCACTTTCGCTTCGATAAGTTTGTGATGCTTCTTCCACACATCATCTGGAATCAATAAGAATTCCTTCTTCTACAGAGAGTTACTCCAAGCTTGATTTTCCGGCTGACCTGGAAACCTACGATTCTGTCCTAGCCGGTTCTCAAAGGGCGAATAAGTTGCACGTGACTCCTCAGAGGTGGCACACATGTCAAGACGGCAAAGTTGCAGCGACAAACTTTGTCTCTGTAGCTTATTTGGGAAAGCAATCGACTCTGGAGCGGAAGGATTCGATCTCCGCCTCGGCAAAATGGCTGTAACGCTTAAGCTTAGAAAATACACTGATGGCCACCCAAAATGCAACACCAAGAAGGACACGAGATAGCAAAGCCAGATTTACTGGACACATAACAACAGATACAAAGCTGAAACGATTGAGCTTCGAGGCCCGTGCGATTTGCGGAACACGCAGACATCAATAGTTCGTGTGGCCCCCATGGCTGGCAATAACGGTTGCTACACGCCGCGGCATCGAACGAAAGAGACTTTGGATGTAGGCTTGGGATGTCGGTCCAGGCTGCTTCCACACATTGCCACAGTTCACCAGGCGTAGCAGCGGGTGGTGCTTGCTGGGCCACTCGGTTGCCGATCAGCGGCCAGACGTGTTCGATGGGCGACATATCGAGAGAACAGGCGGGTCACGGCAGCAGTGACACCTGGTGGGCCATGAAGAATTGTTGCACGGTGCGTGTCACGCGCATTGTCCTGTTGAAACTTTGGCAGGTCCTGCAGGTAAGGGAGGACTACAAGCTCCAAAACGTCGGAGATGTAGCGGTGGCTGTTGAGTGTACAGGCGATGCGTACCAGAGGGGTGCGGGTGTCATATCCAATTGCGCCCCAAACCATAACGCCAGGCGACGGACCGGTATGACGATGCATAATGCAGGCGTCACACAGTCTCTCACCGCGGTGCCGCCACACGTGGATCCGACCATCGTGGTGTTGCAGGCAGAAGCGGGATTTGTCGGAGAAGACAATGTCGTGTCATTCCGTAGTCCAGGTGCGGCGTTCAACGGCCCACTGCCGCCGCACTCGCCGGTGGTGTAACGTCAATGGTAGTCGGAGCAATGGGCGCCGTGCGACAAGTCCCCGCTCCTGCAGACGACGTCGAACGTTTGTGATTTGACGGTGCCAACCGTCAATGCCCGCTGCACAACATGCCGGTCCTCTCATTCGGTGGTGTGCCACGGCTGCGGAAATCGCTCACGTCGGTCCGTCCGTCCGTCCCTCCTGCACCCACCGAATCGATACTCGCCTCACTGTGGCTGGATGTCGTCCCACACGGGCGCCGATGTCTCGGTAAGATAAACCGCTGTCGCGATAAGCCAGTATTCGTCCTCTGTCGAACTCCGAAATGTGCTGGAACGACTGCCGTATTCAACGACGAGGCTTCAGGAAGCTTCCCACGCACAGGTCCGGCTGCACAACACACTTCCACTACTTACACCCCGCCTTCTGAGCACCCTTCTTATAGTACTTCTCGGTGGCGTGCCGGGCGCACGTGATTTGCATATGCCCTGCAATGCTAAGCGTTTGCATGTTCTCTCGCGGGCGACGCATGCTGCGAATTTCAGGCCAATCGGATGCTTCCTTCTTGGTGTTGCATTTTGGGTGGCCAGCAGTGTAGTTTGCTACATACACCAATGAGTCATTACATTATGACCACCTACCTAATAAGCTGTAGGACCCCCTTTAGCCCTCAAAACAGCGGCCACTCGGCGAGACATTGATTCGATGAGGTGGCGATAGGTATTCTGGAGTATTTGGTACCATAATGAAAACAGCAGGTCCTCCAGTTCCCGTACATTTCGGGTTGGTGATAATTCAGCGCGAGTCCGCTTTTCGTAGTCGAACTATAAATTTTCGATTGGGTTCATGTCAGGTGAATTTGGAGTTCCGGACATTAACAGAAAGTCACCAGCATATTCCTTGAACCACTCTGTGACAATTCTGGCAGTGTAGCAAGGCGCATTATGCTATTGGTAATGACCATCACCAACAGAGAACATAGTTCCCATGAATGGGTGAACTTGGTCCCCAACGATATTCAGATACCTGACAGCTGTCAGGGACTGTGGCGGCTGGTGACTACGTGCTAACGGGCTGTACTAGGAAATTTTCATATTGCGATTCGTATAGTTCATTGTAGAGGAAAGTACATGCATATGATTTTCTGCTAGCATAAAATCTGATTTTGATCCGGGCCATAGCCAAAGAAAGATCTTGTTCGCCGATCGGACTTTCGTGCTGTGTGTCAGTTGGCACGGCCATAAACAAAAGTGTGGCTCTCCAGCCGTCTACGCTCCACTCCCTTAGATCTTCTGTTCACATCGAACTGGCACCGTGTTGAACTTCTCCGAGAACGGTCGCTGCCACTACCCCCTCCCCCTCCCTCTTTTTCCTATCGTATGGTGGCTCCACAACGGGTAACTATTTTACCTACAATTCCTACAGAATGCGGTAGTTGACCAAAACAGAAGGAGAGCTTATTTTATTGTTGCCGTATTCTCAAGAAATTTGAGCGATCATTCAGTTAAATGCGTGTTGCGTCCTTCGATTTTTTGTTCTTTGTAGGGAAATTTTCGTGTTCTTTTAATTTCTTGTTTGGCGACTGCAATTAGTTTAGTAGATTGATTCATTGATGAAACGACCATTTTCTCCAAGTACTTTAGTATGAAAAAGTGAAGTGAAATCCTTAGGATCGCAAATACCATAAAAGTAAAAATAAATCCTAAGCAGGGGCGTATTTAGAGAGGGGCGCCCCCCTCGAATTATTCAAGTTTTTTTTTAAAAATGCGCCTTACATTAGAAAAAATGTCTTAATTTAATAAAAATGCGCCTTACATTAGAAGAAAATGTCTTAATTTAATAAAAATGCATCAACTTACTGTTGGAAAAAATGCTTTAATTTTTTCTTCTATTTTTCATTAACTTTAATTTCGTTCTGCTTGATTTCAAAAACTTCCATTTTCGTGGCCCCCTCCCGAGCCCGAAAAAAATTCCATATACGTCCCTGATCCTAAGTAAAATCCTTAGGATTCATGATTTTGGGGGAGGGCCTAAAAATGAAGCTTTTCATGTCCATTTACTTATACTCAGGGGCGTAACTACCGGCGAGCAGTTGGAGCTCGAGGCGCAGGATTTTGGAGGGTACAAAAGTTTTCGTATTAAAAAAAAACCGTTACAATGCGAAATGTTAAAAAAAATTGCTCCAACTAAGGTAAACAAATTTCGTATTAAAAAAATCATTAAATGTTAAAAAAAAATAAACATGCAGAATAGTTCAGGTCCTCCAGAGCTCAGCTGCCAACAACTGTTTGACCGATGTAGAGGTGTTGCACCGAAGTGATTGGGTAGCTGCAGCGTATCCGTCAGATATTTCTGGAGATCTGGATCCACAATTATTGCGTCTGAAAATGTGCTTTGCTAGCCATTTCCAAAAACTGTCAGACATTCGAGAGCTTACCGAACTAATACTAATACGTAGTTAAGCGTCGAGCAGCTTTCCGGGTGTTATAACTGGAAGTTTAATTTTTCTGATATTGCTAGTGACTACTGCAACATCTGAGAGCTCTTTCTCGAAATTAAAAATAATAAAGAACTACCTAAGAAGTAATATGTCCCAGCATCGCCTCAGTGCTTCAGCAGCAATATCAATTGAAAGATCAAGAGCTCGTGCATTGGATTTGGACCATGTGATTGACAACTCTGCAAAACAAAAAGCAAGGAAGAAGGAATTTTAAATAGGGGTAAGATATCAAAGTAAAATTTCTATACACTTCAACTTTTTGTAATTACTTTCTTAAACCTTAACAAAAAATATGTGTAATTGATTTCACTTCATTTTGATTTTTCACTATCTGTTCGTGATGTGGGGTATATACTGTAGATTATCCTTAAGAATAAATAAGTTTTTCAATTAATTTAAAGGGAAAATCACCATGGGGTGTGATATAACCTACACCACCAAGGGAAGGTTAAATAAAGCATGATATATGTAGTATACAAAGGCGTAGACAGAGGAAAAAGAATAATTTTCCCCCAACCTTGCAAAAATTGTTAAGAAGTTTCAGTAATTTTGGGGTTAGTTAAAGCAATTTTACCCTTATCAAGACTATTTTACATTTTTTGTGTGTACAAAGGAATTAAGATGGACAACCTGGTTTACAACTGCGATGGTCGATGGGGAGGGGGCGACTACCGAGGAAGAATCAACAAGAAAGAAAAGTAAATGCAGAGGAGAAAAAGTTTCATGCTCTTGTGTTTTTGATGCTCAAGGCCGAGCTGCTTCGTTTGTTTTGCTTTGTTTTCTTAGGGTTTTTGTTGTTGTTGTTGTTTTGCAGGTGTTCGAAGCCTTGACCACGTGAGGGGTATGCCCAATAAGCAGTCAGGAGTATACCGAATTGAAAAGCTCAGATAGAATATTTTGTTGTAGGCTTAACGAATACACCATGAGCAACTATGTAAATGGGTGACTGTTTACATCAAACGGGACATAAGCAGTCGCCCATCCCTAATTTAGGGTAACCGGTTCCAAGAAGAGGAGAGAGTCAGCGCGTAGGACAAACACAACACCGATGCTTCACAGGGATTCGAACCCGGACTCACTTGGACGAACAGTCATAGGCCTACACTTAAGACACGCGCCATCGAGGGTGCTACGAGTTTCGCTTTTTATGGTGATGAGAAACAAAAAGAAGCAGAAAGAGAAAGATGAATTGGGGAATTTGAGGTCTGACCCAGTGACGGCGGTCCATACGACGACCCACGAAAAACAGAAATCTGTAACCAAACGGTTTGGAGGGTGGACTTTGTATCGTCCCGTGAGATAAAAGCTAAGTTGTTTATATTCTTGAAAGAAAGAGAAACTCATCGTGTTCTTGCAAAGAAATGCATTCTCATGCGGAGAAATGGTGTCCAACAGTTTATCTGCAGTCATTTTTCTACGGGTGTGAGGTGTGAGTTTTAGGTCTGCATTTAGAAAAAGCTCTTTTTAGCAGTCCGATGGCACAACAGTCCATTGGTAACACATTAGGGGTTATTGAACGAATATCAGCAAACGGTATAAAGAGACAGGTATCAAAACATCTCTCTTTTTTTTTTTTTTTTTTTTTTTTTTTTTTCATATTTTCATGGAATAGAGTGGTAGATTTTGATGGATGACTGGTTGTCTTATCCTAATGGAGTTCTACTCTTTGAAGGATCTATTGATAAAGGAATGATATTTCCTCTTTATATATAGGAGTTAAAATATTATTTTGGTAACATGAAGAATTGATTTTAACAATCTTTTCCACTTTTCTTAACTTTAATTTCATTAAAGTTTTTCGGCTTTTGCGGTAGTAAATCTAACTTTATTTTTGTTACAATCATGCTTCATCAATAGTCACAATAAATTTCCATCTGCCTCCGGCTACGTAATTTTCATAAAGAATTCTACACCGTATTCTGCGCTCAGCACGTGCCTAGGCATAACGCGGTGAAAAAAATAATTTCAGATTCAAATCTTTGTTTATTACCTTCTTTACGGTAGATACAGAGGTTTTAGATGACTTAGCGATTGCTCCTTGAGTTGGTGGATGTTCTTTTAAGACCAGAGATCCTTACTTTTGAAATAGTCGTAAAAGTACGTACCGTCTTTGGATGTTCGTTTGATGTTCTTTTTCCTGTTAAAAGCCATGCTTGACTATTTTCCCCTCTATTTTTAACAATATTGCTTATTTTACATTTAGAAATGCTGATTCCATGATTTTCACAGCGTTTTTTAATTACAGAATACAAGCATTGCTTTTCGTAAAGAGCAAAAATATAACCTTCTATCCACAATTTGTTTTAAACTTTTGCTTTCTGTAATTTCTTATCAAAAACGTTCGAAAAATCTGGAACATCCTCTGTACGGCCAGAGTGATGCCAGTGCTAACTTGTTACAGAAAGGTTCAAATTTTAATGTACAAGTGTTGGCAAAGTATTTCATGACTGATGTGATATTGAAAAGCGTTGCTGTGTTAGTTATGAGTGAGTCAGATTTTGCACAGAGAGCGCTCGTTGTCCAAGGATTTAAAAATAATGTAATTTTTATAAATATTTGGTTTCCTGATTTTTGTAATTTCTTTTTTGCATTTACACTCTACGTAAAAAAAAAGTTGCACCTAGAAGGAAACAACCGACAGAAATGAAACTTAGTGGGTAGGTTTGACATCGTGAGACATGCAAATGATTCAAGTATCACGCTCGGCCGCGCATGTGACGCAAGCAAGGAGGGGTCGTAGTGCTGTGCCTGACCGGCTATATAAGTTTGTCCTGTTGCGCGCATGATGGTAGTACTTGATGGAAGATCCTCAAATAATGCTATCTGTAGCATGTTAAATATTAATTCTATTCATTATACGATGTATGACTTAGCAAAGATGTACTACGAAACAGCAAAGGATCATCGCAACCCACTTGTTAGAAAGGCCCTTAATTACACTGTCATTAATACTGACAGATATAAAAGGCTCAAAACTATCTCGAACAAGGTTCCAGAAAAGAACCCAACTCACAGCTACTCATGCAGAAGAGATAGCAACTGGGACTAGCTGTCATTTATTAAAATATACATGGATTAATGTATAGCAATTTGCTGTACTAATGCATTACTTGGTAGTTTTCTTTTCTGCTGAAAACTCATGGATGAAACTGATAATAATATTGGTCTCATTCCCTATATGTTTATACGAATTGTAAACCAACATTATCAGCAAAATACAACTCGCAGGCAAGTGGAACAATCGATCAGCCAATAGGGAAAACTCTTTTCTCTGATTGTACCTCGAGTGCCAAGAGAAACAGACTCCGGAACGAGAACTAAGCAAACGACGTTTGCTGAAAAATAGTAGTATAAGGCAAATTTAATAATATTAAAAAAATTGTCCAGGTGTCTTACAACTTCACCTGACTTAACAGAGACGATTGTGAACTGAGTGAGTGAACTGGACGTTTCGCTGTGAATTCTTTCTTGTGTGTGCTGTATGTTCTTTTTCAGGTTCCCCTCTTCCCTGCCCTTTCTGCGTTTGCTGCGGCTGGAAATTGGCAGAGGGCATGTTGCTTGGAGTGTGATTTTCCTGCAAGTAAGTACGTAAGATAGCTTATAACTTCATTACTTAACGGGAAACCTCATAGCTCTAGGACTCATATTTTTCCGCACTTTTCCCTTCTCACTTTCCTATCAGGACACCCTGTTCCCGACTCTAAAGTTTCTTCTTAATTTCTCCTGCCAAAAGAGCGCAACGGGCTGTAGGAACAGGTATAACGAAGTAAATTTCTCCGTCATATCCGCGCCAGGATTCGAACCCGGGTCCCCTCATTCCGGAATAAGTTGCTCTACCAATTAAGCTACGCGGACGTTTTTTATTCTGATTCCTATCTGCCTTTATGTCGTGTGCGTCCTTCGGGCAGGTACGTCATATCTCCTGGTACGTTACACAGGAATCTAAACCGAAGATAGGTATTACGTCGCCGTCGTCGTGCTTGCCGTTCCACTTGTTCTGTTGTGTTGGTTCCATCCTTTGCAAGTGAAATATGCCTCGGACAAAAATTCGGAAGCAATACGAGCGGTTGGAGGAGTTCGAGAGGGGGGGGGAGGCCGCATCGTCTGGCTCCAGGAAGCAAGACGGTCTTATAGCCGTATTGCGCGACATACCGGTCGTGTGGATACCACTACAGTGGATAGAACAAGGCACACAGCAGCGACAGGAAGGGCCTGGGAGACCTAGACCAGTGTTTCTCAAAATGTGGTCTGCGAGAAATTTCAGAAGAAAAATTAATGAAGAATGTGAGAATCCCTCATCTTAACTTTTGAGTGCATGCTCGACACGAATATCCAGAGCTATCTACTAAACATCTTCCTTACAACTGCCAGCTTGAATTTTCGGATTTAGTTCCAATTAAGAACAAGAAAAGAAATAGATTAGATTGTAGCGTGTGTGTGTGTAGCTGACTTACTAAAAACACTACATAAATCAAAATTTCACCTACAGTGAAATGCGAGTCACTCAGTAAAGGTCAAGAGGTTTTTACTTACAGATAATCCTTTATTACTGTCAATAGGCACTTGATCATGTTAACTTCAACACGGTGAGAACAACTAAACGTGGGGTAATATCCCCAATGACAATTAATTATGAAACACTACTCTGAAACTTGAGTTCATAGCGACATCAATACTTAACTACGGAAAACATCACTTTCATTAAAGTGGAATATGTAGCCTTCAACAATACGAGGTCCGATCAAAAAGTTCCGAGACTAGACCGATATACAACAAAGTACTTACGTTACTTAAGTCTGGCTATGATCTCTATCAAAGTAGTCTCCTTGGGCAGCGATAAACCGCTGCCAGCGTTTTTGCTACTGTTGGAACGCTCCCTGGAAGTCCTGTTCGCGAATCGTGTGAAGCAGCGTCTGCGATTCGCACTGGATCTCGTCCACGGTTTCAAAACGGCTACCATTGAGCTTTAGCTTCATCTTCGGGAACAGAAAAAAGTCGCAGGGGGCCAAATCCGGCGAGTAAGGCGGGTGAGGAAGGGTAGTCAAGCTGTTGCGTCTGCAAAACTGGCGTGTTGCTAACGTTCTGTGAGCTTCTGCATTGTCGTGATGGAGCAGGAAATCGCTCCTGCGCCACATTTCAGGTCGTTTGCGGCGAATGTCCTCCCTAAGACGCCGCAGAACATCGCAATAAGAAAGGGCGGAGACGTTCTGGCCCTGAGGGACGAATTCACGGTACACAACCCCACGAATGTCGAAGAACACGATGAGCATGCTTTTGGTTATGTGCTCCGGACCTTTCGGGCCTCCTTCGGCCGTGGAGATGCCTGTTTCACATAGGATTGGCAACTCTTCCACTGCGACGACTGTTGCTTGGTCTCCGGATCGTAACCGTAGACCCAAGTCTCGTTACCAATGATGACCCGCGACAGGAACATTTCATGCGTCTCCGTTCCCGATTGGCCGAGTTTGAATGTTCTCTCACTACTCTAGTTTGCACAATTTGATGTTCTCTCACTACTCTAGTTTGCAGTCCATACCGAAATCGCAGCTGTGTTCTGCACGTGGTCACCAAATATCGCGTAGCACAGCTCCCGATTTTCACAGAATGAGGCCACTCGGCACAATTATTCGTGAAGATCACTACCCTCGACCGCTGCTCGCGCATCCGCCTGCTGCCTTCTGTTGGCGCGCTACGTACCTAGTCGCGGAACGTTTTGATCGACTACGTACTTTAAAGGCAATTAAGCAGTCTCGTTTCCAAAACGTACTGAAACATTTACATTCAAAATCCCCCTTTTACAGCTACTGCGTATCCATTATATATCTTATCTTGTTCTTATCACATGCACGAACCTCATGGTGCTGCCAGCCTCCATTCGTGTGAGAGAGAAGATAACACGTTAAGTTTGTAAAGTGCAAAAGAAAACAACTCAAATTTGCATAGGAAAACGAACTAAAAACGAAAGTTAAAATAGAATATACGTCACAAGATGTGTAAGCTTCTCTAATACACAAACTATCGGTCATTCAACCTGAGCTTGGTAAAATATCGCTAGCAGCAGCAACTCTCTCACAGGTGCTATGATTATTATTGTAGTTATCATTTTTGTTATTAATTACTAAATTTTTATACGTGGACTTTCAGAAAAGTATAAAAATCAAAAGAGAAAAACCAAAGTATAATTGTCCATATCATATTTTGCATATGACGTCACTTGAATTTTATGGAGACATTTTTTGCCATGGTTCATGGGCGTAGCTAGAATTCATTCTGAGAGACGGGGGGAGGGTAGCGATTTTCGGAGAAGATTTAAGTAATTTCCCATGAATATTACCTGCTATAAATCTTATTTTTTGATGTTTTCAGGAGCGTTTGAGTCCCCAAAACCAACTCCCCTGACTACGCCCACGCTGTGACTACATTGCCAACTATTTAAATAAGCGAATGATATCTTTTTCGTTATACAACTCACAAAATAAAATCATCACTCAATCGAGATCACTCACCAAACTCTATTTTTATCAAATATAGGTAATCCAAAAATTACTTTGTTTCACATAGGGTTGGCAACCAACCGGTATTTTGACCACCTGGTCGGAATTTTTAGCGATTTTCTGCCTAAGGCCGGTGGCAAATGTTTACCTGCCTTATTCGTAGGACGGTATTATTTTCAAGTACAAAAACAGCTGAAAAAAGCTTAAAATTTACCAAAAGAAGGTAAAATTAACTAATAATTACATTTCAAGGATGGGGGGGGGCGGATAAATCGAACTGGAGCCAAGACCGCCTGTAAATCACATAAATCGGGGAATGATATTTTCTTCGTGTCTTACTTTGGAGAGGGCGAGGAGTCATCACTCACCAGCCGATGGGGGTGGCCGGTAGGTCCTAATATTATTAACGTTCGCAACCTTAGATTACAGAGACAAAAATATTTTCAATTTCAAATTTCTCCTAAGGGAGTTTCCCAGACACCCCCACCTCCTCCGCTTTGTAGTCCGCGATAAGTAAAAAAATGCTTAAAGAGGTCCAATGAGCGACCAAAGTATGTGAAACACTGATCTAGATGAACCACGGAGAGAGAGGACCGACGGGTAGTCCGACATGCGCGGAGCAACTAGTGCCAGCAAGCACCATTGGCAGACGGCTGCACGACGTAGGGCAACACGCACGCAGACAAGTTACGACGACTGCCCTTAACACAACTGCATCGTCGCCAAAGACTACAATAGGTTCGTCCCAGACTGTCATGGATCAACTCCAAATGGCAGCGGGTGATCTTCAGTGACGAGTCTCGCTTTTGTCTTGGAGGAGACGACCAATGAATCCGTGGCCCCGTGGTCACGGCCAAGGTCAAACGGTTTGTTGCCGAGCGTTAAACGAGCAGAAGGCCTGGTGTCATGGTGTGGGGTGCCATTGCCTACGATGCCAGATCACCTTTGGTGTTCATTACAGGCACTCTGACAGCCCATCGTTACGATAATGAGGTCCTTCAACCAGTTGCCCTAACTTTTCTGAACGCTCACTCCGGTGTGATTTTCCAGCAGTACAACGCTCGTCCGCATACTGCTGCTGTCTCCAGAGCTTGCCTTCAAAGCACGGACACTCTGCCGTGGCCAGCCGCATCCCCAGACCCATAGCCGATTGAAAAGATGTGAGATGCTATTGGACACGCTATCCTCGCTTCACCCCTACCGCACAATCTGCGTGAGAAAATTCAAGCCGCATGGGATGGCTTATCGCAGGACACCATTAGGAACCTGTACAACTCCATGCCGAGACGTTTGGCATGCTCTGTGAGAAAACATGGCGGCCCAACGCCATACTGAAAGACACTACTTATTGGCGTGTAGTTCAATAAATATTTGTCCATATCAGTCTCAATGTTTAATCATTTATTGTTCCTGGTAACCTTTACCTTCCTCCCGAATAGCATTGCAATCAGACACGTCCTTCTGGGTGCAACTATCTTTTTGACGTAGAATGTATATACATATAATTAAATACATATTTGTTGTTTGGAAAATACGCATATACATATGTATGCAAAATGACGTACAGCAGCCAAAGCTTGGAAGAATGTTGTTTTGTACAAGAGTGTTACAGTGGGTCATGATTAATTTCCCTCTCTAAGAGACGGCTTATAGCCCAAGTATTATTTGTTGTTTATTAAGAGAATAATATTGTTTTATTCTAACAGTGAACTAAAACTGTTTTTATTGTAAATTTCCAGTTATTCGTATTGTTTTTTTTTTTTGCTTATTATATTTCTACTGAGAAGTCAATAATTCTGTTACTGCTGGAAAAACTTCTGTTATGACTTACTTAAGTTTTCAGGTTTCTGTTGTTGAATTTTATTAGTGTATCAGTGGAGTATATAAGAGTAGGTAATCAGTTAGTCCGGGCCCTAGCTGAGTAACACCATGGCTCACAAGGCCTGCAGTGTGGGGCCCAATATCTGGGCGCACTGGTCCGTGGCTAGGTCTCACAACCAAGGGGAGCTCTGTGCTTAACTACAAAATACATTTTCTACGAGTACAGATGCAAGTTTTGCTTTGTTTTTAATTCCAATTTGTTAATTTACCTCAATGGCGAATAGTTATGCCAAAAAGTTAAAACTGTTAGATAAAATACAAAACGTTGCGTAAAAAGGGGGAATAAGAGAACAGAACTCTTAAAAATACCAAAATTAAATCACATACTTAGAATTTACTTAATGGTGTATAACGAAGTAAATTTCTCCGTCATTTTGGTCCACGCCGGGTCTCGAACCCGGGTCCCCTCATTCCGGAATAAGTCACTCTACCAATTGAGCTACGCGGACGTTTGTTCTGACCGCTATCTGCCTTTATGTCGTGTGCGTCCTGCTGGCAGGTACGACACATCTCCCCCACCCCCGAAGGAGGGCCGGGGGCATGGCCCACGGGTCAGCCGTGACCATGAATCGTTGCAGGCAGCCATCCGCTGCAGAACGTGCACCTGAGAACTCCCAGTCAATCTGGTGTGTGTAATGCAACGTCACACACATTTTATTTTTTGAAGCGCTGTAGAAGGGATTCTCTTACTTTTCCTCTCTCGCGGTGTGGAAAGAACATCACACCATTGCAAGATTTTGAACGGTCGGGTCATCCGGAAAGTTCGGGCGCCATTATAACGAAGTAAATTTCTCCGTCATTTTTGTCCACGCCGGGGCTCGAATCCGGGTCCCCTCATTCCGGAATAAGTCACTCTACCAATTGAGCTACGCGGACGTTCGTTCTGACTGCTATCTGCCTTTATGTCGTGTGCGTTCTGCTAGCAGGTACGTCACAGGTGTTGAACTGCGCGTTCCTTATCGCTGGATTCAAAATAGCACCGAACTAGAGTTTTTTTTTTTTTTCAGTTGACTGTTCTGTTCTCTTTTCCGTGGATCCACGCAATGGCATCGATGATTTACTGATGTAATACTTCAACTTTTCCTCTTCTTCGGTTCCACGTTTTCTACATCTTTAAAATATTCTCCTTCGCTTCTGCTCGGCGGCAGCCACTTCTTACCGTGGTCAACAGCCATACCCTTCCCTTCCCTGTCAAACATCTAGAGCACCAGAATCTCGCCAGAAATGAAAAACCTTTTCTCCAGCATAAGCATCGTTTAAAACCCCTTCTACTGGACGAAAAACAATGAACGAGAAGATTTTGAAAGCTCTTTCCGTTGCGCGCACGCTCAGGAATTTCCCTTTAGCACTATTTTCCAACGCGTAGAGGGATACATTTATTTAAAATGTCCCCACAATAGCATTTCTTTGCAGGCAAGAAACTACTTGGTTGCTTTTAAACAACAGTTTAGCATCTCACTCTCTTATCAAATGAGAAACAAGGATTTAGCCTTCTGCGCAACGGCGCCTCCACTTCCGTCACTCTTTCTTTCCAACTTTTTTACTCTCTTCTTTTTTTTTTCGGTAAAGTTCACCAAAATTTCACGTTTGTGTGAAAATAACACCCCAAAAAAAGCGGCATCTATAAAAACTAAACAGATATGTTCTAACAATGTCACTGACCGCGATTATGAATTATTTAAAAAAAATTAATTTTAACAATGCCACACTCAACGTATTGAATACTGTCAAAAACCATAATTTCGAAATCAATTGTTGCAAAAATGTAAATCATTGTATAAATATCTGACCACAATTAGTCCGATTCAGAAGATAATGAAATAATGTGATGGGAAGTACATTTACGTGACGATGTGTATACAGTATGACAGGCCACAATCTCTGTGTAGATAACTTGAGCGTGTTGTACCCTGAGAGAAAAAACGTCCCACTATCGAAGAATTCTAACTAGTATGTGGAAAATTCAAGGTAAAATCTGACCATCTATTAGTTCTCAACAATTTAATAAATGTTTAACACATGGTGTAGTACTCGATGAAACTTTGCATTGGAAAGAAATGGAACACTTTCTCCATTCTGTATTCTTTCTTCAATGTAAAGTTTCATCGATTTTTTCTGTATTTCTAAAGCCAAAATTTGCTAACAAGGAAATTCATTCCTAGGTGGTTACTGAACATTTTTTTGCTAAAGCTTTTGCTCTTAACTAAAAAAATTTTTAATTATTTTCCTAAAAAAAGGAATTCAGTTTTTTGCGAATTTGGAGCTTATGTAAAAGCTTTACATTTATAATTAAATGTCGCTGCTACTAAAGCTGCTCTGTATAATATAAAATGTGTCAGATCGGAATCGTAATACACTTTACGGGTCAGGTAAGAAGGAAACTGAGGACATGAAGATTACAAATATTTCAAGAAAAACAATTCTAGTTGTTCTAACATGAAGCGGTAATTTTTACTATAAGCTTTCAGAATTCCAAGAAACGCATTAATGAAATCTGAAAATTCAGAAATTAAATATTCAAAGCTATAAATACGCTTTGTGTAACGATACTCAAATGGATTATAGTATAGTCCATGGTATATATATATGATGCATGTACTCCAGACATCATGGAAGGTACCAGTACCAGAGTTCTTCCAGTCCTCCCAGCAGAAGTTGCACATGCAATCAAGAACATGAAGCAGGGAAAAGCTCCAGGAGAAGATGGAATTACTGTAGACATCATACAAGAAACAAGTGGAGAAATCGAAACAGTGTTCGCCCAAATTTTCACTCAATGCCTTCATTAAGGGAATATTCCTGAGGATTGGAACAACGCTATAATGATCCTGCTACATTAAAAAGGTGACATTGAGGATCTCAGGAACGACAGACCTGTCAGCCTCCTATCAGTGGTTTATAAAATCTTCACTAAAGTTCTTTCACACCGTTTGAAGGTAACACTGGACATGGTTCAACCGAAAGAACAAGCTGGATTCAGGAGTGGCTACAGCACAATAGATTATATCCACGTACTGAAAGAACTAATTGAAAGAGCGAGGGAATATGAACTTTCATTGTGCATGGCTTTTATCGATTATGAAAAAGCCTTTAATTCGGTGAAACCATCAGCAGTTCCAATGGCTCTGAAATCCTGCGGTATTGAAGATGCATACATTAATATTATTAATAACATCTATGAAAATGCAAGTGCAAAGATTCGGCTATTTGAAAATACAACACACATAAAAATTGGAAAGGGAGTGAGACAAGGTGACACCATATCTCCGAAGCTCTTTAACGCCACATTGGAAAATGTCTTTCAATCACTGAACTGAGAAAACAAAGTGATAAAGATTAATGGAGATTATCTAACCCACCTTCGTTTTGCTGATGACGTAGTCATTTTTGCAACTACCCCATGATAGCTGCAGAGTATGATCCAAGAACTTGCTGACAAGAGTAAAGAAGTGGGATTAAAAATGAACTTTCAGAAGACAAAAGTGATGTTCAATGCTTTTACAAGAAATGAAGATTTATCGATTGATGGAGAAAAGCTGGAGATAACAGGCACGTACGTTTATCTTGTACAGCAGATATCAAGTGAGGGTCACATTGATGAAGAAATTAATCGGCGTACAAAACTTGCCTGGAGAGCTTTTGGAAGAAACAGCGTAATTTTCAAAAGCAATATGCCATTATGTCTTAAAAGAAAAGTGTTTGATCAATGCATACTTCCAGTGCTTACGTATGGTGCAGAGACGTGGACCTTAACTAAAAGAGACATACAAAGGCTGCAGACAACTCAAAGAAGCATGAAGAAGTGCATGCTTGGTGTAACTAGGAGAGATAAGAAGAGGAACTCATGGATCCGAAAAATGACAAGAATGGAAGACATCATGATCAGAGTTAAGTCCCTGAAATGGCAATGGGCTTGGCATACTGCCAGAAGGACAGACCATCGATGAACAGCCGAAATTTTAGATTGGATTCCAAGGGACAGGAAAAGACCCAGAAGAAGACCACATGGGAGATGGGTGGATGAAATTCGAAAGTATGGGGGAGTGACTTGGAGGAGACTGGTACAAGCCAGACCGTTGTGGAGGAAACTTGGGGAGACCTTTGTCCAGCAGTGGATTGATAATGGTTGACAATGATGATGATGATGATGATATATGACAAACATTTGCAGGAACAAAGAATCATATTCCGTTTTTTATATTTAGTAGAAAAAATTAGGATTCGTAAGTGGGTGTGTGCAGAGAAACGCACAAGTGATTCCAATGCAATATTCAAAAGCTTCGCATTCACTGAGAATGTCGAAAGAAAATGAATTTAAAGGAAAAACCAATGGAGAAGGACATAATAGTGTTTAATTTTGTAAACCATTCACGCCGTCGAATGAGCTAAAGCAGTGACTCAGTTTGCCCAGTTACAAAGATATAAATTTGTACAGCCCGCTGAATGTGTGTATCCCTGAGGTAGGGCAGAGGTGACTTCTAATGGACTTCTTCGTTTCTGTATGGCAGACATTTTTTAACACTGTTTCAAAATGTATGGTAGGAGTTTAAAACTTGCCCTTAATATGGTAGACGTTTTTGAACTGTTTTAAATATGGTAAAAGTTTTTAAACTCTCGAGGGAGCATGTATATTCCCTTCTCTTTTAGCTCATTCAATATGGTACGGAAGAAGTAACTTCAAATTTATTTCCTTTATTAATATTGTAGAAATTTTTAAACAGTCTTTCAATAATGTAGACGTTTTTAAACTGTCTTTCACTATGGTAGGAGTTCTTAAACTATTAAGTGAGGCTGTATGTCCTATGCGAATCGCAGCAGGGCCCTACAAAATATAGGGCCTTGACATGCAAAATAAAATTATTCTCATGGAGAATCTCAATCTTCGCGGACGAATGAACTAAATGAAGAAGTGAGGACTAATTCCTTTAGCTCATTTAATATGGTAGGGCAGAAATTACTTCTAATTCACTTCTATTTATTAATATTGTAGGAATTTTTAAACTATCAAGTGAGGCTATATGTCCCATATAAATCGCAGCAGGTCCCTACAAAATATAGGGCCTTGTGACGTACCTACCAGCAGGACGCACACGACATAAAAAGGCAGATAGTAGTCAGAGCAAACGTCCGCGTAGCTCAATTGGAAGAGCGACTTATTCCGGAATGAGGGGATCCGGGTCCGAATCCCGGCGCAGACCAAAAATGACGGAGAAATTTAGTTCGTTATAATGGCGCCCGAACTATCCGGATGACCCGACCGTTCAAAATCTCGCAATTAGTGTGATGTTCTTTCCACACCGCGAGAGAGGAAAAATCAGAGAATCCCTTCTCCAGCGCTTCGAAAAATAAATGTGTGTGACGTTGCATTCCACACACCAGCTTGACTGGGAGTTCTCAAGTGCACGTTCTACAGTGGATGGCTGCCTGCAACGATTCATGGTCACGGCTGACCCGTGGGCCATACCCCCGGCCCTGTTTCGGGGGTGGGGGGAAGATGTGACGTACCTGCCAGCAAGACGCACACGACATAAAGGCAGATAGTAGTCAGAACAAACGTGCGCGTAGCTCAATTGGAAGAGCGACTTATTCCGGAATGAGGGGATCCGGGTTCGAATCCCGGCACAGACCAAAAATGACGGAGAAATTTACTTCGTGCCTTGATATGCAAAAGAAAAGTATTCTGATAGAGAATCTCACTCTTCGCGGACGAATGAACAAAAGGAAGAAGTGAGGACATATTCCTTTAGCTCATTCAATATGGTAGGGCAGAAATTATTTCTAATTCACTTCTCTTTATTAATATTGCAGGAATTTTTAAGCGGTTTTTTAGTAAGGTAGGAGTTTTTAAACTATCAAGTGAGGCTATATGTCCCATGAGAATCGCAACAGGGCCGTACAAAATATAGGGCCTTGACATGCAAAAGAGAATCATTCTCATGTTGAATCTCACTCTTCGCGGACGAATGAACAAAGGGAAGAAGTGAGAACTTATTCCTTTAGCTCATTCAATATGGTAGGGCAGAAGTTACTTCGAATTAACTTGTCTCTTTTTCACGATATAATTTTGTAAACTATGGAGTATGTATATGCAACGCAAATTGCAGCAGAACCATTCGATCAAATATGGGGTAATAACGTTCAAGTTATTCTCAGTGGAATTTCATTCTTCTCGTAGAAGCATCTAGTGTACTTCGTCATTGTCTAGTTTTTCGCATTTCTGTGTTTTTTGAGTATTTTGTTTTCTTGCGGACGCGTGTTTCCTGAGTCGTGTTCCTTTTTTTCCTTGTTTCTAGGAAAATAGGCCTCGTTACATGAAATAAATCTCTAACGATTTCTATCATGACGTTTAATTTTTAAACCATTCTCGCCGACGAATGAGCTAAAGCAGTGACTCAGTTTGCCCACTTACGAAGACAGAAATTTGTATACAGTCCACTGAATATGTGTATCCCCTATGGTAGGGCAGAAGTGACTTCTAATACACTTCTCTTTATTAATATTGTAGGAATGTGTTTACTGTCTTTCAGTAAGTTAGGAGTTTTTAAACTGTCTTTCAGTATGGTAAGAGTTTTTAAACTATGCGAATCGCAGCAGGGTCTTACAAATATAGGGTCTTGACATGAAAAAGAAAATTTTTCTCATAGAGAATCTCACTCTTCGCGGGCGAATGAACTAAAGGGAAAAGTGAGGACTTATTCCTTTAGCTCATTCAATATGGTAGGGCATAAGTTGCTTCTAATTCACTTGTCTCTTTATCGTGATATAATTTTGTAAACTATTGAGTATGTATATCAAACGCAAATTGCAGCAGAACAATTCGATGAAATACGGGGCAATAACGTTCAAGTAAAACTTATTCTTAGTAGAATTTAATCTTCTCGTAAAAGGATCTAGGGTATTTCTTCATTGTCAATTTTTTGCATTTCTGTGTTTTTTGAGTATTTTATTTTCTTGTGTACATGTGTTTTCTGACTCGTGTTCCTTTTTTTATTGTTTCTAGGGAAATAGGCCTCGTGACATGAAAGAAATCTCTAACGATTATAATCATGACGTTTAATTTTCAAACTATTCTCGCCGACAAATGAGCTAAAGCAGTGACTCAGTTTGCCCAGTTACAAAGACAGAAATTTGTACAGTCCACTGAATATGTGTATCCCCGATGGCAGGGCAGAAGTTACTTCTAAACCACTTCTCTCTTTCTATAGGGTAGAAATTTATGAACAGTCTTTCAATATGTATGGCAGGAGTTCAAAACATGTCCTTAGTATGGCAGAAATTTTTGAACTGTTTTTAAATATGTTAGGAGTTTTTAAACTCTCGAGGGTTCATTTATGTTATCTTCTCTCTTAGCTCAGTCAATATGGTAGGACAGAAGTAACTTCTAATTCACTTCTCCTTATTAATATCGTAGGAATTTTTTTACTGTCTTTCAGTAAGGTAGAAGTTTTTAAACTGTCTTTCACTCTGGTAGGAGCTTTTAAACTATCAAGTGAGGCTGTATGTGCCATGCGAATCGCAGCAGGGCCCTACAAAATATAGGGCCTTGACATGCAAATGAAAATTACTTTCATGGAGAATCTCACTCTTCGCGGACGAATGATCGAAGGGAAGAAGTGAGGACTTATTCCTTTAGCTTATTCAATATGGTAGGGCAGAAGTTACTGCTAATTCCCTTGTCTCTTTTTCGCGATATAATTGTGTAAACTATTGAGTATGTATATCCAACGCAAATTGCAGCAGACCAATTTGATGAAATATGGGGCAATAATGTGCAAGTAAAAGTTATTTTCAGTGGAATTTCATTCTTCTCATAAAAGCATCTATAGTATTTCGTAATTGAATAGTTTTCCCATTTCTGTGTTTCTTGAGTATTTTATTTTCTTGTGTACGCGTGTTTTCTGACTCGTGTTCCTTTTTTTGTCGTTTCTAGGAAAATAGGCCTCGTTACATGAAAGATATCTCTAACGATTTCTATCATGTCGTTTAATTTTTAAACCATTCTCGCCGACGGATGAGCTAAAGCAGTGACTCAGTTTGCCCAGTTACAAAGACAGAAATTCGTACAGTCCACTGAATATGTGTATTCCCGATGGTAGGGTAGAAGTTACTTCTAAACCATCCCCGACGGTAGGGCAGAAGTGACTTCTAATGCACTTCTCTCTTTCTATATGGTAAAAATGTTTGAACACTTTCAATATGTATTGCAGGAGTTTAAAACATGCTCTTAGTATGGTAGGAGTTTTTGAACTGTTTTTAAATATGATAGGAGTTTTTAAACTCTCGAAGGTTCGTGTAAACTATCAAGTGAGGCTCTATGTCCCATGCGAATCGCAGCAGGGGCCTACAAAATACAGGGCCTTGACATGCAAAAAAAATTATTCTTATGTAGAATCTCACTCTTCGCGGACGAATGAACAAAAGGAAGAAGTGAGGACTTATTCCTTTAGCTCATTTAATATGGTAGGGCAGAAGTTACTTCTAATTCACTTCTCTTTACTAATATTGTAGGAATTTTTAAAGTGTCTTTCAGTAAAGTAGGGGTTTTTAAACCGTCAAGTGAGGCTATATGTTCCATGCGAATCGCAGCAGGGCCTTACAAATATAGGGTCTTAGCATGCAAAAGAAAATTATTCTCATGTTGAATCTCACTCTTCGCGGACGAATGAACTAAAGGAAGAAGTGAAGACTTATTCCTTTAGCTCATTCAATATGGTAGGACAGAAATTACTTCTAATTAACTTGTCTGTTTTTCTAAAGGAAGAAGTGAAGACTTATTCTTTTAGCTCATTCAATATGGTAGGGCAGAAATTACTTCTAATTAACTTGTCTGTTTTTCTAAAGGAAGAAGTGAAGACTTATTCCTTTAGCTCATTTAATATGGTAGGGCAGAAATTACTTCTAATTAACTTGTCTGTTTTTCACGATATAATTTTGTAAACTATGGAGTATGTACATGTATATCCAATGCAAACGTTCAAGTAAAAGTTATTCTCAGTGGAATTTTACTTTTTTCTTAGAAGGGTGTAGTGTACTTCGTCATTGTCTAGTTTTTCGCATTTCTGTGTTTCTTGAGTATTTTATTTTCTTGTGTACGCGTGTTTTCTGACTCGTGTTCTTTTTTTCTTGTTTCTAGGAAAATAGGCCTCGTGACATGAAAGATATCTCTAACGATTTCTTTCATGTCGTGTTACAAAGGCAGGAATTTGTATACAGTCTTTTGCCGAATTACAAAGACAGGAATTTGTATACAGTCCACTGAATATGTGTATCCCGATGATAGGGTAGTACTTACTTCTAATGCACTTCTCTCTTTCTATATGGTAGAGATTATTGAACACTCTTTCGATATATATGGTAGGAGTATATATATTTCCTTCTCTCTTAGCTCATTCAGTATGGTAGGACAGAAGTAACTTCTAATACACTTCTCTTTATTAATATTGTAGGAATGTTTTTACTGTCTTTCAGTAAGTTAGGAGTTTTTAAACTGTCTTTCAGTAAGTTAGGAGTTTTTAAACTGTCTTTCAGTATGATAAGAGTTTTTAAACTATGCGAATCGCAGCAGGGCCTTACAAATATAGGGTATTGACATGAAAAAGAAAATTTTTCTCATAGAGAATCTCACTCTTCGCGGGCGAATGAACTAAAGGGAAAAGTGAGGACTTATTCCTTTAGCTCATTCAATATGGTAGGGCATAAGTTGCTTCTAATTCACTTGTCTCTTTATCGTGATATAATTTTGTAAACTATTGAGTATGTATATCCAACGCAAATTGCAGCAGAACAATTCGATGAAACATGGGGCAATAACGTGCAAGTAAAAGTGATTCTCATTGCAATTTCACTCTTCTCATAGAAGAAGGATTTAGTGTACTTCGTGATATTCTAGTTTTTCGCATTTCGTCTTTTGTAAAAAAAGATCGTGCTTATACAGTATTATCGGTTTGTCCGTCCGTTTGTAGACACGATATCTCTACAACTAGTGGTCCGATTTGAAAAAACTGTTTTTGCATTAAGAAAAAATTCTTTTTGCATTTGAAATGTACGAATGATGACCCTTTATTTTAAATTGTTACGATGCACTAATTCGCCGCTAGATGGCGTAATGCCGATGATATCGAATTCAAAATACATTTTATTCCATACATTTGCTTCTAAACATCCAATTGAAAAAATTATTTTGCCTGTCGATTCTACTCATGGCGAAGATTATTTTAGGTATATCACTTTTTCAAGTTACGCATAGATTCTCCGCTTGGGGAGTAAAAGTAAACTGCGTTTCCCTAGATACCTCTGCTTCTAAAACTCCGATTTGAAAAATTCTTTCTGCAGCGGATACAGCTCCGCATGGGAAATCTTTCGCACATAATTTTTAATTTTTTGTATAAAACGGTTTGGCCACGAGGTGGCGTAAGTGTTAATTTCTGCTTCTGATGTATTTGCAACAAAATCTGAGCTTCTAAAATCTGATTGAAAACTTATTTCGTGGACCAATACTACTCACGTCGACAAACCTTTTCGGAATATTTCGTCCTTAAAATAATGCATGGTTTCTCCACCAGAGGGCGTAGATGTATACCTTATTTTTTGTCAATACAATCAAACCTCGTTAAAGCGAAACCGTAAGGACCAAGGCAATTATTTTGCGTTAACCGAATTTCATGTGAACCAATAACCTTCATGTTCACCTATTCTTTGACGGGACCAAACACATATTTCGCGTAAAACAGTATTTCGCGTTAACAAGTTTCGACAGTATCTCTGCTTCTTATGATCCAGCTTGAAAAATTCCTTCTTTACTAGGTAGTTTCCGGTGCAAAATTTTTTTCATATATATTAAAATTTTCAAATAATTCATTGACTTTCCGCGAGGGGGAGTAAAGGTAAATTTCGCTTTCCCCTATATCTCTGCTTCTGAAGCTCCAATTTGAAAAATTCTTCCTGCACCGGATACAGCTCCCGGTGGGAAATGTTTTCATTGTATATCTAATTTTTTATAAAATATAGTTTGCCCACCAGGGCGTAAGCGTTAATTTTTGCTTCGTAGGTATTTCCATCAAAATCTGAGCTCTTAAAATCTCGATTGAGAAAATTCTTTCGTGGACCGATACCACTCATGTCGATAAACATTTGAGAATATTTTCTTCTAAAAATCATGAATAGTTTCTCCGCCAGGGGGTGTAGATGTATATCGTATTTCTGTCAATATCTGTGCTTGTAAGATTCAGATTTGAGAAATTCCTTCTTTGTTAGCTAGCGGTTCCAGTGTCAAATGTTCTTATATAATTTCAAATTTTTGAAGTAATACATAGACTTTCCGCTAGGGGCGTTAAAATAAATCGTTTTTTCTCCGATATCTCTGCTTCTGAAATTTCGATTAGAAAACTTCTTTCTGCACCGGATGCAACTGCTGATCGGAAATGATTTGTCTATAATTTCTAATATTTGATAAAGAATAGTTTTGTCACTAGGGGCGTAAGTGTTAATTTCTGCGTCTGATGTATTTGAAGCAAAATCTGAGCTCCAGAAAACTCAACTAAAAAAATTATTTTGTTGACCAATACCGCTCACAACGAAAACCCTTTAGAGAATACTTTCTTCTTAAAATAATGCATGGTTTTTCCGCCAGGGGGCGTAAACGCATATCTCATTTTTGTCGATTACTCTGTTTCTAAGAGTCCGATTTGAAAAATTTGTTGGAGAGCTTTGAAAAATTTGTTGGAGAGCGTTTCCATGGGGAAATGTTTCTCATATAATTTCAAATTTTTCATTGCGCACAAGTCTGCCACTAGAGGGCGTAAGTTCGCGTTTCTGTTTACAGCAATATCAGCGGGACTAAAAACCTCAGTGAGAAACTTATTTCTTCGGTCAGATACTATTAACTATGCAAACTGTGTGTGTGTATATTTTTTTTTCCAAAATAGTGCACAATTTCTCCGCTAGGGGCGCATAAGCTTTTTCTGTTTTTCTCAATATCACTGCTTTTACGTGTGTGATTTAAAAAATTATTTCAACACCGGATGCCATTTACTTTGAGGAATGAGGAATTTTGTAGTTGATAGTTCTGTCGGAAGGTGGTGTTTCGGCAGTTTGCAGCTGTACCGTTGCTTCTAAAAACGCTATTGAGAAATTTCTTCTTCACTGTATGCCATTCGCTACAACAGAGATGTGGAGCATTATCCTCTTTAGGTAACGCAAAGATTTCTCACTAGCTGCGTAAAGGTCAAACGCTTTTTCCATGAAGAATAATTTTTGCCTGTTTTCAACTTTTCCGCTATGCAAAATTCTTCTGCTAGCAGACGTAAACTTATATCATGTTTCCTTTCTTACATTTCTTCTTTTAACTGTTCGATTTGAAAATCTCTTTGTCTCTGGTACCTTCTTTGTAGTATGAGAAACTTTTTTCACCATTTGTTAATTTTCCTAACATGCTTTTTAGTCGCCGGTGGACTAAGTAGATGTTTCTATTTCTGGATGTTTTATCGATTGTTGGAACCAGATGATTATTTTCAAAACGGGTTCCATTGATTTTGAATACCTTTGATAAATTTAATTTGCGTCAGAACGGATTAAAAGACGAGCTTATTACATCCGAAAATTCGGTGTCATCTTTCTTGTTTTTTGGGGGTTTTTTGGGGGGAAGGGCTGCAGTACTTATCGATCATAAACAAAGCATTCGCAAAAACTATCTTGAAAAAACTGAAATTTTCCGGGGCTGCAATAATTTCATTGCAAATATACAGGGTTACAAGGAAATTCCGTGATCAGGCCGATACCTCACGAACTATGGCAGTTAGCGATTTTCTTCTTGTGCAGTTGTATAGGAAACCCCCTATGGCGCACACAATAACACCACGAAGGATCCCCTCTCCCCATTCGGGGGTTGAGAGGGCTATCGCGCCTCTCTTTGCTGATAGGGCAAAAAAGTCAATTACAAATTTGTTCAGCGATTCTAAAATAGCACATAAATGTTTTTGTCCCATAACAAAAGATGGAAAGGGACTCTCCAAATGCGAGAAAAGCGGAAAGCTACCTAAGTCGCTGTGTCCGAAGCATATTCGCATGGAATGTGCTTTCTGCTCCTTCGTCAGAATACAAAAATGATATGCGTGGTCGGTATGCCAACACTTCGTGAACCAGTGACGGGAAGTCGAAAGCTTTGTTACGTAAAAAGTCAATTAAATATACATACAGTTCCTATTGGATGAGTGTTTCGCAACTTTATACTATTTCTTCTCCTCTCAGTGTATTTTTTCCTGTATTGGACATCATAGTCTGGTATTGAATATGTTACGGAGAAGTGTGTTTTATTTCAGAACAAGAACTGCTCCTAAGGTTAAAACTTTTCCTTTGTGCTTTCATTTACTTAGAACTTACCAGTTTAGATAAGTTCGAAGTAATAAGTTCTTGTCTAAATACTCTGCCGTTGCTTCCGGATGTTGGGATTTTCTTGGGGCCACATTTCCGGTCCTCTTCCGTTTTTCGTTATAGGACAAAAACATTTATGCATTATTTTTGCCTAGCTGAACAAGTTTATAATTGACTTTTTTGCCCTATCTGCAAAGGGGGCGCGGTTGCCTCCTCAACCCCCAAAAGGGGGCGAGGGATCCCTCGTGGTGTTTGTGTGCGCCATAGGAGGTTTCCTGTACAACTGCACAAGAAGTAAATCGCTAACTGTTATAGTTCGTGAGATATTGACCTGATCAAGAACTTCCCTTGTAACCCTGTATAAAATGAGAGAAGGTAAAGAATGAGAAGATTAGTGTTTATTTAATTACTTTCAAATGGAATCAGCACTTCTGCGGTAGCTGAAACAGACTTTTCAAAATGTAGTGCAATAATTCATGTAACTATAAAGCCAAAAATGTAGTAAATCAGATGCAGATCTCATTATGAAGAAAATCCTATACATGAACTTACAGCAAACCAAAATTTTTACCGCAAGTGAACCTGAGTGCATTAACGTATCCAATGAATTTCGTGTTTCAATCCCAGATTATTGATAGTATATTTGATTACATTGTATTGATTATTATTCAACCAGGAGTGCAATCAACAAAAACAAGTTGAAGAGCATAAAATCAGCTGAAAGGAGCAGAGAATAAGTTTGAAAGTCGAGAGGGGAAAAGGGGTTGTATCAGAAACAATATTTGACTCAACAAAATATTTCGCATGTAAGTTTTTTGTTTTGAAGCCATCAAACTGTCAAACAATCTTTGCCCTTTTAGCATAACTTGATTTCTTTCTATCCGTATAGTGATGAACAAATATTGTATATATATATATATATATACTTTTCTTTACTTGAGTTGGCATAAGGCCTACCAGCCCAGAATATTGCGGCCCAACAGGAATCTCCAGGTATCCGGGCGGCCCAGTCAGCGTCTGCCTTCAACTAAAGAAAAGCCACAGGTCTCACTATTGTCAGTGAGATTAGTTGTTCTTCTTTTGCTGAATGGATACACAAGGAAGCAGGAAGATACTTTTTGGTATGAACCACTGTTTATATTTCTGGCCCCTCGTGGTAGAGCAATACATAAACAAAAGAGCCGCTATATACTAGAGCAAAAGGGATTCTCTTTCTCTTTTCACATCTGGAATTCTTTCCGAATTTCACTTCAGAATAAGAATAAGGTGAGTCGGGATTTTTTACTTGTAGAGTATAAACGTCCGCATACACTCTTTCTTTTACGAGTGCAAGAAGTACTTTGTTCTCATAGACCACCGTATATCCCTTGTACCTTTTGGCAGATTCAGAGAAAACAAAACGACAGGCTATACGCATTGGAGGAGAAAATTTTCTTCTTTGTTTTGCATTTCGAATTCTTCCCGACTTCCGCTTCATGCACGAACGTATCGGAACTAGCATTACACAAGACAGATAGTTGAAAAACGTCCATATACACCCTGTCCTATACGAGAAGAGAGAAAAATATTTTCTTAGTATGGACTATTACAGACGAGTCCTTAGTACTTCCGCTGCCCTACACTTAGATGGACTTGGCTGTCCCTAATAGAGTTTTTCCTATACTGTAAAAAATATGTGGCGTGAATTCATGGAAAATTTCTGAAAATAACGTGCAGCAAAGTTGCCGGTAGTTTGTCAGTTTTTTTTTTTTTTTTTCAGAAATTTCCGCTTTTAAAGTGCCCGCTTATTTTAACTTCCGTATTTTGTTAGATTTTCCGTAGTCAGAAATTCCGTTTATTTTAGAAAGTCCATTTCAAGTTTTTCCATATTTAAACTGAAATTCCACAAAATCAACGACCCTGTATTTTTCAGCCCTTACGCCAGATAACCGTTTCGCTGCATTCAGGATCGAGCCCCCGTCATTTCGGTTCGTTCAACAGATAACGCACGCTTTTAAGTGCTGCGCTCAGAAATTTTAATCACATACACCGTAAAACAAATCGCGCGACGATTATTTTTTTTGTTTTTGTTTTTTTTTTTTTGTCACTAATGCGAGCGATTTAGTCATTTTAGTTTATGTTGGAGCCCATTATTTTTCTGAATAGATTTGTAATATTTTTTTCTCTGTAGGAGGACTTTTCACAAATTAAGCATTTTTCATCGTGATTTTTCTAAGCAACAAAATGCTTTGCAACTTCATTTTTTAAACTGACAGTGACTTTCAGTTATCTTAAAAAAGGTGAAATATAATTTTTCATAGTATTATTTCAGAAAAAAACTCCTAAATACATATAAAATGTACTCTTGATAGCTATAATAGCTTTTGTGTTAAGTTGTCCAAAGACTGATACATAGACATCGTATAATCATCTGTACAATAAGTTAAGTACCGGGTTTACTAAATATGAAATTTACTCTTGATAGCTATAATAGCTTTTGTGTTAAGTTGTCCAAAGACTGATACATAGACATCGTATAATCATCTGTACAATAAGTTAAGTACCTGGTTTACTAAATATAAAATTTACTATTGATAGCTATAATAGCTTTTGTTTTAAGTTGTCCAAAGACTGATACATAGACATCGTATAATCATCTGTACAATAAGTTAAGTACCGGGTTTACTAAATATGAAATTTACTCTTGATAGCTATAATAGCTTTTGTGTTAAGTTGTCCAAAGACTGATACATAGACATCGTATAATCATCTGTACAATAAGTTAAGTACCGGGTTTACTAAATATGAAATTTACTCTTGATAGCTATAATAGCTTTTGTGTTAAGTTGTCCAAAGACTGATACATAGACATCGTATAATCATCTGTACAATAAGTTAAGTACCTGGTTTACTAAATATAAAATTTACTATTGATAGCTATAATAGCTTTTGTTTTAAGTTGTCCAAAGACTGATACATAGACATCGTATAATCATCTGTACAATAAGTTAAATACCTGGTTTCTTACAGTAACAGAATATATAATACCGTAAAATTTAGTCTTGGTAGCTATAATAGCTTTTGTCTTAAGTTGTCCAAAGGCTGATACATAGACATTGTATAATCATCTGTACAATAAGTTAAGTACCTTGTTTACTAAATATAAAATTTACTCTTGATAGCTATAATAGCCTTTGTCTTAAGTTGTCCAAAGACTGATACATAGACATCGTAAAATCATCTGTACAATAAATTAAGTACCCGGTTTCTTACAGTAACTCAATACATAATAAGTAGCTAGTGCACAAAATTGGGGAGAGGAGAAGAAATATTCTGTGACACAATAAACAAAATTCAAGCGATATGCTATCCACAATTTTCGATCTCGCTACGGAACTTCGAAATTCGACAGACGATTGAAATTTAAAGTTTTATCAAACTTCAAGTATTCTCACCAATCTCTCCTGTTACCGGTAATTTTTCCTCATACGAATACGGAAAAAGTGAGAACGGAGTTTTTCCGTTAATGTACGGAAGAAACTGAGGAAAGGTTTCTGAAAATTCAGAATTTTCCGTTAACACATCTCTAAAATGGTAATTTACAGTCAATATAAGAAAGAAACTGCGGAAAGGTTTCTGAAAATTCACAATTTCCCGTTAACACATCTCTAAAATGGTAATTTACCGTCAATATAAGAAAGAAACTGCGGAAAGGTTTCTGAAAATTCACAATTTCCCGTTAACACATCTCTAAAATGGTAATTTACCGTCAATATAAGAAAGAAACTGCGGAAAGGTTTCTGAAAATTCAGAATTTTCCGTTAACACATCTCTAAAATGGTAATTTACCGTCAATATAAGAAAGAAACTGCGGAAAGGTTTCTGAAAATTCCCAATTTCCCGTTAACACATCTCTAAAATGGTAATTTACCGTCAATATAAGAAAGAAACTGCGGAAAGGTTTCTGAAAATTCAGAATTTTTTGTTAACACATCTCTAAAATGGTAATTTACCGTCAATATAAGAAAGAAACTGCGGAAAGGTTTCTGAAAATTCAGAATTTTCCGTTAACACATTTCTAAAATGGTAATTTACCGTCAATATAAGAAAGAAACTGCGGAAAGGTTTCTGAAAATTCAGAATTTTCCGTTAACACATTTCTAAAATGGTAATTTACCGTCAATATAAGAAAGAAACTGCGGAAAGGTTTCTGAAAATTCAGAATTTTCCGTTAACACATCTCTAAAATGGTAATTTACCGTCAATATAAGAAAGAAACTGCGGAAAGGTTTCTGAAAATTCAGAATTTTCCGTTAACACATTTCTAAAATGGTAATTTACCGTCAATATAAGAAAGAAACTGCGGAAAGGTTTCTGAAAATTCAGAATTTTCCGTTAACACATCTCTAAAATGGTAATTTACCGTCAATATAAGAAAGAAACTGCGGAAAGGTTTCTGAAAACTCAGAATTTTCCGTTAACACATTTCTAAAATGGTAATTTACCGTCAATATAAGAAAGAAACTGCGGAAAGGTTTCTGAAAATTCAGAATTTTCCTTTAACACATCTCTAAAATGGTAATTTACCGTCAATAAGGGTTTCTAAAAATTCACAATTTCCCGTTAACACATCTCTAAAATGGTAATTTACCGTCAATATAAGAAAGAAACTGCGGAAAGGTTTCTGAAAGTTCAGAATTTTCCGTTAACACATCTCTAAAATGGTAATTTGCCGTCGTTTTGCTGATGACGTAGTCATTTTTGCAACTAGCCCATCAGAGCTGCAGAGTATGATCCAGGAACTTGCTGACAAGAGTAAAGAAGTGGGATTAAAAATGAACTTTCAGAAGACAAAAGTGATGTTCAATGCTTTTACAAGAAATGAAGATTTATCGATTGATGGAGAAAAGCTGGAGATAACAGACACGTACGTTTATCTTGGACAGCAGATATCAAGTGAGGGTCACATTGATGAAGAAATTAATCGGCGTACAAAACTTGCCTGGAGAGCTTTTGGAAGAAACAGCATAATTTTCAAGAGCAATATGCCATTATGTCTTAAAAGAAAAGTGTTTGATCAATGCATCCTTCCAGTGCTTACGTATGGTGCAGAGACGTGGACCTTAACTAAAAGAGACATACAAAGGCTGCAGACAACTCAAAGAAGCATGGAGAGGTGCATACTTGGTGTAACCAGGAGAGATAAGAAGAGGAACTCGTGGATCCGAAAAATGACAAGAGTGGAAGACATCATGATCAGAGTTAAATCCCTGAAATGGCAATGGGCTGGACATACTGCCAGAAGGACAGATCATCGATGGACAGCCGAAATTTTAGATTGGATTCCAAGGGACAGGAAAAGACCCAGAGGAAGACCACATGGGAGATGGGTGGATGAAATTCGAAAGTATGCAGGGGTGACATGGAGGAGACTGGCACAAGACAGACCGTTGTGGAGGAAACTTGGGGAGACCTTCGTCCAGCAGTGGATTGATAATGGTTGACAATGATGATGATGATGATAAGAAAGAAACTGCGGAAAGGTTTCTGAAAATTCACAATTTCCCGTTAACACATCTCTCGTCAATATAAGAAAGAAACTGCGGAAAGGTTTCTGAAAATTCAGAATTTTCCGTTAACACATCTCTAAAATGGTAATTTACCGTCAATATAAGAAAGAAACTGCGGAAAGGTTTCTGAAAATTCAGAATTTTCCGTTAACACATCTCTAAAATGGTAATTTACCGTCAATATAAGAAAGAAACTGCGGAAAGGTTTCTGAAAATTCAGAATTTTCCGTTAACACATTTCTAAAATGGTAATTTACCGTCAATATAAGAAAGAAACTGCGGAAAGGTTTCTGAAAATTCAGAATTTTCCGTTAACACATCTCTAAAATGGTAATTTACCGTCAATATAAGAAAGAAACTGCGGAAAGGTTTCTGAAAGTTCAGAATTTTCCGTTAACACATCTCTAAAATGGTAATTTACCGTCAATATAAGAAAGAAACTGCGGAAAGGTTTCTGAAAATTCAGAATTTTCCGTTAACACGTTTCTAAAATGGTAATTTACCGTCAATATAAGAAAGAAACTGCGGAAAGGTTTCTGAAAATTCAGAATTTTCCGTTAACACATCTCTAAAATGGTAATTTACCGTCAATAAGGGTTTCTGAAAATTCACAATTTCCCGTTAACACATCTCTAAAATGGTAATTTACCGTCAATATAAGAAAGAAACTGCGGAAAGGTTTCTGAAAGTTCAGAATTTTCCGTTAACACATCTCTAAAATGGTAATTTACCGTCAATATAAGAAAGAAACTGCGGAAAGGTTTCTGAAAATTCAGAATTTTCCGTTAACACATTTCTAAAATGGTAATTTACCGTCAATATAAGAAAGAAACTGCGGATAGGTTTCTGAAAATTCAGAATTTTCCGTTAACACATCTCTAAAATGGTAATTTACCGTCAATATAAGAAAGAAACTGCGGAAAGGTTTCTGAAAATTCAGAATTTTCCGTTAACACATTTCTAAAATGGTAATTTACCGTCAATATAAGAAAGAAACTGCGGAAAGGTTTCTGAAAATTCAGAATTTTCCTTTAACACATCTCTAAAATGGTAATTTACCGTCAATAAGGGTTTCTAAAAATTCACAATTTCCCGTTAACACATCTCTAAAATGGTATATTACCGTCAATATAAGAAAGAAACTGCGGAAAGGTTTCTGAAAGTTCAGAATTTTCCGTTAACACATCTCTAAAATGGTAATTTGCCGTCAATATAAGAAAGAAACTGCGGAAAGGTTTCTGAAAATTCACAATTTCCCGTTAACACATCTCTCGTCAATATAAGAAAGAAACTGCGGAAAGGTTTCTGAAAATTCAGAATTTTCCGTTAACACATCTCTAAAATGGTAATTTACCGTCAATATAAGAAAGAAACTGCGGAAAGGTTTCTGAAAATTCAGAATTTTCCGTTAACACATTTCTAAAATGGTAATTTACCGTCAATATAAGAAAGAAACTGCGGAAAGGTTTCTGAAAATTCAGAATTTTCCGTTAACACATCTCTAAAATGGTAATTTACCGTCAATATAAGAAAGAAACTGCGGAAAGGTTTCTGAAAGTTCAGAATTTTCCGTTAACACATCTCTAAAATGGTAATTTACCGTCAATATAAGAAAGAAACTGCGGAAAGGTTTCTGAAAATTCACAATTTCCCGTTAACACATCTCTAAAATGGTAATTTACCGTCAATATAAGAAAGAAACTGCGGAAAGGTTTCTGAAAATTCAGAATTTTCCGTTAACACATTTCTAAAATGGTAATTTACCGTCAATATAAGAAAGAAACTGCGGGAAGGTTTCTGAAAATTCAGAATTTTCCGTTAACACATCTCTAAAATGGTAATTTACCGTCAATATAAGAAAGAAACTGCGGAAAGGTTTCTGAAAATTCAGAATTTTCCGTTAACACGTTTCTAAAATGGTAATTTACCGTCAATATAAGAAAGAAACTGCGGAAAGGTTTCTGAAAATTCAGAATTTTCCGTTAACACATTTCTAAAATGGTAATTTACCGTCAATAAGGGTTTCTGAAAATTCACAATTTCCCGTTAACACATCTCTCAAATGGTAATTTACCGTCAATATAAGAAAGAAACTGCGGAAAGGTTTCTGAAAGTTCAGAATTTTCCGTTAACACATCTCTAAAATGGTAATTTACCGTCAATAAGGGTTTCTGAAAATTCACAATTTCCCGTTAACACATCTCTAAAATGGTAATTTACCGTCAATATAAGAAAGAAACTGCGGAAAGGTTTCTGAAAATTCAGAATTTTCCGTTAACACATTTCTAAAATGGTAATTTACCGTCAATATAAGAAAGAAACTGCGGAAAGGTTTCTGAAAATTCAGAATTTTCCTTTAACACATCTCTAAAATGGTAATTTACCGTCAATAAGGGTTTCTAAAAATTCACAATTTCCCGTTAACACATCTCTAAAATGGTAATTTACCGTCAATATAAGAAAGAAACTGCGGAAAGGTTTCTGAAAGTTCAGAATTTTCCGTTAACACATCTCTAAAATGGTAATTTGCCGTCAATATAAGAAAGAAACTGTGGAAAGGTTTCTGAAAATTCACAATTTCCCGTTAACACATCTCTCGTCAATATAAGAAAGAAACTGCGGAAAGGTTTCTGAAAATTCAGAATTTTCCGTTAACACATCTCTAAAATGGTAATTTACCGTCAATATAAGAAAGAAACTGCGGAAAGGTTTCTGAAAATTCAGAATTTTCCGTTAACACATATCTAAAATGGTAATTTACCGTCAATATAAGAAAGAAACTGCGGAAAGGTTTCTGAAAATTCAGAATTTTCCGTTAACACATTTCTAAAATGGTAATTTACCGTCAATATAAGAAAGAAACTGCGGAAAGGTTTCTGAAAATTCAGAATTTTCCGTTAACACATCTCTAAAATGGTAATTTACCGTCAATATAAGAAAGAAACTGCGGAAAGGTTTCTGAAAGTTCAGAATTTTCCGTTAACACATCTCTAAAATGGTAATTTACCGTCAATATAAGAAAGAAACTGCGGAAAGGTTTCTGAAATTTCACAATTTCCCGTTAACACATCTCTAAAATGGTAATTTACCGTCAATATAACAAAGAAACTGCGGAAAGGTTTCTGAAAATTCAGAATTTTCCGTTAACACATTTCTAAAATGGTAATTTACCGTCAATATAACAAAGAAACTGCGGGAAGGTTTCTGAAAATTCAGAATTTTCCGTTAACACATCTCTAAAATGGTAATTTACCGTCAATATAAGAAAGAAACTGCGGAAAGGTTTCTGAAAATTCAGAATTTTCCGTTAACACGTTTCTAAAATGGTAATTTACCGTCAATATAAGAAAAAAACTGCGGAAAGGTTTCTGAAAATTCAGAATTTTCCGTTAACACATCTCTAAAATGGTAATTTACCGTCAATAAGGGTTTCTGAAAATTCACAATTTCCCGTTAACACATCTCTAAAATGGTAATTTACCGTCAATATAAGAAAGAAACTGCGGAAAGGTTTCTGAAAGTTCAGAATTTTCCGTTAACACATCTCTAAAATGGTAATTTACCGTCAATATAAGAAAGAAACTGCGGAAAGGTTTCTGAAAATTCAGAATTTTCCGTTAACACATTTCTAAAATGGTAATTTACCGTCAATATAAGAAAGAAACTGCGGAAAGGTTTCTGAAAATTCAGAATTTTCCTTTAACACATCTCTAAAATGGTAATTTACCGTCAATAAGGGTTTCTAAAAATTCACAATTTCCCGTTAACACATCTCTAAAATGGTATATTACCGTCAATATAAGAAAGAAACTGCGGAAAGGTTTCTGAAAGTTCAGAATTTTCCGTTAACACATCTCTAAAATGGTAATTTGCCGTCAATATAAGAAAGAAACTGCGGAAAGGTTTCTGAAAATTCACAATTTCCCGTTAACACATCTCTCGTCAATATAAGAAAGAAACTGCGGAAAGGTTTCTGAAAATTCAGAATTTTCCGTTAACACATCTCTAAAATGGTAATTTACCGTCAATATAAGAAAGAAACTGCGGAAAGGTTTCTGAAAATTCAGAATTTTCCGTTAACACATTTCTAAAATGGTAATTTACCGTCAATATAAGAAAGAAACTGCGGAAAAGGTTTCTGAAAATTCAGAATTTTCCGTTAACACATCTCTAAAATGGTAATTTACCGTCAATATAAGAAAGAAACTGCGGAAAGGTTTCTGAAAGTTCAGAATTTTCCGTTAACACATCTCTAAAATGGTAATTTACCGTCAATATAAGAAAGAAACTGCGGAAAGGTTTCTGAAAATTCACAATTTCCCGTTAACACATCTCTAAAATGGTAATTTACCGTCAATATAAGAAAGAAACTGCGGAAAGGTTTCTGAAAATTCAGAATTTTCCGTTAACACATTTCTAAAATGGTAATTTACCGTCAATATAAGAAAGAAACTGCGGGAAGGTTTCTGAAAATTCAGAATTTTCCGTTAACACATCTCTAAAATGGTAATTTACCGTCAATATAAGAAAGAAACTGCGGAAAGGTTTCTGAAAATTCAGAATTTTCCGTTAACACGTTTCTAAAATGGTAATTTACCGTCAATATAAGAAAGAAACTGCGGAAAGGTTTCTGAAAATTCAGAATTTTCCGTTAACACATCTCTAAAATGGTAATTTACCGTCAATAAGGGTTTCTGAAAATTCACAATTTCCCGTTAACACATCTCTCAAATGGTAATTTACCGTCAATATAAGAAAGAAACTGCGGAAAGGTTTCTGAAAGTTCAGAATTTTCCGTTAACACATCTCTAAAATGGTAATTTACCGTCAATAAGGGTTTCTGAAAATTCACAATTTCCCGTTAACACATCTCTAAAATGGTAATTTACCGTCAATATAAGAAAGAAACTGCGGAAAGGTTTCTGAAAATTCAGAATTTTCCGTTAACACATTTCTAAAATGGTAATTTACCGTCAATATAAGAAAGAAACTGCGGAAAGGTTTCTGAAAATTCAGAATTTTCCTTTAACACATCTCTAAAATGGTAATTTACCGTCAATAAGGGTTTCTAAAAATTCACAATTTCCCGTTAACACATCTCTAAAATGGTAATTTACCGTCAATATAAGAAAGAAACTGCGGAAAGGTTTCTGAAAGTTCAGAATTTTCCGTTAACACATCTCTAAAATGGTAATTTGCCGTCAATATAAGAAAGAAACTGTGGAAAGGTTTCTGAAAATTCACAATTTCCCGTTAACACATCTCTCGTCAATATAAGAAAGAAACTGCGGAAAGGTTTCTGAAAATTCAGAATTTTCCGTTAACACATCTCTAAAATGGTAATTTACCGTCAATATAAGAAAGAAACTGCGGAAAGGTTTCTGAAAATTCAGAATTTTCCGTTAACACATATCTAAAATGGTAATTTACCGTCAATATAAGAAAGAAACTGCGGAAAGGTTTCTGAAAATTCAGAATTTTCCGTTAACACATTTCTAAAATGGTAATTTACCGTCAATATAAGAAAGAAACTGCGGAAAGGTTTCTGAAAATTCAGAATTTTCCGTTAACACATCTCTAAAATGGTAATTTACCGTCAATATAAGAAAGAAACTGCGGAAAGGTTTCTGAAAGTTCAGAATTTTCCGTTAACACATCTCTAAAATGGTAATTTACCGTCAATATAAGAAAGAAACTGCGGAAAGGTTTCTGAAATTTCACAATTTCCCGTTAACACATCTCTAAAATGGTAATTTACCGTCAATATAACAAAGAAACTGCGGAAAGGTTTCTGAAAATTCAGAATTTTCCGTTAACACATTTCTAAAATGGTAATTTACCGTCAATATAACAAAGAAACTGCGGGAAGGTTTCTGAAAATTCAGAATTTTCCGTTAACACATCTCTAAAATGGTAATTTACCGTCAATATAAGAAAGAAACTGCGGAAAGGTTTCTGAAAATTCAGAATTTTCCGTTAACACGTTTCTAAAATGGTAATTTACCGTCAATATAAGAAAAAACTGCGGAAAGGTTTCTGAAAATTCAGAATTTTCCGTTAACACATCTCTAAAATGGTAATTTACCGTCAATAAGGGTTTCTGAAAATTCACAATTTCCCGTTAACACATCTCTAAAATGGTAATTTACCGTCAATATAAGAAAGAAACTGCGGAAAGGTTTCTGAAAGTTCAGAATTTTCCGTTAACACATCTCTAAAATGGTAATTTACCGTCAATATAAGAAAGAAACTGCGGAAAGGTTTCTGAAAAATTCAGAATTTTCCGTTAACACATTTCTAAAATGGTAATTTACCGTCAATATAAGAAAGAAACTGCGGATAGGTTTCTGAAAATTCAGAATTTTCCGTTAACACATCTCTAAAATGGTAATTTACCGTCTATATAAGAAAGAAACTGCGGAAAGGTTTCTGAAAATTCAGAATTTTCCGTTAACACATTTCTAAAATGGTAATTTACCGTCTATATAAGAAAGAAACTGCGGAAAGGTTTCTGAAAATTCAGAATTTTCCGTTAACACATTTCTAAAATGGTAATTTACCGTCAATATAAGAAAGAAACTGCGGAAAGGTTTCTGAAAATTCAGAATTTTCCTTTAACACATCTCTAAAATGGTAATTTACCGTCAATAAGGGTTTCTAAAAATTCACAATTTCCCGTTAACACATCTCTAAAATGGTATATTACCGTCAATATAAGAAAGAAACTGCGGAAAGGTTTCTGAAAGTTCAGAATTTTCCGTTAACACATCTCTAAAATGGTAATTTGCCGTCAATATAAGAAAGAAACTGCGGAAAGGTTTCTGAAAATTCACAATTTCCCGTTAACACATCTCTCGTCAATATAAGAAAGAAACTGCGGAAAGGTTTCTGAAAATTCAGAATTTTCCGTTAACACATCTCTAAAATGGTAATTTACCGTCAATATAAGAAAGAAACTGCGGAAAGGTTTCTGAAAATTCAGAATTTTCCGTTAACACATTTCTAAAATGGTAATTTACCGTCAATATAAGAAAGAAACTGCGGAAAGGTTTCTGAAAATTCAGAATTTTCCGTTAACACATCTCTAAAATGGTAATTTACCGTCAATATAAGAAAGAAACTGCGGAAAGGTTTCTGAAAGTTCAGAATTTTCCGTTAACACATCTCTAAAATGGTAATTTACCGTCAATATAAGAAAGAAACTGCGGAAAGGTTTCTGAAAATTCACAATTTCCCGTTAACACATCTCTAAAATGGTAATTTACCGTCAATATAAGAAAGAAACTGCGGAAAGGTTTCTGAAAATTCAGAATTTTCCGTTAACACATTTCTAAAATGGTAATTTACCGTCAATATAAGAAAGAAACTGCGGGAAGGTTTCTGAAAATTCAGAATTTTCCGTTAACACATCTCTAAAATGGTAATTTACCGTCAATATAAGAAAGAAACTGCGGAAAGGTTTCTGAAAATTCAGAATTTTCCGTTAACACGTTTCTAAAATGGTAATTTACCGTCAATATAAGAAAGAAACTGCGGAAAGGTTTCTGAAAATTCAGAATTTTCCGTTAACACATCTCTAAAATGGTAATTTACCGTCAATAAGGGTTTCTGAAAATTCACAATTTCCCGTTAACACATCTCTAAAATGGTAATTTACCGTCAATATAAGAAAGAAACTGCGGAAAGGTTTCTGAAAGTTCAGAATTTTCCGTTAACACATCTCTAAAATGGTAATTTACCGTCAATATAAGAAAGAAACTGCGGAAAGGTTTCTGAAAGTTCAGAATTTTCCGTTAACACATCTCTAAAATGGTAATTTACCGTCAATATAAGAAAGAAACTGCGGAAAGGTTTCTGAAAATTCAGAATTTTCCGTTAACACATTTCTAAAATGGTAATTTACCGTCAATATAAGAAAGAAACTGCGGAAAGGTTTCTGAAAATTCAGAATTTTCCTTTAACACATCTCTAAAATGGTAATTTACCGTCAATAAGGGTTTCTAAAAATTCACAATTTCCCGTTAACACATCTCTAAAATGGTAATTTACCGTCAGTATAAGAAAGAAACTGCGGAAAGGTTTCTGAAAGTTCAGAATTTTCCGTTAACACATCTCTAAAATGGTAATTTGCCGTCAATATAAGAAAGAAACTGTGGAAAGGTTTCTGAAAATTCACAATTTCCCGTTAACACATCTCTCGTCAATATAAGAAAGAAACTGCGGAAAGGTTTCTGAAAATTCAGAATTTTCCGTTAACACATCTCTAAAATGGTAATTTACCGTCAATATAAGAAAGAAACTGCGGAAAGGTTTCTGAAAATTCAGAATTTTCCGTTAACACATCTCTAAAATGGTAATTTACCGTCAATATAAGAAAGAAACTGCGGAAAGGTTTCTGAAAATTCAGAATTTTCCGATAACACATTTCTAAAATGGTAATTTACCGTCAATATAAGAAAGAAACTGCGGAAAGGTTTCTGAAAATTCAGAATTTTCCGTTAACACATCTCTAAAATGGTAATTTACCGTCAATATAAGAAAGAAACTGCGGAAAGGTTTCTGAAAGTTCAGAATTTTCCGTTAACACATCTCTAAAATGGTAATTTACCGTCAATATAAGAAAGAAACTGCGGAAAGGTTTCTGAAAATTCACAATTTCCCGTTAACACATCTCTAAAATGGTAATTTACCGTCAATATAAGAAAGAAACTGCGGAAAGGTTTCTGAAAATTCAGAATTTTCCGTTAACACGTTTCTAAAATGGTAATTTACCGTCAATATAAGAAAGAAACTGCGGAAAGGTTTCTGAAAATTCAGAATTTTCCGTTAACACATCTCTAAAATGGTAATTTACCGTCAATAAGGGTTTCTGAAAATTCACAATTTCCCGTTAACACATCTCTAAAATGGTAATTTACCGTCAATATAAGAAAGAAACTGCGGAAAGGTTTCTGAAAGTTCAGAATTTTCCGTTAACACATCTCTAAAATGGTAATTTGCCGTCAATATAAGAAAGAAACTGCGGAAAGGTTTCTGAAAATTCAGAATTTCCCGTTAACACATCTCTAAAATGATAATTTACCGTCAATATAAGAAAGAAACTGCGGAAAGGTTTCTGAAAGTTCAGAATTTTCCGTTAACACATCTCTAAAATGGTAATTTGCCGTCAATATAAGAAAGAAACTGCGGAAAGGTTTCTGAAAATTCAGAATTTCCCGTTAACACATCTCTAAAATGATAATTTACCGTCAATATAAGAAAGAAACTGCGGAAAGGTTTCTGAAAGTTCAGAATTTTCCGTTAACACATCTCTAAAATGGTAATTTACCGTCAATATAAGAAAGAAACTGCGGAAAGGTTTCTGAAAATTCACAATTTCTCGTTAACACATCTCTAAAATGGTAATTTACCGTCAATATAAGAAAGAAACTGCGGAAAGGTTTCTGAAAATTCACAATTTCCCGTTAACACATCTCTAAAATGGTAATTTACTGTCAATATAAGAAAGAAACTGCGGAAAGGTTTCTGAAAATTCAGAATTTTCCGTTAACACATCTCTAAAATGGTAATTTACCGTCAATATAAGAAAGAAACTGCGGAAAGGTTTCTGAAAATTCACAATTTCCCGTTAACACATCTCTAAAATGGTAATTTACCGTCAATATAAGAAAGAAACTGCGGAAAGGTTTCTGAAAATTCAGAATTTTTTGTTAACACATCTCTAAAATGGTAATTTACCGTCAATATAAGAAAGAAACTGCGGAAAGGTTTCTGAAAATTCAGAATTTTCCGTTAACACATTTCTAAAATGGTAATTTACCGTCAATATAAGAAAGAAACTGCGGAAAGGTTTCTGAAAATTCACAATTTCCCGTTAACACATCTCTAAAATGGTAATTTACCGTCAATATAAGAAAGAAACTGCGGAAAGGTTTCTGAAAATTCAGAATTTTCCGTTAACACATTTCTAAAATGGTAATTTACCGTCAATATAAGAAAGAAACTGCGGAAAGGTTTCTGAAAATTCAGAATTTTCCGTTAACACATCTCTAAAATGGTAATTTACCGTCAATATAAGAAAGAAACTGCGGAAAGGTTTCTGAAAATTCAGAATTTTCCGTTAACACATTTCTAAAATGGTAATTTACCGTCAATATAAGAAAGAAACTGCGGAAAGGATTCTGAAAATTCAGAATTTTCCGTTAACACATCTCTAAAATGGTAATTTACCGTCAATATAAGAAAGAAACTGCGGAAAGGTTTCTGAAAATTCAGAATTTTCCGTTAACACATTTCTAAAATGGTAATTTACCGTCAATATAAGAAAGAAACTGCGGAAAGGTTTCTGAAAATTCAGAATTTTCCGTTAACACATCTCTAAAATGGTAATTTACCGTCAATAAGGGTTTCTAAAAATTCACAATTTCCCGTTAACACATCTCTAAAATGGTAATTTACCGTCAATATAAGAAAGAAACTGCGGAAAGGTTTCTGAAAGTTCAGAATTTTCCGTTAACACATCTCTAAAATGGTAATTTGCCGTCAATATAAGAAAGAAACTGCAGAAAGGTTTCTGAAAATTCACAATTTCCCGTTAACACATCTCTCGTCAATATAAGAAAGAAACTGCGGAAAGGTTTCTGAAAATTCGGAATTTTCCGTTAACACATCTCTAAAATGGTAATTTACCGTCAATATAAGAAAGAAACTGCGGAAAGGTTTCTGAAAATTCACAATTTTCCGTTAACACATTTCTAAAATGGTAATTTACCGTCAATATAAGAAAGAAACTGCGGAAAGGTTTCTGAAAATTCAGAATTTTCCGTTAACACATCTCTAAAATGGTAACTTACCGTCAATATATGAAAGAAACTGCGGAAAGGTTTCTGAAAGTTCAGAATTTTCCGTTAACACATCTCTAAAATGGTAATTTACCGTCAATATAAGAAAGAACCTGCGGAAAGGTTTCTGAAAATTCACAATTTTCCGTTAACACATCTCTAAAATGGTAATTTACCGTCAATATAAAAAAGAAACTGCGGAAAGGTTTCTGAAAATTCAGAATTTTCCGTTAACACATTTCTAAAATGGTAATTTACCGTCAATATAAAAAAGAAACTGCGGAAAGGTTTCTGAAAATTCACAATTTTCCGTTAACACATCTCTAAAATGGTAATTTACCGTCAATATAAGAAAGAAACTGCGGAAAGGTTTCTGAAAATTCAGAATTTTCCGTTAACACATCTCTAAAATGGTAATTTACCGTCAATATAAGAAAGAAACTGCGGAAAGGTTTCTGAAAGTTCAGAATTTTCCGTTAACACATCTCTAAAATGGTAATTTACCGTCAATATAAGAAAGAAACTGCGGAAAGGTTTCTGAAAATTCACAATTTCCCGTTAACACATCTCTAAAATGGTAATTTACCGTCAATATAAGAAAGAAACTGCGGAAAGGTTTCTGAAAATTCAGAATTTTCCGTTAACACATTTCTAAAATGGTAATTTACCGTCAATATAAGAAAGAAACTGCGGGAAGGTTTCTGAAAATTCAGAATTTTCCGTTAACACATCTCTAAAATGGTAATTTACCGTCAATATAAGAAAGAAACTGCGGAAAGGTTTCTGAAAGTTCAGAATTTTCCGTTAACACATCTCTAAAATGGTAATTTACCGTCAATATAAGAAAGAAACTGCGGAAAGGTTTCTGAAAATTCACAATTTCCCGTTAACACATCTCTAAAATGGTAATTTACCGTCAATATAAGAAAGAAACTGCGGAAAGGTTTCTGAAAATTCAGAATTTTCCGTTAACACATTTCTAAAATGGTAATTTACCGTCAATATAAGAAAGAAACTGCGGAAAGGTTTCTGAAAATTCACAATTTCCCGTTAACACATCTCTAAAATGGTAATTTACCGTCAATATAAGAAAGAAACTGCGGAAAGGTTTCTGAAAATTCAGAATTTTCCGTTAACACGTTTCTAAAATGGTAATTTACCGTCAATATAAGAAAGAAACTGCGGAAAGGTTTCTGAAAATTCAGAATTTTCCGTTAACACATCTCTAAAATGGTAATTTACCGTCAATAAGGGTTTCTGAAAATTCACAATTTCCCGTTAACACATCTCTAAAATGGTAATTTACCGTCAATATAAGAAAGAAACTGCGGAAAGGTTTCTGAAAGTTCAGAATTTTCCGTTAACACATCTCTAAAATGGTAATTTGCAGTCAATATAAGAAAGAAACTGCGGAAAGGTTTCTGAAAATTCAGAATTTCCCGTTAACACATCTCTAAAATGATAATTTACCGTCAATATAAGAAAGAAACTGCGGAAAGGTTTCTGAAAGTTCAGAATTTTCCGTTAACACATCTCTAAAATGGTAATTTACCGTCAATATAAGAAAGAAACTGCGGAAAGGTTTCTGAAAATTCACAATTTCTCGTTAACACATCTCTAAAATGGTAATTTACCGTCAATATAAGAAAGAAACTGCGGAAAGGTTTCTGAAAATTCACAATTTCCCGTTAACACATCTCTAAAATGGTAATTTACCGTCAATATAAGAAAGAAACTGCGGAAAGGTTTCTGAAAATTCAGAATTTTCCGTTAACACATCTCTAAAATGGTAATTTACCGTCAATATAAGAAAGAAACTGCGGAAAGGTTTCTGAAAATTCACAATTTCCCGTTAACACATCTCTAAAATGGTAATTTACCGTCAATATAAGAAAGAAACTGCGGAAAGGTTTCTGAAAATTCAGAATTTTTGTTAACACATCTCTAAAATGGTAATTTACCGTCAATATAAGAAAGAAACTGCGGAAAGGTTTCTGAAAATTCAGAATTTTCCGTTAACACATTTCTAAAATGGTAATTTACCGTCAATATAAGAAAGAAACTGCGGAAAGGTTTCTGAAAATTCACAATTTCCCGTTAACACATCTCTAAAATGGTAATTTACCGTCAATATAAGAAAGAAACTGCGGAAAGGTTTCTGAAAATTCAGAATTTTCCGTTAACACATTTCTAAAATGGTAATTTACCGTCAATATAAGAAAGAAACTGCGGAAAGGTTTCTGAAAATTCAGAATTTTCCGTTAACACATCTCTAAAATGGTAATTTACCGTCAATATAAGAAAGAAACTGCGGAAAGGTTTCTGAAAATTCAGAATTTTCCGTTAACACATCTCTAAAATGGTAATTTACCGTCAATATAAGAAAGAAACTGCGGAAAGGTTTCTGAAAATTCAGAATTTTCCGTTAACACATTTCTAAAATGGTAATTTACCGTCAATATAAGAAAGAAACTGCGGAAAGGTTTCTGAAAATTCAGAATTTTCCGTTAACACATCTCTAAAATGGTAATTTACCGTCAATAAGGGTTTCTAAAAATTCACAATTTCCCGTTAACACATCTCTAAAATGGTAATTTACCG